>JAUPFT010000021.1:16922441-17497441 GCA_036936625.1 Parnassius smintheus behrii | reverse complement strand
ATATATATATATATATATATATATATATATATATATATGTATATATATATATATATATACTGACACGTAAAAATTGGTTCTTTTGTTAGAAGTCCCAGATAAAAATATGACCTATAAGTCACAGACCAACATGGAAATTCCAAGTTATAAATAAAAAATAAACAAGAACGAAAAGAAACGGCTATTCATTTCTTTTAAATTATTTTAATAATGACAGGTGATGCGCCTCTTAAGCGCTGACAAATCTAATATTCTCAACTTATGAAAACTTTGAGTTCTTAAAGTTAAATAAAAATAAAATTTAATACCGCTAATGCATGCCTTTCTCATCGGAATTATTTTCCGCTTTTAACAAAAATTAACTATGGCCAATAGAATTTTGCTAGTTTTTTTTTTCATAGAATAAGGGTTACAAACGAGCACACAGTCCACCTGATGGTAAGTGGATGCTGTGGCCCATAGATATCTACATTTATCCTCGATTAAGAATCAAAACGCAGATGCGTTGTCACCACTGAGGACTAAAATAGTTTCCAGTAAAAAAGGGTCTCCGGATCTCTAGGTAGCAGGAGAACTTGTGTTTCGAATTGAGGGGTATAAAGAGCCTTTATAATTACTGGCTGTGTGGCAATTCATCTTAGTCCTCACGGCTTACAAGGCACCTATAGCCTATATTTGAAGTTAGCTGCAGATGTCCATGGTTCGCAGTGGCCACTTACTATCTGGTGAGCTTCTTAATCACTACATTGTATGAAATAGACGTTACAAACGAACGAAACAAATTTTACTTACTTAGAAATATATCTTTGTCTTCCTCTTTTCTTCATCAAACCTAAGCAGTTGTACCTGGAACTCTCCCAGGAAGGATTTGTTACGCTTTTGAGTTAGATTGGCGTCCTGCTTCTCAATTACACCACCAACTATCGAAGGCCATGAGATCTTTATACCATTTTCTATCCATAGCCGTCTCTTACGGCACGTAACGGACGAAAGGGGAATGGATATTGCTATTATGATACGTAATTATGTATATGTATATCGTCCACACAATTTATTTTTTGTTTTTCATTCTTAACCACATCGGCATAATTATCGTGAAAATTACAATTGTATCGTCTGCAGTACTCCTAAACATAGTTAACAAACAGTTAAGACAGCTTAAACAAAGAATAGCGACCAAACAATACTACTTGCTTTGTATTGACTTTTTTATCAGAACTTCACACTTCGGTTGACCCGATTCGGTAATACAATTTATCTCTGGACTTTGTAACGTGCAACATGATCGATTCGAGATTCATAACCACCTACGGTAATCGACAACTGTTTGAATTCAAAATATTGTTGGTCAGTGAAAACAGTTACCTTCATTTGGATTAATTTATCGACGAAAACATAAAAGTGAAAGGTGTTATTTAGGGAACAATTACACTAATATAGTCCTTATGACCGAACTTTGTTCACGGCGGCCAGTCATAACGTTTATCCCATCTGCGCAGGGCAGGACTATACTGAGCGTGAGTGTGCAAATAAAGGCTCACTCTCTATTCCTTCCTTATCTCAGTCATTGGAATTGTAATCCGACACAGTTCGAGATAGATGAGGAACAGAACCAACAGCTTCACACGCTATTCGGAGTTATATGGCAGAAAATCTAATAAACCATTATTGGCCCGAGCCGAGATTCGACCCTGGGACCACATGATCAATAGTTACGCTTTCGATCAATCCACCAACGAGCCAGTTAACACACATCACAATACGCCAAGCGCAGATCATGATGGATTTCCAATCGCATGTGGTCAGATGAATTTCCAATCACAATATTTAACATTAATCAGATAACACACATTTTAAACTTTACCCTTCCTTATTGATATGGATAGTTTAGATCTGGCATCAATCAGATAAAACGATAATAGATATAACAAACTTCGCTAACAAACAGCTGTTATTTTATTTTTCATTTATTTATTTAAGTTCGAGATCCATAAAAAAGATTTTTATTCTCGTTTCAAATCCATAAATCAGGAAAAGTATCCAGATAACACAACAAAGAAATATTTAACCTTAAAAATATAAAAGTAATATTGCACACCTCCAAAAAAGGACTATCATTATTAGTTTACATTAAGGAGTGCGAATTCGTTCCTAAAACGCTATATTCAAAAAAAAAATCTGTCCCAAGCAAAAACGGCTGTTCCAAATTTTTGACATAATTTTTCCTACGAACCTAAAGTGAAAGACGACCTTATAATCCACTGATGGCAAATGGCTTCTGTAGTCCTTGGATACATACAGCTAACAACAAAGAAGGCTAAAAATGCTTTGTTACTCCTAAGGGAGTAAGATGGAATACCTCACAGCCTGTATTTATACTGGCTCAGTATACCCTTCAGACTGGAACACTGGTGGTGATGCAGCTGGCACTGCTGGTAAACGCACTGCTATTTGGCGGCAAAAATACATGAGAAGGTGGGTGGTTCTTAGCCAGGCTTTCTAAGCAAAAATATATAAGAAGGTGTGTGGTTCTTAGCCAGGCTTTCTAAGCAAAAATATATAAGAAGGTGGGTGGTTCTTAGCCAGGCTTTCTAAGCAAAAATACATGAGAAGGTGGGTGGTTCTTAGCCAGGCTTTCTAAGCAAAAATATATAAGAAGGTGGGTGGTTCTTAGCCAGGCTTTCTAAGCAAAAATACATGAGAACGTGGGTGGTTCTTAGCCAAGCTTTCTAAGCAAAAATATATAAGAAGGTGTGTGGTTCTTAGCCAGGCTTTCTAAGCAAAAATATATAAGAAGGTGTGTGGTTCTTAGCCAAGCTTTCTAAGCAAAAATACATGAGAAGGTGGGTGGTTCTTACCCAGGCTTTCTAAGCAAAAATATGTAAGAAGGTGGGTGGTTCTTAGCCAGGCTTTCTAAGCAAAAATATATAAGAAGGTGGGTGGTTCTTAGCCAGGTTTTCTAAGCAAAAGTATATAAGAAGGTGGGTTGTTCTTAGCCAGATTTTTTAAGCAAAAATATATAAGAAGTTGAGTGGTTCTTAGCCAGGCTTTCTAAGCAAGAATATATAAGAAGGTGGGTGGTTCTTACCCAGGCTTTCTAAGCAAAAATATGTAAGAAGGTGGGTGGTTCTTAGCCAGGCTTTCTAAGCAAAAATATATAAGAAGGTGGGTGGTTCTTAGCCAGGTTTTCTAAGCAAAAGTATATAAGAAGGTGGGTTGTTCTTAGCCAGGTTTTTTAAGCAAAAATATATAAGAAGTTGAGTGGTTCTTAGCCAGGCTTTCTAAGCAAAAATATATAAGAAGGTGGGTTGTTCTTAGCCAGGTTTTTTAAGCAAAAATATATAAGAAGGTGGGTGGTTCTTAGCCAGGCTTTCTAAGCAAAAATATATAAGAAGGTGTGTGGTTCTTAGCCAAGCTTTCTAAGCAAAAATACATGAGAAGGTGGGTGGTTCTTAGCCAGGCTTTCTAAGCAAAAATATATAAGAAGGTGTGTGGTTCTTAGCCAAGCTTTCTAAGCAAAAATACATGAGAAGTTGGGTGGTTCTTACCCAGGCTTTCTAAGCAAAAATATGTAAGAAGGTGGGTGGTTCTTAGCCAGGCTTTCTAAGCAAAAATATATAAGAAGGTGGGTGGTTCTTAGCCAGGTTTTTAAAGCAAAAGTATATAAGAAGGTGGGTTGTTCTTAGCCAGGTTTTTAAGCAAAAATATATAAGAAGGTGAGTGGTTCTTAGCCAGGCTTTCTAAGCAAATATATATAAGAAGGTGGGTGGTTCTTAGCCAGGTTTTCTAAGCAAAAGTATATAAGAAGGTGGGTTGTTCTTAGCCAGGTTTTTTAAGCAAAAATATATAAGAAGGTGGGTGGTTCTTAGCCAGGCTTTCTAAGCAAAAATATATAAGAAGGTGGGTGGTTCTTAGCCAGATTTTCCAAGCAAAAGTATATAAGAAGGTGGGTTGTTCTTAGCCAGGTTTTTTAAGAAAAAATATATAAGAAGGTGAGTGGTTCTTAGCCAGGCTTTCTAAGCAAAAATATATAAGAAGGTGGGTGGTTCTTAGCCAGGTTTTCTAAGCAAAAGTATATAAGAAGGTGGGTTGTTCTTAGCCAGGTTTTTAAGCAAAAATATATAAGAAGGTGGGTGGTTCTTAGCCAGGCTTTCTAAGCAAAAATATATAAGAAGGTGTGTGGTTCTTAGCCAGGCTTTCTAAGCAAAAATATATAAGAAGGTGTGTGGTTCTTAGCCAAGCTTTCTAAGCAAAAATATATAAGAAGGTGTGTGGTTCTTTGCCAAGCTTTCTAAGCAAAAATATATAAGAAAGTGGGTGGTTCTTAGCCAGGCTTTCTAAGCAAAAATGTATAAGAAGGTGTGTGGTTCTTAGCCAGGCTTTCTAAGCAAAAATATATAAGAAGGTGTGTGGTTCTTAGCCAAGCTTTCTAAGCAAAAATATATAAGAAAGTGGGTGGTTCTTAGCCAGGCTTTCTAAGCAAAAATATATAAGAAGGTGGGTGGTTCTTAGCCAAGCTTTCTAAGCAAAAATATATAAGAAAGTGGGTGGTTCTTAGCCAGGCTTTCTAAGCAAAAATATATAAGAAGGTGGGTGGTTCTTAGCCAGGCTTTCTAAGCAAAAATGTATAAGAAGGTGTGTGGTTCTTAGCCAGGTTTTCTAAGCAAAAATATATAAGAAGGTGTGTGGTTCTTAGCCAGGTTTTCCAAGCAAAAATATATAAGAAGGTGGGTGGTTCTTAGCCAGGCTTTCTAAGCAAAAATACATGAGAAGGTGGGTGGTTCTTAGCCAGGTTTTCTAAGCAAAAATATATAAGAAGGTGTGTGGTTCTTAGCCAGGCTTTCTAAGCAAAAATATATAAGAAGGTGTGTGGTTCTTAGCCAAGCTTTCTAAGCAAAAATACATGAGAAGGTGGGTGGTTCTTAGCCAGGCTTTCTAAGCAAAAATACATGAGAAGGTGGGTGGTTCTTAGCCAGGTTTTCTAAGCAAAAATATATAAGAAGGTGTGTGGTTCTTAGCCAGGTTTTCTAAGCAAAAATACATGAGAAGGTGGGTGGTTCTTAGCCAAGCTTTCTAAGCAAAAATACATGAGAAGGTGGGTGGTTCTTAGCCAGGTTTTCTAAGCAAAAATGTATAAGAAGGTGTGTGGTTCTTAGCCAGGCTTTCTAAGCAAAAATATATAAGAAGGTGTGTGGTTCTTAGCCAAGCTTTCTAAGCAAAAATATATAAGAAGGTGTGTGGTTCTTAGCCAAGCTTTCTAAGCAAAAATATATAAGAAAGTGGGTGGTTCTTAGCCAGGCTTTTTTTGCAAAAATATATAAGAAGGTGTGTGGTTCTTAGCCAAGCTTTCTAAGCAAAAATACATGAGAAGGTGGGTGGTTCTTAGCCAGGCTTTCTAAGCAAAAATACATGAGAAGGTGGGTGGTTCTTAGCCAGGTTTTTTAAGCAAAAGTATATAAGAAGGTGGGTTGTTCTTAGCCAGGTTTTTAAGCAAAAGTATATAAGAAGGTGGGTTGTTCTTAGGCAGGTTTTTTAAGCAAAAATATATAAGAAGGTGGGTGGTTCTTAGCCAGGCTTTCTAAGCAAAAATATATAAGAAGGTGGGTGGTTCTTAGCCAGATTTTCTAAGCAAAAGTATATAAGAAGGTGGGTTGTTCTTAGCCAAGTTTTTTAAGCAAAAATATATAAGAAGGTGAGTGGTTCTTAGGCAGGCTTTCTAAGCAAAAATATATAAGAAGGTGGGTGGTTCTTAGCCAGGTTTTCTAAGCAAAAGTATATAAGAAGGTGGGTTGTTCTTAGCCAGGTTTTTAAGCAAAAATATATAAGAAGGTGGGTGGTTCTTAGCCAGGCTTTCTAAGCAAAAATATATAAGAAGGTGTGTGGTTCTTAGCCAGGCTTTCTAAGCAAAAATATATAAGAAGGTGTGTGGTTCTTAGCCAAGCTTTCTAAGCAAAAATATATAAGAAGGTGTGTGGTTCTTTGCTAAGCTTTCTAAGCAAAAATATATAAGAAAGTGGGTGGTTCTTAGCCAGGCTTTCTAAGCAAAAATATATAAGAAGGTGTGTGGTTCTTAGCCAAGCTTTTTAAGCAAAAATATATAAGAAAGTGGGTGGTTCTTAGCCAGGCTTTCTAAGCAAAAATGTATAAGAAGGTGTGTGGTTCTTAGCCAGGCTTTCTAAGCAAAAATATATAAGAAGGTGTGTGGTTCTTAGCCAAGCTTTCTAAGCAAAAATATATAAGAAAGTGGGTGGTTCTTAGCCAGGCTTTCTAAGCAAAAATATATAAGAAGGTGGATGGTTCTTAGCCAGGCTTTCTAAGCAAAAATGTATAAGAAGGTGTGTGGTTCTTAGCCAAGCTTTCTAAGCAAAAATACATGAGAAGGTGGGTGGTTCTTAGCCAGGTTTTCTAAGCAAAAATATATAAGAAGGTGTGTGGTTCTTAGCCAGGTTTTCTAAGCAAAAATATATAAGAAGGTGGGTGGTTCTTAGCCAGGCTTTCTAAGCAAAAATACATGAGAAGGTGGGTGGTTCTTAGCCAGGTTTTCTAAGCAAAAATATATAAGAAGGTGGGTGGTTCTTAGCCAGGTTTTCTAAGCAAAAATATATAAGAAGGTGTGTGGTTCTTAGCCAGGCTTTCTAAGTAAAAATATATAAGAAGGTGTGTGGTTCTTAGCCAAGCTTTCTAAGCAAAAATACATGAGAAGGTGGGTAGTTCTTAGCCAGGCTTTCTGAGCAAAAATACATGAGAAGGTGGGTGGTTCTTAGCCAGGTTTTCTAAGCAAAAATATATAAGAAGGTGTGTGGTTCTTAGCCAGGTTTTCTAAGCAAAAATATATAAGAAGGTGTGTGGTTCTTAGCCAAGCTTTCTAAGCAAAAATACATGAGAAGGTGGGTGGTTCTTAGCCAGGCTTTCTAAGCAAAAATATATAAGAAGGTGGGTGGTTCTTAGCCATGTTTTCTAAGCAAAAATATATAAGAAGGTGTGTGGTTCTTAGCCAGGCTTTCTAAGCAAAAATATATAAGAAGGTGTGTGGTTCTTAGCCAAGCTTTCTAAGCAAAAATATATAAGAAAGTGGGTGGTTCTGAGCCAGGCTTTCTAAGCAAAAATATATAAGAAGGTGTGTGGTTCTTAGCCAAGCTTTCTAAGCAAAAATATATAAGAAGGTTTGTGATTCTTAGCCAGGCTTTCTAAGCAAAAATATATAAGAAGGTGTGTGGTTCTTAGCCAAGCTTTCTAAGCAAAAATATATAAGAAAGTGGGTGGTTCTTAGCCAGGCTTTCTAAGCAAAAATATATAAGAAGGTGGGTGGTTCTTAGCCAGGCTTTCTAAGCAAAAATATATAAGAAGGTGTGTGGTTCTTAGCCAAGCTTTCTAAGCAAAAATACATGAGAAGGTGGGTGGTTCTTAGCCAGGCTTTCTAAGCAAAAATATATAAGAAGGTGTGTGGTTCTTAGCCAAGCTTTCTAAGCAAAAATACATGAGAAGGTAGGTGGTTCTTAGCCAGGCTTTCTAAGCAAAAATATATAAGAAGGTGGGTGGTTCTTAGCCAGGCTTTCTAAACAAAAATATATAAGAAGGTGTGTGGTTCTTAGCCAAGCTTTCTAAGCAAAAATACATGAGAAGGTGGGTGGTTCTTAGCCAGGATTTCTAAGCAAAAATACATGAGAAGGTGGGTGGTTCTTAGCCAGGCTTTCTAAGCAAAAATATATAAGAAGGCGTGTGGTTCTTAGCCAAGCTTTCTAAGCAAAAATACATGAGAAGGTGGGTGGTTCTTAGCCAGGCTTTCTAAGCAAAAATATATAAGAAGGTGGGTGGTTCTTAGCCAGGCTTTCTAAGCAAAAATATATAATAAGGTGTGTGGTTCTTAGCCAAGCTTTCTAAGCAAAAATACATGAGAAGGTGGGTGGTTCTTAACCAGGCTTTCTAAGCAAAAATATATAAGAAGTTGGGTGGTTCTTAGGCAGGCTTTCTAAGCAGAAATAAAAAGAAAATAATTTGAACGAAAATAAAAAGAAATCTGTGCCCAAAAGTGGGACGTATATTGGCTGTACCGGGTACGTACATAGCTTCCGGGTGTACTAATTTAAACCTTGTTGTAGGATTGCACAATCCGTGTAGAGCCATATGTATAGATTGAGTAATCACATTATCTTTAATCTAACTTCACTAGAAGTCCTAGAAGTTTTTTAAGTAATTGTAAAAAAAGTTAAAGTAAAGTTACAGCCTATATACGTCCCACTGCTGGGCTCAGGCCTCCCCTCATTTCTGAGAGGGTTTAGGGCAAGAAAGTGTCCGCCGCGCTGCCCAAATGCGTGTTGACGAACTTCACATGCCTTCGAAATATTTTTTTTCTTATTCCTCAGACATGCAGGTTTCCTCACGATGTTTTCCTTCACCGCCGAGCACGTGGTAAATCAGCACTTAAAATTGCAATTAACAATTTCATTGGTGCCGGCGGGGATCGAACCCGGGTTACTCGCGTTCTGTTATATTTACAGCGAGCGTTAACCACTGAGCTACCACGGCTCTTAGCTACCACGGCTCTTAGCTCTTAGGAATAAGAAGTAATTGTAAGATCACATAAATTTGATACTTATTATTTACAAACCAGTGCTTCACTACACACAATAGTACTGTGTGATGAAGTAGTTTGTATACCGTAATGCCTTAGAGTAACAAAAGCCTACTCACTCTTGGTTTAAAAGCCCTCAGATTGTAATTGTGCCTATCACGTTATTATGATTTACTGTGACTCATTATGGGTGTAAGAATTATAATAATTATGTTGTGTTCGTGAGGAAACCTGCATGTAAGAGAAATAAGAAAAATAAATATTTCGAAGACATGTAAAATTCACCAACACGCAATGGGACAGCGCTGCGTACAATTCCTTACTCCAAAACCCTCTCTAAAATGAGCAGAGGCCTGTGCCCAAGCGTAGGACGTACATAGGCTCTAACGTTAACTTTAATTTTTATGTAGTGTTGATGGCACGATAAAGATGTAAAGCTTATGTTTATTACGTAAAACGTCTATTTAATTATTGTGAAATGTTAATTATATTAATAAATTTAATTAAATTAATAATTGGATGAAAAGAGAAGCCTGCAAATTATTCCACTCATTTCCCATAAATATTTCAAAAGATGAAGTAAGTAAGTCATTTCGTTCAAATGTGTGGGTATATCGACAACAAAGGTTTACAGATCCGTCGACCTTCTGGTTGTCTCATGGTGGAAAAGGAAGGGAGGGATTAAGTCAGGAAGGGAGTAAGTCATGGAGGGATTAATTTCTGCACACACTCTTCGAAATACACTTGATAGAGTTAAGTTTCCGGCGAGCATGACAAATACACACCGTTTTGAGTGGTCCGCTCAACGTCGCTACGCCTTACGCACGCACTTTAATAAGGACTTATACCCTGTACTAGAAAGTAATGCAGCATGACATACTTTACTTGCCATATTTATGCATGATAGTTTAATTATATTGCAAATTACCTTCTGGTTCAAATTCGCATGGCATACCACAGCTCAGTTAGTTCCAAGACGGCGTCAATGATATGGCGAGCATTCTCAAAACAATAAGGAATTGATATTGTCGATAAAACAAGCGATATATTTCTTTAAACAAATATTTTTACTACAAAACAAAAGGTCAAATAAATTGCCCTTGATATGGTCACTTTTTTAATGATTCTAAAACATCTCAGAGCTCTGAGATCTCCTGACTGTTATCCAAGCTGTCCTAAAATGCAATAAAATTATTGATGATATAGCATAGAGGTCAGTCATGCGGCATGATCATTCACGTATCGCATTTTATGCTGCATTACCATCTAGGGATCTGCGTTTGTCTTACTCTTCCTACTACTCATAAAATTGCAATTTTACGTTTATTTGTTTCATTTATGCGTGCACTCTCGAATAAAGTTAATAAATGATCCTTTCCTTTCTTGCAAATGTATTTTAGCAATACACAAAACAACTAATTTAAGTATTACGGATACAATAATATATTTCTTTACAGATTCAGTAAAATTATTTACAAATGTGTTATTGTAAAACGTCTTCATTTTAAAATTCATCGATTCTCCTAAAATCCTACCATAAAATAAAATGAAGTCACGCATAAAGAGGTTTTAGCTTCGTAGCTCGGATTTCAAACGTTTGATCGACACAAATTCGGATTAAAATTTTCGTATTTTGTTTAAATGATCATGCAGTTATAAAATATTATATTAAATAGGTATATTAAATTAGGTTATATATATATGTCGCTTTTAGTTATATATATATGTCGCTATATTAAATTAGGTTAGAATATTTTGACATTCCATTTTTAAATATTTTGACAAACGTGTCTTAGTTATTGGATGGAAAGTTTTTGTTTTTCAAAATTAATTTTAAATATCATTATGAGAAATAAATATTTTTGGCATGTGCCAATAATAATATCTTTATTTTATGTAACGTAACAATTTAAATTTTGCTTATAAATTGCTAATTTAAAATCTATTAAAATTACAAAATGAGATTCCTTTGACCACATAAAAAAACTAAAACTAAGACGGAAGTTACGCAGGTATTTACCAAATTATTCTTTTTACCTTTTTATAAAATAGGGGCGATAAACGAGCACACAGTCCACTAGATGGCAAGTGGATGCTGTGGCCCATAGATATCATGACATGGCTTTATACTGATGTGTTACGTATGGTGAGTGTAGAGAACCGGAGACCCTTTTTACTGGAAAAGAGACATTCGATCTTAATCCTCAAGGCTGACAACGAATCTTGATTTTGATTCGCAAACGAAGATGGATGTAGATTTCTATGAGTCATTTCATTAGGTGGACTGTGTGCTCGCTTGTCACCCTTTTCCAATAAAAAAAGAGCCAACCCATTCGTGCTTCAACCACAATATAACTGCAACGTGGTTCTACCACGTACGAAAGCTATTAGCTTAATTTATTGATATAAGCTTAAAAACATATTACTTAAATATTAATTAAAAACCTTCGTCTAAGAAGTAGAAAAGTGTCTTAGTTTTTATTATATATAAATAAAATAAACAAATTTATACGCTTTACATATAATATACTCTTGAGCTTTAGGCTTTTTTGCACAATATATTAATATTATTATATACATCCATTCATATATTACACCTATTAAAAGTTCGGTGCTCAACACAAGTTAGGCCTCCCTCATAGAATGTCTCATAGCCTGGATATGTGACATAGTTGTGGTAGTCTTAGTTTTTTGTTATTTTGAGTTTCGATCAGGAAGATCGAAACTCAAAATAACAAAATACTATCTTCTGTTTAACTCCCCTCCTCTTACGTCACCCGTGGGATGAAATGGGGTGTCGTGAAAATTCCGTCACGAATGCCTCGTAAGCCCATTGAACCTCTCTCTTGTCCGTTTCGCAAAACAATTCTAGGAGCTAATTCACCGGTCTCCAGGATTTCCCAACTATATAAGTGCGGTGGGTCACTAGATGTTCATGTTATCTCTCTAGCTAAGTTTAATCAGACAGTAAACGTTACATTACTTAAGTAAATAGGTGTAAGTCATTGTTTTACACACATAATATTACTTTGTTCTATCATAAGTTTTTGTATTTTATGTAACTACTATGTAACATTTTAGTAACTTGAATCATGCCGTGTATACCTTTAATTGATTGTGCAATTAGTATTCAAGTTAATGTGTGCTTACTATTTCTGCATTGTTGCAACAATCGTTAGTGTACTTAAATAAATAAATAAATACACGTCCCACTCGTGGGCACAGGCCACCTCTCATTCTTCCTTTGCCATTACAGGGATCATTTACCTTGCTCGACGCACAGGCAAGATGATTGGTCATCGTAGCACGAGACGTATCGCACCTTTTACGCTGCTTCCCATCTACGATCCGACATGTAATAGAAGGCATAGATTTTTTCCAGGATTTCCCGTATTAACCTCTTACGGCACCCACGGGATGAAATGGATTAAATTTTCTTACTTGGCAGCACAAGACAAATTATAACGTTTTATAATTTCAAACTAGGGCTAACAATAATTGCGGTTCATTACATCACTTAGCAGTCAGTCACCGCTATCGACTGAAACCAGAAAATACCTCTTTTAGAGGCGAATCGGGTGTCGTAATTTCGCCGTTAGTGTATCTTTCGTAGTGCAGTGGTGTTGGTGGTGCTGAGATTACTGGTGATGGGGATAGTGCACGCTAATGAGGGAGAGCGAGAGGTGCTTCTAAGACACATCGTTTTGTTTTATTATGCGGATCTTAGCTAATTAATTTTAACGTTTATAATTAGAGTATATATATATATATATATATATATATATATATATATATATATATATATATATATATATATATATACACTACATATTGAATAAAAATATTTATACATTAATTGATAGAATCAGGCGTTACTTTGCGGAAATCCATTACGATAATGATATTAATAGTTATTTTGCAACCATCCGCTAAATTAAACAAAATAATGTGTCTTCCCTAGTTTGAAGAGCACCTCCCGCTCTCCCTCAATTGCGTGCACTAATCCCGTCGCCACCAATCCCAGCAACACTACTTCCAACGCCACTACTCCATATTCTAGAAACTCAAACTCTACACCACTATTCTAGAAAAAACAACATCTTTCAAAGACAACGGGTTTTATCGCGCTTAATTTATTTATTTTTAACTTATTTTCCGATATTTCGGGTACTTTACAGCACAGATGATCACTGGCGGGTTGCAGTTAAGTTTAAATATATTCATTTAACTGCAACGGAAGTATCTGTATGATCGCAAAAACTGCGTTAAATGATTCAGACTTATACATTGTTCGAAGTCAAATCCGTACGTTGACCTCTACTCGGATAAAACCATTGTTAAAGCAATATCAAAAAATAACATGGTTTGGTTAAGCTTATGAATGCATTAGAATTGAGATATGAATTGATGATATGAAAACAAGTGGTAAAATTAAAAAATTTGTGCAACCGACTTCGATATAAATAAAATGAGCACATCGTCAATGTAGTCGAAGTCAATTAAATACGTATTATTAAGTATAACTCAAAAACCACTTGTCAGATCTTGACCATTCATTCTGTTATCATTTATCTCATACTACACAAGAAGTACCAGCTTTCAAATAAAAAAGAGTCATCAAAATCGATTCACCAAGAAAAAATTTCTGAGATAACACATTAAAAAAATATACAGTCGAATTTAGTACCTCATTCTTTATGAAGTCGGTTAAAAATGGTTACCTGTTTATGGGTCTTAGGTTCGAAGCTGTATTAAGCGATTTGTGTGATATTTTCCATTATCTTGACTTAAAAGTTACCAACAGCAAAAGGTATAATAAAATAACACTAAAGGTATGCGCAAACGTGGAACCTGACTATCCCTAAACAAATCTGTGTTAAATGCACAGCTACTGTGACAAAGTAGAGGCACATAATTAATAATAGTATGTAGAGATCAGAGTTTGTTGTTAAGAAAGAGTTGGACGAATACCTCGTTACCACGACCAAGGACTGCCTGATTGTGACGTAAGGGGTGACATGGAGAGACAAACCAGGTGATGAGCAGCAGCTTCTTCCTTATAACAACTAAACAATAAAAACTGCGGTTGCCAACCCGCCTGCCAAACGTGGCAACTATGGCAAATATCCCTCCTATGACCTACGTTCAACAATGAACTTTGATAGACTGCATATTGATGATTATGATAATGATTTAAAGAAATAAATGGTGTTGGAATTGTTCATAGGTGGCAGTCTTCAATCACCATCAGAATTCTCTCCTATGAAAAAATACGATGTTTTTACGTTGAAAAACTACAGCCAATGCAGATGCAAAGGTAAAACCTTTTGCCAACATCATAAACGGAGCGGAGTAAAAGTCTAAAGTCATAACTATCTTTATTTCAACAAAAGATTCAATCAAATGGTGTGACGTTGCGCAGATGTAAATTAGCGAATGGATTAAATAGTAAAAAAAATCTAATTCAGATTTTTATTGTGTTGACAAACCTTGTCTGCGTTGAGCTACAAATATTGCCGAAATAATATAAATTGGCCTACGGGTTACGGAGGAAATAGATTTCAAAGAATCGTTTTCATGCGCCATGAGAACTCCGCTCCAACAAAGTCTTTATTAGGGTTCCGTACCCAAAGCCTACGCTGTCCGTCCGTCCGTCCGTCTTTCCATCCTTCTGTCCGTCAACCCGTTTCTCTGTTAGCGGGCTGTATCTCTTGATCCGTAATTATTAATTAAATTTCTGTTGCAGCTATAACAACAAATAATAAAAATAAATTAAAAATCAAAGGCGGTTACCCTACCAGACTCGTGTTTTTACGATGGTACGGAACCTTCATGAGTGAGTCCTACTCGTACTTGGCCGATTTTTTCTTCATAAGCTCTGATGCAAGCACAAAAGGACAGTAATAACGTATCCAAACCCAGGGTTTGTTTTTGCAAATATGAAATGACAAACGATTTGAATACCAGCGTAAAATAGCAACATAATGCTGCTGTATTTCGTATGGTAAGTGTACAGAACCGGAGACCCTTTTTACACGAAATACGGCATTCCATCTTTGTCCTCAAGTGTGACAACGCATCAAAATGCAATGATACTTAATTGAGTATTTATGTAGATGTCTACGGATCACAGCACACACTTAAAATCAGGTGGACTGTGTGATTGTTTGTCACCCATAATCTATAAAAAATTAAACTAGCTTTCTATGCCCTTCAGACTGAAATACAGCAGTGCAAGCAATGCTATTTGGCGTAAGTAAGTAGTTTGGCCTACTTGGACGTGTCCAAAGCCAGAAAAGGATGCCAACTACCTAAATCTACGTAAGTATAAATTAATTGCCTGTTTTACTTCATAACTACAAAAAAGCTAGTACGAATTTATCGATACTTCATATACAGTAGCATAGACAATTTATCAAAAACCAGTTCTTTACAAAGCAGTAGCAAGAAAGCTCAAACGTAGGGGAGTAAGAAAAAGTGTTCTTTATTGCAATGTGATAAGATTTAAATTAGGTTGCACATGTAATCAAACGGCATTTGAAAAACGTAAAGTAAAGAATTAGATAGATAGGCAAATGTCTCAAAACCGAACTTCTGTCTACTAATGATGAATCACCTATGTAAAATATAGTAATTAATAAACTGACTAATTCTAATTCAAAACTATAAAGATTTGGATAGCTGTCAACATAATTCAAATTGATATTAAATTGGGAATAAACCGGCTTTGTATTGTGGTTTTTTTTAGACAAAAACGAGACTGGATTTCTTTCAAATACTTATGAAAATATTGATTAGGACTTTAAATAACATATAGAGGGATTATTACAACGTGATTTATTACGAAACGATTATTATAACCTTTTATAAGTCCAATGCTATACATAGGCCTCCTCCACGAAGCACGGTCCTGAGTCATCTATCCATCCATCTACTGCTCTATCAACGAATGCATCCATCGACTCCTCTACATTTTTCATCAGGTCTTCTCTCCATCTCGTAGGGTGATTTCTGATATTGCTCACTTGCCAGTACGTGGCTACTACTGAAGGAACTTTTTTTTTGAAAAAGAATATTAACAATGCTATAAACATTACTAATATTCCCCTTAACCACTCGTGGTAAGCTTAAATTGCTTGTGTTACGAGTGGTTCACGCCAGTAGTCGAATGGCGGATTCGAACCCACAACCTTTTTGAGTTCGCGATCCGCGCCCTGCCATTAGACTACTGTCGCTTTTCTTTCCTATCGGTTCTCTATTATTCGAGTGAAGCCATCGTTATCGCCTATCGATCCGCATGTTTGTAACACAATTTAAATGTCCATGTGGTCGCAGATTTAAAACATTAATCACCCAACTTCATTGAAGTGGGTATAGTAAAGTTACAGGTACAGCCTATTAAGTTCCACTTTTGAACATCGGCTTCTCGTATAGATTGCCTCATAAAGGTTATTTCCCGTAGTTGCATGGCAAGCGGGTTCGCAACGCAGCAGCAGTAGTTTTTTCTATTTGAAAACGTTATTAAGAAGACGCTGCTGATTTTTTCCTTTTGTCACCTCTTACGACACTTACGGAATGATTTTTTTATAGAATAAGTGTCACAAACGAGAATACAGTCCACCTGATGGTAGATGAATGCTGTACATTCATCTCTTTCATCCTCGTCTACATCTACATTCTTCCTCGATTTACAATCAAAATGCAGGTGTGTTATTGTTGACCCTTGAGGACTAAAATGGAATGCCTCATTTCCATTAAAAAGTGTATCCGGTCCTCTACACTCACCGTACGAAACACAGCAGCTTTAAGCTGCTGTTTTACACTGGTATTCTGTGAAAGCGTGGGTCTGCCTTGGTCGTGCCGACCCTTTAGATAGCTGTATTGGCTCGGCATACAACCATAATATAGCTGTAACATGGCTATACCACGTAAATGTATGAGATGTGTGTGTGTGGATATTGTTCACCACCCCTACATGGGTAATATACTCGTATATAATAAAGTTAAATAAAATTAATCTTAATAAATATAAGAGCATTTCAAAAAGAGGAGGCATGGAGGCCAAGAAAAGGATGTCAAAAGCACAAAATCGTAGACTAAGGAGATGAGAGGCGTCTAAAATTATATTCTTATATATGTCTGACGAATATCGTAGCAAATCAACCATACTTAAATTACAAAAGGCAATTTTTAAACAGTTAATTGAAATACCCCGCTTTGTGTATTTAAAAATTTACTATCAAATCGTATACAAAAATTTACTTTATTACAGTTGCATTATTTATTAACGCTATAAAAAGTGCAATGATGGAAAACGCAAACTTGCCGTATGCAACCACGCGATCGAACTATTTTCAACTGAGTTTTCTACAAACAGCGGCGGTCCAATCACGCGATGTTGCGCCGTGGCGAACTTTTTTATTGAAATCCCTATAATGTTAACTTAATGAAGGAGAACCCAAAACAATGTTATTTTCAACCGACTTCATTAAAAGGAGGAGGTTCTCAATTTCACTGTATTTTGGTATGTGTGTTACATTAGTACTTTTTTCTAGGTGAACTGATTTTGATGATTCTTTATTTGAAAGCTGGTGCTTCTCATGTGGTCCCATATACATTTGATCAAGATCTGAGCAATTGATTTAGTGTTATCCTTAATAATGCGTATTTAATTGACTTCGAACACATTTATGATGTTCTATTTTATTTATAATGAAGTCGTTTGTACAAGAATTTTAATTTTACTACTTCTGTGCATTTATTTTATTTATATAAATATATATATATATATATATATATATATATATATATATATATATATATATACGTTTATTCAAAACAGCCTATGAAAATAAATGTAAACTGTTTTTTCTTGGAGGGGCTACCCTGTGGCTATTTATGACTGCGACATGAATAGATCGGCCCGACCGGGGTAGAACCACGCCCTCACGGAATACCAGCTTAAATCGGCAAAATAACGCTGCTGTGTTTCGTATGGTGAGTGCAGAGCACTGGAGACCCATTTTACTGCAATTGAGGCATTCCGTCTTAGTCCTCAAGGACGAAAACGCGTCTGAATTTTTATTCTTAATCGAGGTTAAATGTAGATGTCTATGGACCACAGCATTCACTTACCATCAGGTGGACTGTGTGCTCATTTGTCAACCTTATCCTATAAAATTAAAATAAAATAAAAACCCCCGAAACAAAAAGAGCTGGTAATCTTCAAACGACTAAACGCCACAGATAGACGCACAGATACAAAGATACATAGATACACAGATACAAAGACGCATAGATACACAGATACATAGATACACAGATATATAAATACATAGATACACAGATACAAAGATACATAGATACACAGATACAAAGATACATAGATACACAGATACAAAGATACATAGATACGCAGATACAAAGATACATAGATACACAGATACATAAATACATAGATAGACAGATACAAAGATTCATAGATACACAGATACAAAGATACACATATACACAGATACAAAGATACATAGATACACAGATACAAAGATACATAGATACACAGATACAAATATACATAGATACACGTATACAAATATACAAAGATACACAGATACAAAGATACATAGATACAAAGATACATAGATACACATATTAGTTATAGTATTTTACAATAGGATTTTAAATTATAATTTCCTCTTCTAAGTTTGACCACATCCATTCGAGACAAGATAGCCTATATAATAAAGAAAAATATTTTTTATGTTAAGAGTAAATAGGAATGTAGATTGAAAGATTCGTTAGGTAAAAACCCAATAACACGACCAAAGTTACTGCACCACTAAAGCAGGAGATTGTGAAGAGACCAAAACCCCGCCAGAGATAGTCTTCGAACACTAGCCTCACCTAGTCACCAATCGATAAGATGGAGCTATGCCAGAATTCATCGCTCACTTAAGCAGCATTTCGTGGATAGTTAATTCAGTAATTTGGCCCCTACTATAAAATATATACATATATAACTTATATACTGTCCTTCCTGTATGTCTTATCAGGGCGTCTCTCCATCTAGAGAGGAGCTGCCCCATACTTAGCCCACCGGTACGAGTTTGCCACTCGAAAATCTTTTTTCCAGCTATATTACCGGCTTATCGACTTCAATTTACTTATTGGATTAGTTAAATATGGATGATTTATTTGAATTAATACTGATCCAATTACCCAGTTCTCACTCAAGTTTGGCATATGTAAGTCGTTTTTTCGATTTTCGACTGCTTGAACAGTTTTTTACTGTTACTGTTACAGACTCTCAAAAGTTCACCCCTTGACATAGGCCTCCGCTATAGATTGCCTCATAGAGCAGTTGTTTGCTACAGTTGTCACGCGTGATGGGGTTTTGTCAACGGCAGTTTATAATTTTTTAGCCATTTAAAGCGTAAATGGAATATTAAATTAATCAAATAAATTTAAACAATGTATTGTGTGTACCTGCTTTTCTAGCTACCTAAGTCATAAGTACTAAATTAAGTGGATTAATAAAGCTTGTGCGTCGTACGACATAGTTTGATTCGCATCTCTACTCTATTTAATACGTATACTTAATTTATAAAAGCGGTGACTCTGGAATTAGTAGGCTTTGCGGTAACATAAACCACAAACCGCGTTATTTCTATCAAGAGTTAGTCGACAATACACGAGATAATATCGTTTCAATAGTTGCAAACTGGACCAGGCTAATATGTCTATAAAACATGGAGCACGAAGGTAATTGATAATGACAGATAATCGATGTTTTTCTCATAGCATTAGAAAGCAGGGAAACCAAGAAATTATCTCAAATTAAACTATTAATAGTAAACAAATCGATGGAAAGTAAATGTAATTTTATACTACATAACTATTATTAATTGCAGTTTAATTAGTAATGTTGTGACAGTTCATTCAGTATAATAAATAGTCTAAAAACCGTCAGAAAAGTGGTATATTTCATAACTGCCTACAAGTGTATTATCGTGACACGTGGATCGCGATTGAGAAATTTTCTACGCCAATTAAATTTAAAAAAAAATGTTAAAGTAGAATTAACTTATTTTTATTGACTACAATTATAAAACTATATATACTAGGCTGCACTAAAAGTATCGGGGATGGAATATTTCCACTGTTTCTGCCATATTAAAATCTTTTTTATTGAAAACTCCTTGGTTTTAAAAATCGAATACCATTTATCTATTTAAAAAAAGATTCTCGGTCTTGTCACAAGGTTTTGTCAAACTTGTTTAGTCGTTGAGAAAATGGAATTGACTCGAGAAAATTCAAGAGCGATGATTTATTATGACTTTCGAAGTGGTTTAACACAAAAACAGTGTGTTGACCGGATGATTTCTGCATTTGGTGATGAAACCCCATCCAAAACCACAATTTATCGCTGGTTTGCTGAATTTCAACGTGGACGTGTCAAGCTCAGTGATGATCCCCGTCAAGGTCATCCAAAAACTGCAGTCACCCAAGAAAACGTTGATGCTGTGCGTAAGCTGATTGAGGAAGATCGACATGTGACATACCGCGAAATTCAGGCAACTTTAGACTTTGGCATAAGTCAAATACAAATAATCTTGCATGAACAATTAGGTGTAAAAAAGTTGTTTTTCCGATGGATACCGCATTCGCTCTGTGAAGAGCAAAAAGCGGCTCGCGTTACTTGGTGCATCAGAACTCTCTAAAAATTCCACTCAGGATCCTCAAATGCTGTATACAACATCGTATCAGGTGACGAATCCTAGATATACGACGTACGTACGAACCCGAAACAAAAAACCAGTCACGAGTTTAGGTGTTCGAAAATGAGTTAAAGCCAACAAAAATTGTTCGTTCACGGAGTGTTGCAAAAAAAAAATGGTGGCCATATTTGTCTCCAAAACCGGCCATGTTACGACTATTCCTCTTGAGGGACAAAGAACTGTTAATGCAGAATGGTATGCTAGCATTTGTTTGCCATAAGTCGTTTCTGAACTCCGTAAAGAGAACTGCAACCGCCGCATCATCCTCCATCACGACAATGCGATTTCTCACACCGCACACAGAACAAAAGAGTTTTTAGAGCAAGAAAACATAGAATTATTAGACCATCCGCCGTACAGCCCCGACCTAAGCACTAATGATTTCTATACTTTCCCTAAAATAAAGAATAAATTGCGTGGACGGAGATTTTCATCACCTGAAGAAGCTGTGGATGCCTACAAAACGGCCGTTTTGGAGACCCCAACTTCCGAATGGAATGGTTGCTTCAATGATTGGTTCCATCGTATGGAAAAATGTGTCAAATTTCGCGGAGAATACTTCGAAAAGCAATAAATACATTTTTAAATAGTAATGTTGTGTCACTTCCTTGATTCCCGAAATTTTCAGTGCCACCCTCGTATTATTATATACAAATCACAATAATTCTCACTCCTCCACTAGAAGAAAGTGCAACAACATGTTCCACCTACCTAGTGAAGAGTTCAAGTTTAGTTCCCAAAAATATCAAGCTATTATATTTCGTGTATCACTAGCGATCCGTCCTGGTTTCACCTGAGTAGGATCTATTAATTTTGCGATATTAAGATTTAAGATAATCGAATTTTGCATTTTTTTAAACCCTCAAGTTTTTCGGTTAAAATATATCTTTTTTTTTTTATAAGTAGGGTGACAAACGAGCACACAGACCACCTGATGGTAACTGGTTGCTGCGGCCCATAGATGTCTTCATCTATCATCGATTGCAAATCGAAATGCAGATACGTTGTCACCCGTAAGGACTAAGATGGAGTGCCTCGTTTCCAGTAAGAAGGGTCTCCGGTTCTTTACACTTTCCATACGAAACACAGCGGCATTAAGCTACTATTTTACGCTGGTATTCTGTGAGAGCGTGGTCCTTCCTCGCTCGAGCCGACCCATTCGTGCTACAACTATGCTAATAATATAACTACAGCACGGCTCTACCACGTATAAATCATAAACCAATCCAGGTATTTCTCTCTATCTGTTCAAGAAATTTCAATACAAATGGTTCAATCATTCCGACAATTAGGAGGATTCAAGTTTTAATATATATAAAATAGTCCTCTCAGTTCAATATAAGGCAATTGTTTCTAAATTTTGACATGACGATAATGATAACAGGTACATAAATTACTCGCTGCCTTGTAATACTCCGTACTTGAAAGTAAATTCTACTTATCCAATCTCCCCATCTCTGCATTCTGAGGCTTGCAGTCAAAGAACTATTTTCTTCTCTTCTCCCGAAGTAGAGCCAGGCACTGTTCAAACACTCGAATTGTACTTCCCCGTGATCATATGGATATATGACAAAGGTACCACATAAATTCCGTGTGGTATCTTTGTCAGTTGAAGTTCAACGATATTCCGTACCTGCGACGGCGAGGCATTACAACATGAAAACATTACGACGACCACAAACCTAACAACTTCACTCTACTTTTCATCTTCTATGTCGTCAGCACGCAAATATCCACAAGTCCAGAAGTCTCTTCAGTTGTAAGAAAAATTTGCCTTATCCCCCACGCTGCGCTGGTCAGGCGATTTATCTTCGTATGCCTTGCGTGTAAGCAAAATGGTTATAGCGCCATCTATTGGAACCTATGTGATTTTTCTGGCATATCATAGTAACTCTTACAACACCCAGAAGACGAAATAGTGACAGCGAGCGATGAAATCTCTTAATCCGTCACCACACAGCTCCACTATATTCTACTACACTATACTCTACCTCTATAACCCAAAATATGGTTAGTCGAGCGCGTTTATTACGCTACATGTCTACTATAGTCTGTCCGTACAACAATATCCATTGTAACAGCGATCATGTGAGATACCATCTCATTAGAGCAACAGTTTCAACATCCGAGCGCCACGGTTGGGTGCGGACGGACCGGCAGAGCATATAATGATTGTACAATGAGTATTATGGTTCTGCTGGGTTGTCCCGAGTATGAATGTGTGGAAATTCACGTATAGAATTGTAGCTTTATGATACTTTTATACATAATTCAATCTAATCTATTCAATTTTTTTTAGAATGAAAATAAAACGAGCAAAACAATTTTATACGTGGTAAAGCCATGCTGCAGTTATACATATTAGTAGTATAGTTGTAGCACGAATGGATCGGCTCGACCGGGGAAGGACCACGCTCACACAGGATACCAGCGTAAAATGGTAGCTTAACGCTGCTGTGTTTCGTATAGTGAGTGTAGAGAAACGGAGACCCTTTTTACTGGAAACGAGGCATTCCATCTTAGTCCCCACAGGTGACAACGCATCTGCATTTTGATTTGTAATCGAGGATAAATGCAGATGTCTATGGGCCACAGCAACCACTTACCAACAGGTGGACTGTATACTCGTTTGTCATCCTATCCTATAAAAAAAAGCTTTTTAGAATACGCCGACGTGTTTGAATGAATTGAATGAGTACAAAAGATTTTTTTTTATTCAGTGGAGGGTAAAAACGTTAAATATTTTTTTCTAATTATAGTACTGGTTCATGGATCATTTTATTTGCCTTGACCGTGACACTCGGCAGACGTATTGACGATCGGAGTGCCCTGCTGCCTGTCTTATTGTTTACGTCTGGCGTAAGCAAGATGGTTATGGTGTCTATCAGAAGTCATAACATACTTATAATATTGGTTAGTAGGGATCGTCTTCTCTAAATATTAACTTTGGCGATTGACAATTGTTTGTTTGCCCTTGAAGACAAACCACTTTAGCTTTAGAGTATGTATATATATATACATATGAGCCGTGGTAGCCAGATGGTTAGCGCTCGCTGTAAATTTTACAATACGCTAGCAAACCGGGTTCGATCCCCACCGGCACTAATGAAATTGGTGGAGCGTACTTAATTGCAATTTTAAGTGCTGATTTACCACGTGCTCGGCGGTGAAGGAAAACATCGTGAGAAAACCTGTATGTCTGAGAAATAAGAAAAACAATATTTCGAAGACCTAAAACCCTCTCAGAAATGTGGGGAGGCCTGTGCCCAGCTGTGGGACGTATATAGGCTGTGACCTAACTTTACTTTATATATATATATACGCATATACATATATAAGCTAGCTTTTTACTGCTGCGACCATACCTATTACTCTTACCACACTAACAAGGATTAGGTTGTTTTGAGTGTAACAAAAAGTCTCTTTCTTAAAAATGAAAAGAACCCTGTGCCATTTACTTAAAGGATAAAAAATATACATACAGTCAAACATATAACCTTCTCCTTTTTGAAGTCGGTTAAAAAGATCTTGAGCACACAGTGGAATCCTATCGCATCTAAACTACAAAAGTAATATCTCGTTATTAAATAAGCTCGTCCGTATCGTCGTTACTGACTGCGCGCATGAGGAGCTACGCTAACGGCGCCAGGTGCAGGCACAGCTGTCTGAGGGTCGCCACTCAACCACTACGCGCAGCTAGCGACAGGTTAACAATTTAATGTAGGAAATTGTACAATGGCTTCCGTTTTTTATTTATCAACAGTTGAGTCATAAAATTTTTGACCCTATTGAATCATTATAATATTTTGTTTTAGCACATATAATCCACCTTACAAACCAAGCTAAACATATTTTTTTTATTAGTTATAGTATCACGACTCGCCGCCGCTTTACTTGAGTGCGATTTAAGTTTAGTATTATCTTTGTACGCTTTGATAAGCTAAGCCGTGCTATGCACAAAAGTATTCTTTATTATTTTCTTTACTATTTAACTTAGTAATGGTGAAAACTTATTAAAAAGCGTGTAAGTTATTTTAAAAACTAAATTAACTTGATCGAAGGACTCTTACTTTACTACCTAGGAGTAAATCCGATTAGGGAGCACTCTCTTTTAAATTAGAAGTGCGTGCAATGCTGTGTTCTGGCCAGATGGGTACAGCGATCCTGGACAATTACGGGCTATGAGGCTGTCCATCTTAGTCCTCAAAGGTGAGAACTCATTCCTTGTTTGAAGTTGGCTGCAGGTTTCTATATACTGCAGTAGCCACCAATCATCAGGTAGATTGTAAATTCATTCATCACTTTATTTAAAAAAAAATTAAAGATTAGACGAATACAGAAACAGACGCGTTTAAGTAGTATACAATTATGTGTAAATAAAGTTAAGTAACAGTCTATATACATCCCACTGCTGGGCGTTTTTGTTGGCGAACTTCACATGTCTTTGAATTTATTTTTCTTATTTTTCAGACGTGCAGGTTCCCTCACGATGTTTACCTTCACTGCCGAGCACGTGGTAAACAGCACTTAAAATTATAATTAACAATTTCATTGGTGCCGGCGGGGATCAAACCCGGGTTGCTCGCGTATTGTGAAATTTAGTGCTTAGAACTACCACTACTACCTACCCCTGAACTACTAAAACTTTACAATTGTAGAGTACATATAATTATATAAACGAGTACTCATTGGCAAATTAATTACTTTTCCAGATATCTAGCACTTTTGATGCCACCCCCGACGCCAGACTGGGTGTTTTACATCTGGTACGAACAAAACATGGTTGTACTGCTATCTATTAGAGATTACCTACAATATGTTTCGGTTTTCCTAAAATCTCACTCATTATTACAAGACTATAGTTAATCATAAATAAACCGGCCGAGAGCGTGTTGGGCCACGCTCAGTGTAGGATTCCTTAGTTTCCCGTCCGTCACAATAAGTGTTCCCACTTATGAGTTTAGAGGTGGATATCCATTATGTTCGCGCTCCAGCAGCGCTGCGCGCTCCTGCAACTGCTCTCGGTAGTGGGTACTGTTGTTTCCATCCAAGTTCAAAATGATTTTCCTAGAAAGTCCTTATAAAGTTCTACTTTTCAGATTTTTTTCATATTTTCTAAACTTATGGTTCAAAAGTTAGAGGGGGGGGGACACATTGTTTTTTTTAATTTTGGAGCGATTATATCCGAAATTATTGACATTATCAAAAAATGATTTTAGTAAACCCCTATTCATTTTTAAATACCTTTCCAACGATATGTCACACGTTAGGGTTGAAATTGAAAAAAAATCCTTCCCCACTTTACATATAGGGGGGCTACCCTAATAAAACATTTTTTTCCCAATTTTTATTTTACCGCTTTGTCGGCGTGATTGATACACATATTGGTACCAAATTTCAGCTTTCTAGTGCTAACGGTCACAGAGATTAAGCGAGGACGGACAGACGGACAGACAGACATGGCAAAACTATAAGGGTTTCTAGTTGACTACGGAACCCTAAAAAGTATGTAGTGGCAACCGTGTAGCGGCGGTGTCAGAATATTCATTATACCTATATCATCCCGTGGGTTCGTAACAGGCGACAGAGGGAAACAAATCCGGAGATGAGCAGCAGCGTCTTCCTAATAACGACTAAAAATAATAAACTGCGGTTGCCAAGCGTGGTAACTATGGCAAATATCCTGCTATGAGGCATTCTATGGCGGAGGCCTGTGTTCAGCAGTGGACTATAATAGGCTGTAACGATACCAGTACAGCAAACTTTAAGAGTCAAACATTTTTAAAAATAAGTTATTTAGTTTTATTTAAATACTTACACGTTAAATCACTAAGTATTAATATATAGGTACGTATTTTTTTCGACAATGCTACAACGTGAAAGAAGTAAGAATTCATGTAATAACATAAACAATTATAGAGCATGCACTCTATTTAAGAACAAAACACTACTAAACATGAGTTAATGCAAGTTTTCAAATTTTAAAAAAGCTGAAGTTATTTCTGCTTTCCATCCGTTAAAATGTGACTGTCTTCAAGGCAAGAGTAAAGTAGACAAAAATAAAATTAATTTGAAATTAGAATTCATAGCCAAACTAAACTTATTTTTAAAACTTATTTTTTGAAATGGCCAGTACTGAAGAACAGTAATTTCATAGGTATTATTTTCGACTCATTATAAAACTACATACTGTATCAACCGTTGGAGAAACATGTGTGTCGAAGCTAAAGTAATTTAAGGAAAGTGTGATAGCTATTGTAAAATTTCGACAAATCACTGTGGAATGTCGTTTTATTCGAACGTGACCCGAAATAGATTTTCATTACGGTGCCAGCCAGTTCTATAGTAACAGCAGGCGCTTGACACCATAGATAACGTGAATCCTTACACTTTGGGTGCGTTTGGCAGAAAAAAGCGCTAGCAAGCGCTTATAAGCGCTGAAATAGTTTTCGGCCAGGACACGATTGCTACTCCAGCAGCGCTGACACAATCCGCCATTTTGCTTATTTAATTTGTTTGTTTTGAAGTAGAGTTTATAAGTTATTTTGCGCAATATTAGTTTTAAGTAATATAATGACATGAATAAACATATACATGTTATTAAAATTCATGATTGGTAAGTTTTTAATAGGAATACTTTACAAACATATATTTAAATTAGGTTAGGTTCCCCAGTTAAAACTAACATCGTGTCCTGGAGGAAAATAGCTACTTACGATTTAACAGCGCTTATCGCTTACGATCGCCATTTTGCTTACAAGCGCTTGCTAGCGCTTTTTTCTGCCAAACGCACCCTTTGATTAGGTATTTACATTTTTAGCAAAAGCCTTTTGTTAGTTTAAAAAATGTTTATATTGAAAACCATGCTGTGGTAGTGTTTGTGTAAAAGAATCCACTATCCAATATCATCCCCACAGTATCATCATAAGACGTGACATAGGGAAACTGAAATAGGATAGCAGCATCTTCCTGAAAAATATTCGATAATAATAATAATAATTATTATTATTTTTTTTCACATAACTTTTAAAAACAAATCATATTGAAGCTCTGTAGCCCGTGGTAGTTGAAAACTGTGTTACAGGCTACAGCATCTTCCCCGTTTCAGTGACACATAGTTGTAATGTGACAAACTATTATAGCAAACGGTATAAAAAATTAATTAGAATGACATCAAAAATAACATATAGGCTAACAAAGTAAAAAGAGAAAAAAAACAATAATTATAAGGTAAATAAAAATTATAATAAACTTTAAAAATAACTGTAATCAATAAAAGAAAAATCTTCTCTTTCTTCTTCATCTTCTATTCTCTGAGGCTTTGATATGTTATGGATGTTACGGATGCATATAAGTACAAAATATAAAATAAGCTCTTAATCCAAACATTAAACAATTTAATAATTTTATTTATATGGTAAAACCACATTAGCTCATGTGATAGAACCATATTTCAACTACATGGAGCGTAAAATAACAAAATAATACTGCTGTTTGGTCTGGTTAGTGTAGACTGGACTGGACTCGACTGGAAACCGTTTGTGTTACGTGGCATTATATCTTAGTACTCAGGAGGATAAGCACATAATAGTTATATTAATTATTAATCAAGGATTTCATTATTTCATTATTTTCTACTTCCTCTATTTATTGTTAGCCTAATGGGTTTCCGAATAAATAAATAGAGAATTTTATAATACATAATGAATAATTTAGTTTTCCAAAGTATTATTAAAAGATTTGGTTGCGCGGAAAACCATTCGTATTATTATATTTGACGGTAGAGGTGCCAAGCCGCTTGTTCCTTTCCGAAAAACGATACCATTCGTACCCTCCTATCGACACATCGGGGTGGTGGGGTGGGAGGGGCAAGAAGATGATTCTAGAATGTCACGTAATCATCGGAGCCGAGGACATATAAGACACGCGCGACCGTTGCGCGTCCTCTTCCCACCGCGCCAGTCATTGGAACAACACCTCTTTCCACCGCAGTCGTCGTTGAAACTACAACGCTTCTCTCCCGACGCACCCCTGGGGCCCCAGAGTGTCTGTCTAGAAGAAGTTCCAGAAGTTGCAGCTATAGTGCTCTACACAAATAGAAGAAACCCCGGTGAGTCAACACTCCTTTAATTAGTTCCTGCCTTATATAGTTTAACCCGCTCCAATTTTGTTGTTCTCCTAATCAGGCAGGATTCCTTTTCAGCGATTTGGCACAATAATAGTTTTAGTTTAGGGAAGAGCGAGTGCATTATACCGCATGCTATAGTAGTCGCTTTTACGTAAGCGTAGAAGCAATCGCATATACAGTCCACTTTAGTTAATATCTCGCGTAATAGGTTTAAGGTTCGACCGGGGAACTAGACTTCGGCAGCCTTAGACACGTGGCTCCACCATTTTATGGTCACTTCGGCAGGATTTTGGTCAAATTGTTGAATTAATTAATTAGATAATGCACTCTAATTTATGGAATAGACTTAAATAGTGTTCGTTTAAATTTAAATTTTGATTAGGTACTCGCAAACAGAATTATTCGTTTTATAGCGCACGTATTTGATTAAATTTAAAGCCTATTAAATAATTGAAACAGTGTAATAGGAACCGTTCCAACTATTATTGTGCCAAATAATTGAAACAGTGTTATAGGAACCGTTATGCCGTGTAGTGGCGGTTGAGAATATCCACTACCCCATATCTTCCCGTGGGTGTCGTAAGAGGCGACAGAGGGAGGCAGGCAAGAGTTGGGCAGCAGCATCTTCCTGATAACAACTGTGACGTAATAAAAAACTGCGGTTGCCAACCCGCTCGCCAAGCGTGGCAACTATGGCAAATACCCCCCAATGAATAAATACACAAACAGACGGCCCCCAGTCCCCGGCGGCCCCGCTATTCCTGGCTACGGTGGCAACCATGGTAACGGCGGGGCAGGGGGTGCTAAGAATCTCCGGTGGAGGTTCGGTTGCCACCTACGACGACTCGACCTGGCAACATATAACGCACGCACCCTGAGGACTGACGAGAAGATACTGGAGCTGGAAGAAGAGGTAGACAAGTTGCGCTGGCATATTATTGGATTATCCGAGGTCAAAAGAGAGGGGGAGGACACGGTAATCCTTGAGTCCGGCAACTTGTTCTATCACCGGGAGGGCGACCATCTGTCCCAAGGAGGTGTCGGATTTATCGTCCACAAGTCTCTCGTCAACAACGTTGTAAAGATTGGGAGTGTGTCCTCGAGGGTCGCGTACCTGATACTCAGAATCACCAAACGGTATTCGCTGAAGGTCATTCAGGTTTACGCACCAACCTTGGCACATCCCGATGAGGAGGTGGAGGAAATGTATGAGGATATTTCCAGAGCCATACATTCCTCCAAAACCCACTACACGGTGTTGATGGGAGACTTCAACGCAAAACTAGGCACAAGAGAAAGCGGTGAGCTGAAGGTAGGGAAATTTGGAGTAGGGCAACGGAACCGAAGGGGCCAGCAGCTGGCCGACTTTATGGAGAAAGAGGGACTCTTTATGATGAACTCTTTCTTCCAGAAGCGGCCCCACAGGAAGTGGACCTGGTCGAGCCCCGACGGTTCGACAAAAAATGAGATTGACTTCATTATGACGACCAGACGCCAACTGTTCAGTGATGTCTCAGTGATCGCAAGGGTGAAAACTGGCAGCGATCACCGAATGGTTAGAGGCACACTGAACCTAAACGTTAAGTTGGAGAGGTCTCGTCTAATGAAGTCAACGCTCCGTCCCCCTCGTGCTCTAATCCAGAATCCCGAAACCTTTCAGCTCGAGTTACGTAACCGCTTCCAGTGCCTAGAAGATTGCAATGCAGTGGACGATATAAACGACAAGCTCGTGGAAACTGTTCATGCGGTCGGAGCTAAGTTCTGCAAGACCCGCCGCAGAAGAACACAAAAACTCTCCGATCACACTCTTAATCTCATGGCTGTTAGACGGGAGATGAGGCTGCAATCGTCAACAGATTTGACAGCATACAGGCAACTGAACAGACAGATCTCCAAATGCATGCGGCGAGACTTACGCAACTTTAATACTTCTCGTATTAAAGAAGCGATCGAGCGGAACCAGGGCTCCAAAGTCTTTGCCAGAGATCTGTCTGCCAGAAAGAGCCAACTGTCAAAGCTGAAGACTGAGTGTGGCAACATCGTTTCCGGGACACCTGAGATTCTGAGTGAGATTGAGAGGTTCTATGGGCAGCTGTACACATCATCGTTGGAGCCACACGCAAGTGTGAGTAACGATCCAAGAGCAAGTCTTATCCGACACTATTCCGATGATATCCCGGACGTCAGTCTGAGTGAGATTAGAATGGCTCTCTACCACCTAAAAAACGGCAAGGCCCCGGGCGAGGATGGAATTACAGCGGAGCTTCTAAAAGCGGGTGGAACACCGGTACTTGAAGTCCTTCAGAAGCTCTTCAATTCCGTCCTCCATGGTGGCACTACTCCAGAGGCGTGGAGCAGAAGTGCGGTGGTCTTGTTCTTTAAGAAGGGCGACAACGCTCTCTTAAAGAACTACAGACCGATTTCCCTTCTGAGCCGCGTCTACGTGCTGTTTTCGAGAGTCATTACGAATCGTCTCGCACGCAGACTCGACGACTTCCAGCCTCCCGAACAAGCCGGTTTCCGAAAAGGCTTCAGTACCATAGACCATATACATACCCTGCGGCAGATTGTACAGAAGACCGAAGAGTACAATCTGCCACTTTGCCTGGCATATGTGGACTATGAGAAAGCCTTTGATTCCGTCGAAATTTGGGCGGTGCTACAGTCCCTTCAGCGGTGCCAAGTTGACTGTCGGTACATCGAAGTGCTGAAGTGTTTGTACAGTAGGGCTACGATGGCTATCCGAGTACAGAACCAGAGTTCGAAACCTATCCAACTGCAGAGAGGTGTAAGACAGGGTTATGTTATATCCCCGAAACTCTTCACCGCTGCGTTGGAAGACGTTTTCAAGCTACTGGACTGGAAAGGATACGGTATTAACATCAATGGCGAGTACATCACTCACCTTCGATTTGCCGACGATATAGTCCTTATGGCAGAATCGCTGGAGGACTTAAGCATTATGCTCAATGACCTCAATAGTGCCTCCCAACGGATAGGGCTTAAGATGAACATGGACAAAACAAAGATCATGTTTAATGTCCATGTCACACCTGTGCCAGTAGTTGTTGGGAGCACTATGCTCGAAGTTGTTGACGAGTACGTTTACCTGGGACAAATAGTCCGACTAGGTAAGTCCAACTTCGACCGAGAGGTCAATCGACGGATTCAACTCGGCTGGGCAGCGTTCGGGAAATTACGACATATCTTTTCCTCAGGTATACCTCAATCTCGAAAAACTAGATTGTACAACCAGTGCGTGTTGCCAGTGATGACTTACGGATCTGAGACGTGGTCCTTCACTGCTGGCCGTATGAGGACGCTTAAGGTCGCTCAGCGAGCTATGGAGAGGGCTATGCTCGGAGTTTCTCTGCGTGATAGACTCAGAAATGAGGATATCCGCAGTAAAACCAGAGTGACCGACATAGCCCAACGGATTAGTAAGCTGAAGTGGCAATGGGCCGGCCATATAGCTCGAAGAACCGATAACCGATGGGGAAGAAAGGTTCTCGAGTGGCAGCCTCGTACCGGTAGGCGTAGTGTAGGGCGACCCCCCACTAGATGGAGTGACGACCTGGTAAGACATGCAGGAAGTCGATGGATGCAGGTGGCTCAGGACCGTGCTTTGTGGCATTACTTGGGGGAGGCCTATGTTCAGCAGTGGACTTGTGAAGGGCTGTAATGATGATGATGATGAATAGGAACCGTTTGATACGCTTACTCACAATCTTGATAAAATTATTGAGTGCAAATGACGCGTCACCTCGACTCGCTGCGCAGGTGTTCGATTTAATTACGTAATACGGCATACCGAGTGTCCATCCTTCATTGTTTGTGCGTTGTGAGATTAATTGTGATTGATATAACTTTATTATAATAGTTTAAAATGGCAGTTAGTGGAAGTGAAATCAAAATTAAAACGCTTTATGCCAAGAGGGACATACTCTTTTCGCGTATGCAGAATATAAGTGATTATATAAAGAACATTCATATAGAAGCAGTGCGGGAAACCTTTTTGAATGAAATCGAAACGATAGATTCTTTACGGATAGATTACGAAAAAATATTAGACCAAATTAATCATTTGGAATTACAAATCGACCCGAAATACATAGTGAACTATCAACCGCTGCTGGCATTCGAAGATATGTTGTGTCGCGTGAAAAGAACTGCGAGGTCCCTACAATCTCAAAACGAAGCAAAGCCGGAAAAACAGGTACGTCCAAGTGACTAGATTAGGTTGCCGCCAATAGATATTCCGGTATTCAATGGTGATATTAAGACGTGGCCCTTCTTTTTCAGTAGTTTTCAAAACAATATACACAATAACCCATCGTTATCGGACGCCGAAAAATTATATTACTTAATTAGTAAACTTAGTGGCAGGGCACAGTCGATCTGCTCTGGTTTTACACCTACAGCAAACAATTACCTATTAATATTCGAAACGCTTAAAACTAAATATGAAGATAGGAGAATGTTAGCTTCCGAATATTTGAACCAGATATTCGATCTTAAACCTATATCATCCGCGAACATCAACGGCTTAGAGCAGTTTCTAGATAAATTTGTGGCATCGGTGGCTGCACTTAAGAATTTGAAATTTAATGATCTTATGGACGTGGTGTTTCTCCATGTTGCATTAAAGAAATTAGACCCCGACACCGTGCGTGCATTTGAAATGGAGCATCGTAGCTCGGAGATGCCTTCCTTTCATTAATTAGCATCGTTCGTGCGAGATCAAATAAAGGTGATGCAGCGCTCTCCGAACGTTAAACAGGAGATTAAAAGGTGCGTCGACCGTAGACAGACTCAACCATCTAAAATAGCAGGGTCGTTAACTTACGTAACCGCTACGCCAACATCACTCCAGCATACTTGTATAGTATGTAAAGATAGACACGGTAATTTATATAATTGTGCGACTTTTCGTAAATATTCACCAAGCGAGCGTTATAAATTAGTAAAGACAAACAACCTATGTTTGAACTGCTTAAGCGATAAGCATTTAGTTGCAAAATGCAATTCGAGTTCCGTATGTAGCAAGTGCGCCAGGAAACATCACACGCTATTACATTTTGAAAATAGCAACATAGCTGCGTCAAGTAAAGCGGATAAGGAATTCGCCCCTACTAAGGTCAACGATTCTAGCGGTCGACCTGGTGATATCGCTCTGTGCTCATTGGCAAATATGGGAGCACAACCTCCTTCAACCGTGTTACTGGGTACGGCACGTATTTTGGTTAGGGATTCGCGTGGAAACGAACAAAGCGTCCGTGCACTGCTGGACAGCGGAGCCCAAAATAGCTTTATAACGCGACAATGTTGTCAGCGCTTAGGCTTAGTAATAAATAGATCACTTTCATGTCCTGTAATTAAAGGCATCGGAGGCACTAGTAAATCGACACAGGGATATATAAATTTAAAAATTTATTCTCGGATAGATCGTAATGTTAATTTTGATATAAATGCACAGTAGTAGATAGGGTCACTGAACGGTTGCCAACCGTTTCGGTTGACACCTTGGCAATGATTGAATTTAAGAATTTGACTCTGGCGGACGACACTTACGCCGTTCCTGGCAAAATAGACATGCTCATTGGAGCATCGCTTTTCCCTCATCTTTTGTTAAACAATAAGGTCAGGGGCAACTCCTCGCATACCGCGCCTTACGCACTGGAAACCGTATTGGGCTATGTGATCCTTGGCTCCGCCCCCATCATAGATAGTATTTCGGTAACCTCTTATTGTGGTATGGCTGTCGAACCGCTCGAGTCGTTAGTCCGCAAATTTTGGGAAATGGAGGAGGTGAACGTCCCACCCATAGCTAGCTCAGATGATAGGTTATGCGAGGAAATTTACGTCCGCACGACCATTCGTGATCGCGATGGTAGATATAGTGTAGCGCTACCCTTTAAAGGAGATGTTTTATCTCTCGGCGATTCGCGTCAAATGGCGGAAAAACGTTTCTACAGCTTGGAGCGTAGGATGCTCGCTTCACCCCAGTTAAAGGAAGCTTACGACGGCGTCATTAGCGAATACATAAGAGAAGGTTACATATCACTTGTGGCTTCGAAATTAGATAACTACGAAGACACACCGTCGTATTTCATACCACACCACGGAGTCATTAGAGAGGACAAACTTATATCTAAGTTACGTGTAGTGCTCGACGCTAGTGCTAAAACTAGCACTCACCTGTCGCTTAACGATATCCTCTATAGTGGGCAAAATTTACAGGGCAGTTTATTTAATATAATAGTCAATTTTCGTTTGTTTAGTATAGCACTATCCGCCGATATTCGTCAAATGTTTCTTTGCATAGGGGTCCGTGAATGCGACCGTAGATTCCAACGCATTTTATATCGTTTCAACCCAAAGGAACCTCTAATGGTGTTTGAATTTAACCGCGTTTGTTTTGGTTTAAAGTCGAGCCCATTTCATGCGTTACGCACGGTGAGACAGCTCGCTCACGATGAAGGTCCCTCTTATCCTAAAGCTAAGAGGGCAATTGAGAGCGGATTATATATGGATGATTTTGTGTACTCGGTCGATAGCGTGGAGGAGGCAACCCTAACCACCGCCGAGGTTATAAGGCTCATGAAATCGGGTCAGTTTGATCTTGTGAAGTGGACTAGTAATTCGCGTCCGGTTTTGGATACAATCCCACTATCACACCGTCTTTCGGCGATAAAGGAATTCGACGACTCTGATACACACAAGGTGCTCGGTCTGTGTTGGTCACCAGAGTCCGACGTGTTTAGCCTTAAGGTAAATCCGCCCGTAGAGAAATGCACAAAGCGCACAATACTGTCATGCGTTGCTAGATTATGGGACGTCATGGGTTTCGTAGGGTGGTATTATACGCTAAGCTTTTAATTAAACAACTTTGGTTATTGGAATGCGACTGGGATGACTCGCCGCCTGACAGCATTGTTCGGTTGTGGCAGCGCTTTAGAGAGGAACTTCCTTTATTAAGAGAAATTAAAATACCGCGTCATATAAACGTAGATAGAAATAGCGCCATAACAGTCGTTGGGTTTGCAGACGCCAGCGAGAAGGCTTACGGGGGCGTTGTATATTTCCACGTCCAGAATAATGGTAGAAATTCGATTAGCCTCATTAGTTCTAAGTCGAGAGTCTCCCCCCGTAAGGTTGTCTCTCTGGCGCGCTTAGAGCTTTGCGCAATATTAGTACTCGCCAAGCTTATTACCGCAGTTATCAGCGCATGTAGGGATAGAGTTCACATAGAAAGGATATTTGCCTTTTCCGACTCCACCGTCACCTTATGCTGGGTTCATTCTTCACCCCACCGTTGGGATACGTTTGTTGCGAACCGAGTGGCCAAGATACAAGACGAGTTAGAAACGCGGAACTTTTATCACGTGTCCGGTACGGAAAACCCCGCCGATTGTCTATCCCGTGGACTCACCCCGATGCAAATGATGGACCACCCGCTTTGGTTCCACGGACCTGCTTGGGTTCACTTGGATCCCTCGAAATGGCCAATAACCGACTTCGAACCTTCGTCAGTGTTACAACCGCCGGAAGAGAAGAGACACGCTCTAGTGGCGAACGTTTCGAGCGAGGTTTCTCCAATCATTGCTTTGGCGAACCGCTTGTCCTCTTGGTCGAAATTATTGCGTAGCGTAATTTACGTTTGTCGATTCGCGAAGCTTTTACCGCGACGTTCGTATGTCTTAGCATCCGATTACAACTATGCCGAGTCAAATTAGAAGATTACAATCGAATAGAGCTTGTAGTCGCGCCTTTCAACGCCTTAAGCCATTTTTACAGGATGGGATTGTAAGGGTAGGTGGACGCTTGTCCAACTCGCAATTGAGTTTCGACCAACGGCACTCTATTGTTTTACCGCGTAAAGACCATATCATGAACTTATTAGTCGATTACCATCATAAATTGAACTCGCACGCTGGCCCCGACTTGTTGATGTCGATTTTGCGTCAGAATTATTGGATTCTTTCTGCACGTAGTTTAATACGCAATCGGGTGCACAGATGTATAGCTTGCTTTCGGGCACGCCCCAAGCCGTCATTTCCGGAAATGGCGGAACTTAGATCTTGTAGAGTAATACAATCAGTAAAGCCCTTCACGCACACCGGGTCTGATTTCGCTGGCCCGTTTAAGGTCACGCTCACTCGCGGGCGTGGTATAAGATCCACAAAGGCTTACGTCTGCATTTTCGTATGTCTAACTACTCGAGCGGTGCATATAGAACTCGTTGGTGATCTAAGCACAGCAGGCTTTATGGGTGCATTTAAAAGATTTCTTTCCCGCCGTGGCCCTGTAAGTAAATTGTATTCGGATAACGGTACGAACTACGTCGGTGCAAAACGTATTCTATCGGAACTACATGAGCTCTTAGCTAGCAAGTATTATAATTCGGAGTTCGCTCACATTCTAGCCGAGAACCGCATTGAGTGGTCTCTGAACGTCCCAGCCGCGAGTCACTTTGGGGGCAATTGGGAGACTAATATCAAGAGTCTAAAGAGTCATTTATACCGAGTAATAGGAGATCAGATTTTGCCCTTCGAAGAGCTAAGTACGGTGCTCGCTCAAATTGAATGCGTAATGAATAGTCGCCCACTTTGTCGTACGTTGTCTAGTGACCCCTCGGAACCGCTGGCTCTAACTCCAGCACATTTTTTGAATTTAACGCCTTTAAAGTATTTGCCAGCCGCAGATATGGATGAGAACAGACTTAGCATTTCCGCACGCCACAAATTATTAGATCGGTTAGTGCAATCGTTTTGGAAACGATGGAGGATGGAATACTTGCATACTTTGCAGTCTCGGCAAAAATGGAACACAGCAACTGAGCCTTTAGCTGTAGGAACTGTAGTTGTGCTCACCAAAGAGAATACACCGCCTCTCCACTGGCCGTTAGGAATTGTCGAAGAGGTCTTTCCCGGTTCCGACGGAGTAGTTAGGATAGCTCGCGTTAAGACCACGGTTGGGTCTTACTTGCGTCCGGTTGTCCGTTTGTGCCCCCTGCCTCTTCCATAATTTAAATTAGCTTTCTAGATTAAATTGTAGTTGAATTTAAGTAATCTTAGCGTCAGTTAGTTATTTTGTTAGTTGATCTTAGCTTTAGTTGTATTAGTTAATTTTGAAGAAAATCCTTCAAGGGCGGGGGAGATGGTTGCGCGGAAAACCATTCGTATTATTATATTTGACGGTAGAGGTGCCAAGCCGCTTGTTCCTTTCCGAAAAACGATATCATTCGTACCCTGCTATCGACACATCGGGGTGGTGGGGTGGGAGGGGCAAGAAGATGATTCTAGAATGTCACGTAATCATCGGAGCCGAGGACATATAAGACACGCGCGACCGTTGCGCGTCCTCTTCCCACCGCGCCAGTCATTGGAACAACACCTCTTTCCACCGCAGTCGTCGTTGAAACTACAACGCTTCTCTCCCGACGCACCCCTGGGGCCCCAGAGTGTCTGTCTAGAAGAAGTTCCAGAAGTTGCAGCTATAGTGCTCTACACAAATAGAAGAAACCCCGGTGAGTCAACACTCCTTTAATTAGTTCCTGCCTTATATAGTTTAACCCGCTCCAATTTTGTTGTTCTCCTAATCAGGCAGGATTCCTTTTCAGCGATTTGGCACAATAATAGTTTTAGTTTAGGGAAGAGCGAGTGCATTATACCGCATGCTATAGTAGTCGCTTTTACGTAAGCGTAGAAGCAATCGCATATACAGTCCACTTTAGTTAATATCTCGCGTAATAGGTTTAAGGTTCGACCGGGGAACTAGACTTCGGCAGCCTTCGACACGTGGCTCCACCAAGATTTATTGCTTTGGGAGTCGTTGGAGGCAAACAAAGCAGTAGGTAGTTAGCGTCATCTTCCTCATAAAACTTCAAATTAAAAAACTGTGGTTGCCAACCCGCCTGGCAAGTGTGGCAACTATGGCAAATGGTAAATATGAGGATCCAAGTTATTTGGAGGGCTTATGAATGAATAATTACAATATAATCGTATCGTATTTATTCAATAACTAAATCTATTTAAGCGAAAAACTTCATATTCAGGGATTATTCACTATCCACGTGATATTCCAGACATTACTTAGGTAGTATTCATGCCAATCGGTATTCAGAACTCGTCATTAGAACGAATAAATCGACATAGACTATCAACTGTGTAAGTGCCGGCCATTGTGACACTAGGCCATTGTTAATCCCCGGGAAAAGGGCCGCGTATTTACATTCAAGCTTTTCAAACTTGTAACATATTTATGGGCATTACGTTATCATGCCTCCATCTTTTTTTTTAATTTATAATTAGTGTGACAAACGAGTACACAGCCTACCTGATGGTAAGTGGATACCGTAACCCATAGACATCTCGGCGATTATGAATCAATTTGCAGATGCGTTGTTACCGTGAGGGCTAAGATGGAATGTCTCGTATCCGGTTAAAATTGTATCAGGTTCTCTACGCTGATCATACGAAACACAGCAGCATAAAGCTGATATATTACGCTAGTATTCTGTGAGAGCGGGATCCTACCCCGGCCTAGCCGACCCATTCGTGCTACAGTTGTAATACAGCTGCAGCATGGCTTTACGAAATAAAAAATGGTGTAGTAGAAGTTTGGATAGGTTGCCTTTTATTTTCTTGGTGAAGAGTTATTTACATTTTTTATGGTCCACTCCTAAACAAACTCGTAGTCTCGTAGACATCTGATCCGGAAGGCGACAATTGTACACATCGATAGAAGAGCATATGCTCCAACTCTATACAAAACCTTATAGTCTGTTATGACCCAGCCACTTAAATAGGCAGAAGACAGAAAGAAAATCATTTGTCCGTCAGAAAAGTAAAGACGCAGTGCACAGCAGTGAATCGGAATTTTAGAAAAACAAGCATTTCAAATCTTTTAGCGCATCCTACCTAGACGTCACAACTATATTACGGCTTTTTTTATTAGGATAGGGTGACAAACGAGCACATGTATCCTCGATTACGAATTAAAATACAGATATGTTGTCACCCGTGAGGACTAAGATAGAATGCCTCATTTCCGGTAAAAAGGACCTCCGGTTCTCTACACTCACCATACGAAACAGCGGCGGTCCCTCCCCGGTCGAGACGACCGATTTTTGCTAGAACTATACTACTGATATAACCGCAGCATGGCTCTACCATGTATATCTACATTTATATAATCTATATTCCATCCATCAACACCAACAACAGCCTGTACTATTACATGGGATTCGAACGTTTTAGGGATATTTTTCCTTAAACGCCACGCTTGGTAGGCCTATTGGCAATCGCATTACCTGAGAGAGAGGTCTTGCACTTATGACGATGCTCCTCGTAATAGGTCCGGGTGTTTTACGCAGTTACACCGCCATCTGTCAGACTGCACGAGATTTTATTGCCATTTTTCAAAGTCTTGTTTTACTAAATAAATGTAAAGAGATGGTTTGATGGTTTTTTATACGTGGTAGAGCCATGCTGCAGTTATATTAGTGGTATAGATATAGCACGAATGGGTCGGCTCGACCGGGGAAGGACCACGCTCTCACAGAATACCAGCGGAAAATAGTAGCTAAACGCTGCTGTGTGGTGAGTGTATAGAACCGGAGACCGTTTTTACTGGAAACGAGGAGTTCCGTCTTAGTTCTCACCGGTGACAACGCATTTGCATTTTGATTCGTATCGTATCGAGGATAGATGTAGATGTCTTTGGGCCACAGCATCCACTTATCATCAGGTGCACTGTGTGCTCGCTTGTCACCCTTCTAGTATAAAAAAATTTTTACGCCGCCATTACACGAGCAATCTTATAATATATAATATTATTTTTAAAAATACGTAAATAAAATTTATTATTAAACACAACTATATAAAACAAAAACAACCACCTTTTTTCATCGCCGTCATAAGATATGAGTGAGGGTTTATATAGACTTAAACCACAACTGACTGAATCAGAAAGATTTACGTAATGCTATATGTATCTATATAGGCATATTTCTTCTAAACTAGAAAGCTTATTTAGAAGCTTATTTTAACTCTATTTTAACCGTACGGCCTCTGAAGGTCCCTTCCAAATCAATTTACAGGTTTTTACGTGATGCATATTCAGACAAACAGAAAGATAGATAACTTTTCCTTCGAGCATAGAAAATAGGCCCAAAGAACTTTTCCAAAATGGTCGTTTTGACTTCTGTTTCTGTGGTATAGTATACCCCAATTAAAATGTCAAAAAATTGTACACAAGAAGTCCTTAGATATAAATGTAAACATTTCGTAGTCATTTGCCGTTTCTTTCGAGCTTTGAGCATGTCTGTGAGGATATAATTTTTATATGCATTTTACCAGATATCCCTGCTGTAATAAGAATTGACTACCATTTTTAAATAACTACTATACTTGATTAAAACTTATAATGATTTTATTAAATCCTACCTTTGTATTATTCTAAAGGGATTACAATAAAGATTAAAAATAAATAAATAGACAACCACTGACTTGAACGAAATAATAGTAAATCATCTTTTAATTTTTGAATTTCTTAAAATTTGTATTTTTATAAAAATAAAAATACTTTTGGTATGTTGTATGAAATATACATATATCAAATATCATTCTATCAATAATTATATCAAAATAAATATTTTAATAAAAAGGAGTAATTCCAAGTAAGGATATTACGTTATAAAATAGAGAACACAGTAAACAGTTAGGAGTTGAATTACTAAAATGAAAAGGCTATAGAATATGGTAATTATCTGCGGCAGGAATGGCTGCTGTGTGTACCTACGTACCTACCTGCTGTGTGTGAATACTGTCATATTAGAACTGTTAGACTTTTGGATTTTACTGTCTCAATTGACTCAGGACTTGAAGCTGAAATTTTAATAGTAATTTCAAAAAACTTCGTAGTAAGGAGGCGTTATGCACTCACCTCTGCACACATAAGCTATTTACAACCAGTTGCTGTTTACAATGTCTTCATTTTAACACGTCAAGAGGAAGACGCAGAAAAGAAGCCTCCCCGTAAAGACGACGACTCCGTGGCGCAGTGGCTTAGCTATGAGTGGCTGCGCTGGAGTCGCGGGTTCGAATCCCGCACTGATCAAGTATGGCCTACAAATAATTGTTCCGGGTCTGGATGTTTGTCCTTGTGCAATTTATGTTTGTAAACTGCCCCCACGATACAGGAGAAAATCCTAGTGTAGGGGTAACGTCTTTTAAAAAAGAATAAAGAAAAAAAGAATAAAAGAAGAGCAAATTGTTCCACCTGTTACAGAGTCGAATCGAGAACTCAGCGCATCCTTGGCAGTCATACACAAGACCTTTATTACTGACCAATTGTTCCTCCGCGGTGTCCATTAAAACCCTACCGTCTATAATGGCCGGCCAGATTCGCGACCACCCTCCCATCGAAGTCCGGCACAAACATCTGGTTGTGTTTCGTCGTTGCATGGGAGTGCTAGTGCCTTAGGGCATTCTGAGAACGCAAGTTCCATCGTGTAACTCATCCAACGTTTTCCATTAGGCGGATCGAGGTCAGAAGCAGATCTAGTAAGTAATAAAAAAAAGTCGCCGCTGTATATAATGTATTTGATAGCGCCTGCACTGTTGCACGTGCAGCAGCGCCTCTGTAGCTAGCTAGCCGAACCGATTTAGAGATGGCTTTAATAATGTATGATATTCAAAGAGTCCGTTCGTGCGCAGACATTCGACTCATCAACTAAGTACTAGGAACTTATATAAAATGCTGATGTGTTAGTTTTATTGCTTAGTCTAAATAACACAATATTATATATATATATATATATATATATATATATATATATATATATATATTAATATTTTATTCTAAATCAGAGGCACGGGGTGTATCCATAACTCCTCAAACCCTAAGAGCAATATTATCGGTAATATCATTTTTAATGTTTTTACGATAATTTTGGACGTAAGGCATACATTTTTTTCAAATAAAATATTTGTATAAGAATTTTTTTCGCTTTGCGTGGTCTCTTACTAAGCATTAAAAATACTGCTTATCAATTTCTGTATTAAATGAGCTACTCGTGACGGTATGTCCGAAATCTGCTTCGAAGGGTGTTGTAAGCTCTGTTACTGAATGAATGGTATTATTTTATGCTAGTATGAAATAAGTCATAACTGATGCCGCATCAGTAGGTTTTCTTTCGTATTTTGCCAATCTATAAATTTCTACAATTGAACAGTATAAGCGTTCTTTAAGCGCCATCGAGTTTGGGCTATTTGGAGTTCCGATGTGTAGCTTAATTTTGTGTAAGCTTAAGAATTCCTTAATAAGTTCATTGTTAAATTCAAAGTCCGGAACTGAACTTATCTTTTTTGGTATTCCGTAAAAAGAAAAGTACTTCATTAATGCTCAGACTCCTTCGGGGCTGTATTTATTCGGCCTAATTTGCTGAATTAATATTGTGTTGGAAAGAGGTATATGGCTCGCGGAAAAAGTACTTGAGTCGGATATTTGTCACAATGGACTACGTGTCTAGTCTTTTATTTTTAGCGTTTAGTTTTTCAATTTCCTTAACAACGTCTTTCAAATGCTCCCTAAGCTTACACTCTTTGGTGTCGAAGTTAACGTCCATCGAATGCCCTTCGTCGTTTGAATTTAGAAGGGCATCGGCATTTGTGTTCTGTTTTCCATTTTTATAAATTATTTCAAAGTCGTACTCCTGTATTCGTAGTCGCCATCTGGTGAGTTTACAGTTTGGTTCCTTTAATAAATAAAGGTAAACTAAGTTCTACCAGGGTATACCCTGGTTTGAGCCAGCAGATACGTGCAACAGCAAAAGCTGCCGCGTGGCTCTAACACTGTTAAACCGATGTTAATAGCATGATGTGTTATATATTTTATTTATTTTATTAATATTAAAAAATGATGTTTACATCCTTATTAGATGAACTATATGGTAAGCCTCATTTTCTGCTAAGGAACCGATCTGGCCAGCTATCACCTCCTTATATATTCCTACCTCAAAGTAGATGTGCGGCTACTGTTGAGTTCCGTTTAAAAGGCGCCTTACATGCTGTAATTATACTAATGGAACGTTAGAATAATTACATCCTGTGGGGCTTTCTATCTAAGTCGAAGGTGCCCTTGTTTTTATAGCCTTTAACAACTAACTAAAAATCTAAAAGACTACTTTCTCACAAGAAGAAATCAGAGCAATATTCAGAATACTGCAGGATTCACTTACAATCAGGTAGGCTGTGTTCTTGTTACCTCTTCAATTAAAAAAAACATGTAATTGGCATGTTTATGGCGAAGCCCAAAGTAAATCGAAATGGCCATTGGCACCTGGTCAATTGCCATTTATATAGTTCAAAGAACTGTAATTCGATGACGAATAAATATTCTCGATTGGCAAGCTTATATTCATGCACTGACATGAGACTGTGCAGAGTGTAGAGCGAACCCCCCACTCTAGTGCAGGAAATTGATGAACGTAAGTAGCACGGAAACATGGTTTGTGGTATACCTTCAAAGAGGCCTATGTTCAGTATTGGACTTTTGAAGTGCTGTAATGATGATGAAAATGATGATGAAAATATTTAAAATTCATTATTTAAAAGATTATTTTCTAATTCATAATTTCTTATGATAGTCGATTGCTAATGTCACATCATAAGGCTTTCTTCATGAGAACTACGCACATAACAATATGTAAGTCATTTTAATCGGAATTCTCATATCATTGTTTTTATTTTACATCTACTTAATGCTACAAGCGATGTTCTTAACGCATTTCCACGAAAATGGCGTCAGTTAGGTCGATTGTAGGGGCCATAACAACTCCGTGAAGTGTCGGTCAGTAGTTACTTGGATTTCCATAAAGTCGATAGCTTCGGGTTTAGAAGTAGGATCACCATGAAAACGTGATAAAATTTCAATACTGAGAAAACATTTTTATTTTATTTTAAACAACAACAAAACAAAAAAAACAACTGATTGTAAATAAATGTAACTTTTCTAAAACAATAAAATTAAATTATAAGGGTGATAAACTAGCATATAGTCCATCTAATGGTAACTGGATGATGTGACTCATGGACAAGAGTATGTCATCAATTAAAAATCAAAATGTAGTGCAGCTATATTAGTAGTATAATTCCAACTCGAATGGTCGGCTCTAACTAGGAAGGACCACGCTCTCTCAAAATACCAGCGTAAAATAGCAGCTCAACGCTGCTGAGTTTCGTATGGTGAGTGTAGAGAACCGGAAATCCATTTTACTGGAAACGAGGCATTATATCTTAGTCCTCACGGGTGACAACACATCTGCATTTTGATTCGTTATCGAAGATAGAAGCAAATGTGTATGGACCACAGCTACCGCTTACTATCGTGTGGAATGTGTGCTCGTTAGTCACCCTTATCTTATTTAAAAAAAAAACTTATGTAGGAAAGTGTTTTACGTACAAAACAAAATTTAGTATAATGTTTTATATATATGTAATTAATAATAGAGTAAGTGCCGCAAGTATTTTACTTGTTGCTCTTTTTTTGTACAACATAAATAAATACATTGTAAAAATAAGACAAGAATAAGAAATCATTTGGAACCATTTGTCCGTCTTTGACTGACTCTCTTCTCTACCTCTAATTTTATTTAATATGTTTTGCCAAGGTGTCGAAAGGAACTTCTTTCGGCCACCTGTTCATTTTTTTATTGAATAAGGGTGACAAATGAACACACAGTCCACCTGATGATAACTGGATGCTATAGCCCATAGACATCTACAATTATCTTCAATTAAGAATCAAAATCTGAGCCCCCACGGCTCCTATGAAATTGTTAATTGCAATTTTAAGTGCTGATTTACCACGTGCTCGGCGGTGAAGGAAAACATCGTGAGGAAATCTTCATGTCTGAGAAACAAGAAAAAAATTCGAAGACATGTGAAGTTCGCCAACACGCATTGGGGCAGCGTGGCGGACACTTCCTTGCCCTAAAACCATCTCAGAAATGAGGGGAGGCCTGTGCCCAACAGTGGGACGTATATAGGCTGTAACTTTACTTTTCTTTAAGTATCAAACGTGCAAATGCGTTGCCAGCCCTGAGGACTGAAATGGAATGCCTCGTTTCCACTAAAAAGTGTCTCCGGTTCTACTCTACACTCACCATACGAAACGCAGCAGCATTAAGCTGCTATGTTTGATGATGTGCGGTTTACAAAGCGCTCAGTGTGCACAACACTCCTCTCCCTGGTCGTCAAAAAGTCGAGTGTACCTAATGGAGTCCCTTTCTCCCTCCTATTATGCTGAAGACGAGTGCTCCTGAGTAAGCACTTCTCTTACGCGTCTTTTCCAGTACTTCTACTCCATAAGAGTAATCCTGTACTTATGGAAGTGTGTTAACCAAAACTAATATTCCCGACGTTTTGAGCACTTTATAGCACCCACGGTCACAGGGGGGGGGGACTGAGGTGTTTGACATCTCAATGTCATATTTAACCAGGGCTACCTCCAGATGAAAATTATTAATTTCTATTCTGATCGAAGTAGTATGAACTTATAATATCTTGAAGTTTTGTAGTTGTATGAACCTGGTCCTTTCCTAGTCGGGCCGGCCCATTCCTGCGGCAGCCATAAAATAGCTAGTGTGTGGTTCTACCACGCAGGAAATAATTATAAATAGATAATTTTAACAGTAGCAAATAAATTCTCTTTTATTTCTTCATATTTTTCTTTATCATCATAAGACCCTTTTATTGGAAACGACGCATTCTATCTTAGTCCTCAGGGGTGACAACGCATCTCCAATTTGGTTCTTAATTGAGGATATATGTAGATGCTTATGGGACACAGCATCTATTTATCATCAGGTAGACCGTGTGATCGTTACTAACTACAAACGAACGCACCACCTGTTATTGGTTTGCTCGCTTCCGTTCTGGAAATATCGTCGTGGTCGAATTTTAATTCTATGTTTACACTTTAAAAATTCCAGAGATAATTTTCTGAATGCGTGAGTTTTATTAAACTCGAAATTGAATAGTGAACGGCTATTTTTTTAATAAGTCCTTCTAAAACACAATAATTAATGATTACAAATGCATGAAATAATCGCTTTGGAGTCCATTAAAATCATGGTTTTGTAGATTGAGGATATTATTTTGCAATTAGTACCTCTAAAACTTACATCATAAGCTAAATAACATATACAACTTTGCTATGCCCGCCCAGTAGCAACTTAAACTATGAAATTTGCCCAATCGTATGGTAGCCCCCACACTTGTATAGCACGGCCCCCTAACGTTTCCGGCTGTAGCCGCGCGTGACGCCGCCAGTCACGCACCACAGTGGAACAAGAAACTGCCAAGGATCGCTTAAGAAATACTTAATGTTGTATTTTAATCCCGCATCAAAATACTTTTGGTGTTTTGAGTTTTAATAACAATAGCATAGCAGACATTTTCTTATATCATTTATATAGTACCGGCGCAACTAAGATTCATAGCGAACTGTATTCATGTATATGAGTTTAAAAAAATGTAAAACTTCTTTAACGTGGTGGATAAACGCTACAGCTATGTTATGTGGTCCGCTCGCCCAGGGTAGGACCACGCTCTCAAAAAATAGCAGCTTAATGCTTGATGCTGCTTCAATCTGCAAGATGCTACTGCCCATCTTCTGCTTAATCTTGCTTCTGACACCTCTTACGACACCCGCGGGACGTTTAAAGGTAGTGTAGTGTGTGGCGATGGACACACCTTAGTCTCACATAGTCGCCGACATATTCGTGGAAAAGTTCGAGGAGAGAGCCCATCTCACTGCACCTGTATATCCAATATTCTACAAGCGGTACGTAAATGACACTTTCACAATTTTACCATCTTACAAAGTAACTGCATTTTTAGACCACCTTAACTCCATAAACACTAAAATATTTATTCACAATGGAGTTGGAGCCAAATATTTTTTAGATTTTCTAGATGTTTTAGTTATCTGAAATCCTGATAACACTATTGGTCACACTGTGTATAGGAAAAAAACCAATATCAATCGATTTCAAACGGTGAATCTCATCACCATTCTTCATAGTTAGCTACTGTGGGAAAATAGCTAGAAAGAAAGCTTTGTTTTTTTTTTGTTTTTTTTTTATAGAATAGGGTGACAAACGAGCACACAGTCCACCTGATGGTAAGTGGTTGCTGCGGCCCATAGACATCTACATCTATCTTCCATTGCAAATCAAAATGCAGATGCGTTGTCACCCATGAGGACTGAGATGGAATGCCTCATTTCCAGTAAAAAGGTTGTTTCGGAGAGCACAAGGAATCTGTGACAGAAAACACCTGACCGCCAAACTTCAGCACGTCAAGCAATTATTACAAGACAACAAGCTTCGGGTCCCGCGCCTATATCACCGAGAACAAGTGAAGTCGGCCACGGTCGAGCGTGTACCTGCTGTACTACGATATGTCAAAGCAGTCACATACAAGGTTGGCTACATCTTAAAACGAGCTTCCATTTAAAACTACTACAAGCCGCCGAAGAAAATTAGTAAATTTTTACCATCAGTCAAGTGTAATATCCCTCTACAAGATGCAGGAGTGTACAAGCTGGATTGTGAATGTGATCTCTCTTTGATAGGACAAATAAAAAGATCTATAAAACCAGCGTGAGAGAACATATAGCTGAGCATTGATGCTTCGGGACGTCTGCAGTCTGCGAATATATTCAAGATCGTCCCTGCCATTACATTAGATTGGACAGAACACAAATCCTCGCAGAAGAACACCGATTCTTAGCAAAGATGATTCACGAGGCTAATTAAATTTAAAAAGATCCTAATTTCAATAGTGAAGATGCATGCTGCCATCTGCTTGGGATCCTATAATTAATAAAATTAAATCCAATCCCAAGCATACCACTACGAAATTTTAAGATACTGTAAGCTCATTCTGCGTAGATCGGACCAAAAATTTATATTCTAACACTGAAGGTAGCCCGGCTAACAATGACATCAGGACGTCAATCTCCACAGTCCCCTGTGACCATGGGTGCTGTAAAGCACCCAAAACATTGGGAATTTTAAAGGAAGTCAATATTAAACGCGATAAAACCTGTGAAATTAGTTTCATTAGTTTCATCAAAAAAAAATTAAACCCTGAAATAAATAAATATTTAAAATTGAAAGTATTATTTTTTTAAACTACATGTGCTGATGGCCAAATGAAAAAAATGGCTTAATGAAAACATCATTATAGCCTATCAGACTCTACTGATATGGGGCCTGCCTAATAAAGGGGATTACTTGTATCATAGTTAAGTATCTTATAAGCATGGTTAAGTTGCTTATGCCATAGTTGCCACGCTTGGAAGGTGGGTTGGCATGATTTATTATTATTAATCTGCGTTCGCCCCGAATAAATGCAAAGTTTTACTCCTTATATTGTGCCCATGTATCATACCACGCAGATCTACACTACTCTAACCCCAAATGAAAGGCGCGTTACCACTTTGATCACCCATGGCCTGGGATCGTTTTTGGACCGTAGTGACACATACAAGTACAGACTAATTTTATCTTGCGAAAATACACATTTCCTGTAGGACACTCGGACGAAGTCGCTGACAATAGCTAGTATTGAATATTTTAACCTTTTATCTATATTCCTTTAAATCCGTGAGCTTATAATCGAAATATTAAACTGATCTTGGATAATCCATTAATAATTAAGCAAAGAAGATTGTTTAGGTAATTTTTCGAACATTATTTCTTTCCGCAATTTGAAGTGGTTTAAGAAAATTTCAGACAGATCTCATTTGATGGAATTATATTGTCTTAATACACCAGTATTCGACTTACTCAAAACCAATATGGTATGAAAGGGTTAGAAGGGAAAGGGGTTCTAAACCATTATGTTAATAAGAACGCGACATCAACTATTTCAGGTATAAAAAAGCCCTAAAATATAATTTCCCATAATTATAAATTTGTTAATTAACGACCCTTACATTTAATTACTTCGGTGCTCGTTAGTTGCAGTGACGATGAATTTTCGTGACGGAAAAATTTGTAATTAGCGTTGCCATAGCCGTCATAGAGGAAATAAAAATTCTGCCACCGTCCTGTGTACAATCGCAGCCATATGAAAGCGTCATGTGCGTGAGTACCGCGTGCTAATAATATCCATACGGCGAAATATGGTGAAACTTTTTAAATTATTAAAGTAATATTATTAACTTAACTGAACTAAAATCAGTTAGTTTAAAAAATAAAGTTTCAATAGGCTTTTAGTAAGCTACTACATTTCACCATTACAATCGGATAGAATTGCAATCCTGCACAAACTTTGAATTTAAAATAACGTTACTGTTACCGTTACAGCTTAATAAAGTCCACTGCTGAACTGCCTTCCCCGTGATTGGGGATATTTGCCATAGTTGCCACACTTGGCAAGCGGGTTAGCAACCGCAGTTTATTATTTCTAGTCGTTACTAAGGCAAGGCGTGGTGAAAAGTGCACGCCTTGCAATACATAACGCAGTGTTGGTACCGACTTTGTTATATGGCAGCGAAACCTGGGTATGCCAGAAGAAGCATAAAAGCAAGTTGAATGCGGTGGAGATGCGATCTCTTCGTAAAATGTGCGGCTTTACCATAGCCGACCGAAAGCGAAACAAAGAGATTCGCAATATGGCAGGATTGAAAGATGACCTTATCACAAAAATTGATAGGGGCGTACTCCAATGGTTTGGGCACGTTGAACGAATGAGTGAAGACCGAATGGTGAAGAAAATATATAGAGCGAAAGTAAATATTAAATGGTGTCGAGGTAGACCGAGACTAACTTTCGAAGACCATGTGAGCAAATTGCTCGAAGAGGGGAGGGTCAAGAGTACTCGGATACCTAGACGTGCATGTATGAAGAAGTTAATGAACCTGAAAGAAGCGAAAGAGGTATGTAAGGATCGTGACACTTGGCGATCTGTTCTCTCTGGCTACCCCGTTAGGGATTGTGCGTGACGATAAGTAAGTAAGTAAGTAAGTAGTCGTTACTAGGAAGACGCTGCTGCTCATATCCGGATTTGTTTCCTCCTGTCGCCTTTACAACACCCACGGGATGATATGGGGTAGTGTATATCTTTACACCACCATCTCACGATACATTTTTAAATATAATTGGGTTTAAATCTTGATATAGGACTAATAACCTCTTAAACGTTAGGTTCTTGCACCAGATGGTAAAATTCTGGTTTAGCTTATAATTTTCATTCATTTCTCCTCGATTAAGGCTCTGAACACAGCTGCTTGTCATCCCGGATGACTAAAATGGAATGTCCGATACCATTAAATTGTTTTCTGTTCTTGTCACTTACCATACGAAACGCGTTACGTTAGTGTTTGGTGCTGCATGCAGCATGCTGCGTTTTCTATCCTGATTACAATATCTTCTTGTAGTAAATTTACATTTCTTAACATACATTAACCTGCTACTGGACTCATTCAACAAAAATATATAATTTCTCAGACATGCAGGCTTTTTACCAGAGGTTTTCTTCAATGTCAAACATGTTTTAGATCACAATTTATAACTTCTAAGAATGTACGCATGAAATTCCTTAATTTTCATCATACATTCATATTATACATTTAAACGAACAATTTTTATATATATATATATATATATATATATATATATATATATATATATATATATATATATATATATATATATATATATATATATATACATATAATCGGAATCTCGGAAACGGTTCCAACGATTTTTATAAAATTTTGTGTCAGGGAGTTTCGGGGGCAGTATATCGATCTACTTAGGATTCATTTTTAGAAAATGTCGTTTTGTCCGTCTTTTCAAGCAATGAAAAACTGCTACAATATAAGAAGATAAATTTTGGCAATGCGTTAATGATAATTATAGCTCAAATAAGACATGACATCGGGCGGTCACGAAACGTAGTACCCTGGTTGAGTCCTGTCTTCGGTCCTACTTTTTTTTTCTTTTTCTTTTCAAGTTCCCTTCTTTTGTGAGAAATTTTAATATTTCCAGCCCTTCTTTTAGTATTATTTTAAAAACACTAAAATTTATATGAAACTAATTGCACTTATTGAATAAAACTAAATTTACGGATTTTATCGCGTTTATTTCACTACTTTTAAAAAAAAAAAAGTAGTGAAATAAACGCGATAAAATCCGTAAATTTAGTTTTATTCAATGTGTAGTGTTCGCGTAAATTTAAGAAATCATTAATTGCACTTATATTTTTTATTTAAATAACCAGTTCAGTTCTTTTCTATTATGACGGTAAGATCAAAAATATTATTCATATTTCATCGGTATGTAATTTGTATCTAAATATAATTTCCAAAACACACGATTTCCAAAAAAAATACCGAGCAAAGCTCCGTCATCCGGGACCTATTTTTAACGTTAGCACCTACGTACGTCTAAATAAAGTTCCGATCAAATAAGAAATGGGGAAATACCTGAAATCTAATAACAATTTGTATAACCATTGATGCAATATACACATATCATTATTTCTTCTTTCACTTTGGACGTCACTAAGTTTATCGCTGGACGTTTTATAGGCCGATAAAGAAGAGAAAGACCACCATCACCAACACCATCATCTCAATCAGCATATCAGTAGATACTATCAAGCTATGTAATGTTTTGGAACACTTACTATACGACCGTAAAAAAGTTTCTTTAAAAAAATTCTTATTTTGCATTAAGTTTCTGTTAATAAAAAAGTAATTAGATGTAATTAAAAATATCATATCAATTATGTAAAGTATATAAAGTAACAAAGTCGTTGGGGCCATAAAAATTTAAAAACATTTTGCAAATTAAAAACATAGCGGCGGAATGACATTTGCTTAAAATTGGAGTACAGAGATAAGGGTACTGGTCTAATGATAACATTTCATAAATTTGAATCCAAACCTAACCGGATTTTTTACCGGATTGAGGACATTTATCTTTAATACATAATAATAAGAATATTTATAATAATAAGAAGGCGTAGAAAAGTGACGACCCGATCCCCGTTGACGTAACAGTTAAGTGACAAAACTGCTACGTCAGGGCAGTCAGTCAGCGTCTTACCAAGAGGTGTAAGTGTCGTGTAGAATCGAAGGTGCAAAGATCCGTTAGTGCTTACAGCCGCACCAATTTTTTTCCGTTAATTGACGCCCACTTTATGGATGACAGAAGTAAAAAAGGGCCGTTACCTGGAGGTTGCTAGGGCGCGTGAGGAGCTGGCACTTGACGCAACAGCATGCGGGCCGCCAGACGAGCGCGAGCGGCTGCAAAATCATCTAGCAGCTCTCCGCATCCATCATCCCCACCGGAAGCCTTGGTATCGGCGGGTCTCCACAGACTCAGCAGGCAGCACTCGCGCTAGTGCATCAGCGTCCCGGGATGTAAACACCAGCGCTCTAAAAAAGAAGTATAATTCCGCCTCTAGGTCCTTCAAAAGAGTCATTGCCAAGGCAAAGTCAGAGCACATAGGCAGAATTGGCGAGAAACTAGTTCGCCTTCCTTCTGGAACCCGTGCATTCTGGTCTCTCGCCAAGGCTGTCCAGGGGAATTTCTGTCAGCCATCTCTTCCATCTCTGCACAGGGAGGACGACTCACTGGCCCATACTGCAAAGGAGAAAGCCGATCTTCTAGGCTCTTTCTTTGCGTCTAACTCGACTCTCGATGACGGGGGGGGAGTACGCCGCCGACCATCCCGCGGTGTGAGTGCTCCATGCCGGAAGTGCAGTTCACACAGCGCTCGGTTCGCAAAGCACTCCTCTCCCTGGACATCCACAAGTCGAGTGGGCCTGACGGAATCCCCCCAATTGTGCTGAGGACGTGTGCTCCAGAGTTGGCACCGGTTTTAACGCGTCTTTTCCGGTACTCCTACTCCCTAGGCGTAGTCCCAAAATCATGGAAGACGGCTTTCGTCCACCCGATCCCTAAAAAAGGCGACCACTCAGACCCGTCCAACTACCGGCCAATCGCCATCACCTCCTTGTTCTCCAAAACAATGGAGTCCATTGTAAACTGCCAGCTCATGAGGTACCTTGAGGATCACCAGCTGATTAGTGACCGCCAATACGGTTTTCGCCGTGGTCGGTCAGCTGGTGATCTTCTGGTCTACCTCACTCACAGATGGGCGGAGGCAGTAGAGTTCAAGGGGGAGGCATTGGCCGTTAGTTTGGACATTGCGAAGGCCTTCGATCGGGTTTGGCACAAAGCGCTTCTTTCGAAGCTCCCTTCCTATGGGCTTCCCGAGAAATTGTGCGATTGGATCACCAGCTTTCTTGCAGATCGGAGCATCAAGGTCGTTGTAGACGGTGCAAGCTCCGATTGCAAGCCTATTAATGCTGGTGTTCCACAGGGCTGCGTGCTATCGCCAACGCTGTTTCTTCTGCATATCAATGATATGTTGCATACCCGTAACATTCATTGCTATGCAGACGACAGCACTGGTGATGCTCTTTACACCAGCCGAGCCAATATTTCTCGGGAAAACGTCTCCGAGTGCCGGGACAAACTTGTGTCTGAAGTCGAGTCTTTGCTGAACAGAGTCTCGAATTGGGGACGACTAAATCTAGTCCAGTTTAACCCCCAGAAGACACAAGTTTGCGCGTTAACCGCTAAAAAGAACCCCTTTGTCGTATCCCCTCAGTTTCAAGGCACTCCCCTTGTTGCCTCAGCCAGTATCGGAATCCTCGGCGTCGACATATCGAGTGACGTGCAGTTTCGTGGTCACTTGGCAGGGAAGGCCAAATTGGCCTCTAAAAAGCTTGGCGTGCTCAGCAGAGCGGGACAGTATTTCATGCCGGCACACCGCCTGCAACTTTACAAGGCGCAGGTTCGGCCGCACATGGAATACTGTTCCCATCTCTGGGCTGGGGCTCCCCAGTACCAGCTCCTTCCACTTGACGGCATCCAGCGCAGAGCGGCTCGAATCGTCGACGACCGAGTGCTTTCCGATCGGCTCGATTCACTGGCGCTGCGAAGAGATGTTGCATCTCTTTGCGTATTTTATCGCATCTATCACGGGGAGTGCTCTGAGGAATTGTTCGGATTAACCCCAGCCGCCAAATTTCGTGAACGCACTACACGGCAAACGTCCCGATACCATCCACACCATCTGGATGCTTGGCGGTCCACCACTGTACGTTTCACAAGGAGTTTTCTTCCACGTACAACCTCTCTATGGAATAGTTTACCACCGGCGATTTTTCCGGACCGATACGACCTGGGGACCTTCAAGAAAAGAGCTTACTCCTTTCTAAAGGGCCGGCAACGCACCCGCAATTCTCCTGGTGTTGCGGTTGATCATGGGCGGTGGTAGTCACTTAACATCAGGTGAGCCGCATGCTCGTTTGCCCCCTCTTCTATAAAAAAAAAAAAAAAAAAAAAAACGTTGTATATATTGGACGGAATTAATGAGCGCAAACGCATTGCGGGCGTATTTAAAGGCAAAACAGGAAAAAACTGTAAGGTTGGCGTATCAGGCTCGGATGCATCGCTTTTTTGCTGAGCTGGAGCCATCAGCTCCTTTAACGGAGCAAAATCTCGCTGACCGAGTTCGGTACATCCTGCGGTTCAACATATTTGGTGACGCCGAATCCGGACGACTATGACGTGAGGCTGTTCCCTCATCGGATGAATCTGCTATAGCTGGGAATGTGGAGCCACTAATAGCAAAAAAACCTGCACACGTGGATGTCACCGTGGATCTTCCAGTTGTGGTTGATTCAGTCGATGATGATGGAAGAGGCGATTTCGGAAACACGCAGTACGCCTCTCGAAAACCACGACATCCCCGCATTCCCCAAAGCAAGCGGAATCGGGCTGTCGTGAGGGCTCTTAACCCAATGCTAGTTACCTATTTGGAAACCAGCTGGAATCTTTGTAGCTACCATGTATTATTTAGGTGGTAGCGGAGTTAAATAAAACACTACCGCAGGAGGCTATCAGCACCCCCGGCGACGAAGAATCCCTCGCTGAGCATCCACGCCCCAGCTACCCTTCTCTTCCTGAACATGGGTGCTCAGGGTGCCCTGCGTATTCTGAGCAGGGGGCGAAATTTCGCTCGAGACTAAACCTAGGGGCAAATGGAGCAATAAGCCAAAGGCCTGCCACGCTATCCGTTACTTCGGTTATAGTCGCAACTATACGGTTAGCATCGTTAGATTTGGGCAGTTACAATTTATATCTTCAATAACACATGTGTGTGCTCTTATATGAAAATCAATAGGTGGTTGAATGTTAAGTCGGTGAGAGAATGTGATGTACTTTGTTTTATCTAAATTTAAAGTTAGTAAGTTAGCAAAAACCGTTTCACCTGTCCTTTCACGTGTACGATCAAAGCTGTCTCGTCTGCGTAGGTGACAATTTTGCAGTTAATGAGAGATTGTGAGCATAAACTGTATTGATTTACAACAAAACAGGTAAGTTACAGGCATAGTACATTTAACTTACAGTACGGAGCGTGTATCGTACCGACAGATTTATTTGAAAGCTTATATGATTCCATTTCAATTAATGTATTATCATTTCTAATTAAATATTGTAACTGTTCCAAATTTAAAATAATATGTCTAAAATTATTTCTTCACGATTCACGCAAAAACTAATGGACGGATTTCCATAAAATTTGGTGTGTAGGCAATAAATAATGGCGTATAACATATAGGCTTTTACCTGCTTACGGAAAACTAAAAAAGAAGGGTTTTCTTTTTCTTTTTTTATTGTCATAATGGTTGTGGTGGTTCTATCAGTCATTAAAGAGATTTCGCTAAACGTATTACGTTAAATAAACCTATGGAAAAGTGTGTGTGTGAAAATGAACTTCATCGTGTAACCAACCAGAAAGGGCAGAATAACGTCTGCTGGGCCAGCTAGTAGTGAATATGTAAGGATAATGTTTTGTATAAATCCTTCTGTTTTAAAAGAAAGATGTTATAAAATCGAGGCGTAGTCAAGGATCGATATAGGCATTTTTATGGGATCACAGAACGCAGCATCGATATGCGGTACTAAATGCCTTCATCATCCTCTTACAGCTGCTACTATTACAAGTCCACAGCTGTAGAAAGAGATATTTATTTGGCCATTTCTTAACAAATTAGCAATAAATACTCAAAACAAACATTATGTTTAGGTATTCTTATAAGTAGACTTAATTATACTCTTACAATGAAAAATAAATCATTTTGACAAAGCAGATAGATACAAAATACATTAAAAAAGTGAACAGCTAACTTTAAAAAAAACTTTTTTTAATGGATAATGGTCCAAATAGGACTGCCACTCAGGAAACGCTAAGATGTGTCATCCTAGCCCTGATTTTCAGTAGCTACCTTAAGTACATTATATGGATACACACACATATAATATATATACATATACACAGATATATACACATACATACATAAATATATACATACGCATAACACACATACACATACACACACGGGCACATATTTTCTATATATACAGGTACATATAATATATACTTATTTGGATTAATAATACAAGTATATACTTGTATTATACACGATTGGTACGTTTTTAATATTCTTTTTATATTTACTTTTTGGCCACAACTGCCTTATATTTGTAGTGCTATACAGGATGTTTATGAATGTTAATTTCATTGCATAACTGGTACCGAGGATATAAAAATAATGAAAATTTCATATAAAAACACTTATACACCCGCAACCCGAGAGATGTGTACAACATAACATGCTGCCGCATCCATTTAGCATGTTTTATCACAGAACCTAGGATCTATCTACACTACGCGCGCAATGTAAAAAGAGAATAGTGTACATAGGCCTACCCCTAGAAATGCCACAAAGCACGGTCCTGAGCCATCTGCATCCATCGACTTCCTGCGTATTTTACCGGGTCGTCAGTCTATCTAGCGGGAGGCCACCCCTTACGTCATCTACTGGTACGAGGCTACCACTCGTGAATCTTACTTACCCATCGGTTGTTGTTGGTTTTCTGTGGTTTATTTGGTTCTTTGAGCTGTATGGCCGACCCATTTCCACTTCAGCCTATCAATCCGTTGGGCTATGTCGGTTACTCTGGTTCTACTACGAATAAACTCATTTCTAAGTTTATCACGTGGAGAAACCCCGAGCATAGCCATTTTTATAGCTCGCTCAGCGACCTTGAGCAACTGGCAACACGCACTGGTAGTACAATCTCGTTTTCAAGTTTTGAGGTATACCTGACGTCCAGCTGGGAATAGTCGGAACGGCTTCCTAGGACGTCAAAACGTGGATTTCTGATGAAAACTCGCATTCTCAAAATCGGACCGAAATCTATAACTAGTTCTGAAAATAATTTATGTATTCCAATTATTAGTAATTTTTAAAACGAGAACTTAAAAATAAATACTTGTTTCAAAAATTAAAAAAATAATTTCGATTTTTATCGCAGTTTCAAAAAAATCTGAATAATGTTTAAAATTTATGCGTAACCATTAAAAAAGAGCTCAAAATTTTAGTGCCACAGAGTCAATATTCAGATAACTTTACAGTTGGGATAAACATGTTTGCTCCAGTTATTCATTGCAAATAAAATTTTAACGACTTTTATGTACAAAAAAATCAATTTGACGGTAAATGAAGGTATTTATTATTGTTTCAGAACAGACGACATGTAACCATGCAATATTAATTTAAATGGAATAATAAATATTTTCCTTATTAAGATCTTATTTTAAAATCTTTTTGCAGCTAAATAATAAAATCCTTACGTTTTTAAACGATGTTTCAAATCGGTTCTGTATACGGTTTAAATTATATCGGTACGGCTTACTACATCTTTAGTCAATACCTATCTCTAATAATATTTTCTATCAAATTGACGATCATTTAGCCAAAGACTAGAACAGGATCATCAAGAAGAATTGGAGATCTCCAACTCCAATCACTTAATTAGGAGCCTATGGGCTACCGCTATCCGGTCTGTTTAAGTAGCAAGTTTCGGTAATAAATAGCGTTGCTACACACACCGTGGAGATTTAGCTGGTAGGAATCCTGAAAGACTTGTCAATCACTATCGAAGACCACCGTCAAAGAGGAATCTCTGTAGTTTTTCCTACTTCCAAAAAGTCCTACGATGACAATTGACAAAACTATCAATTTACAAACTCGTCCGAAAACTCGCCCGATGTAATGCTTATGTGACTTCTAGCACACCCAGGTAGTGTCAGAGATGTGGTTACAATTATACGGAAATAGTAATGTCCATTCTGTAAATGCAAGGATGAAGCAAAAGCTAGGAAACCAGCTGAAGAGACAATAAATCTTTCAAGGGGGAAAACAATATGCATTTACAAAGTTCCAGTAAATACGAGGTCTGTCAACTGTCATATGCATAAAAGGTGATGACTGCCTCGTTTGACTACTTTGCTGACTTTGCTGCTTTGAATGCCACGTTGGTCTAATGGTCAAAAGCGCGACTCTTGGTCATGTCGTCTTTGCTTCAAATCCCAGGTCGGACGAAAAATCAATCAATCAATTATTGTATTTGTGTCAAGAAATTCTTTATAACAGCCTGGATGAAGTTAAGAACTAGGTAGAAAGGTCCTGGCGCCCGATCTTTCTACAGTCGTGTTTGATTTCCATCCCATCAGACTATGAGAGTGAGTGAATAGTAAGAAAGTGCACCTGTGCTTGCGTAGTACACACTCTTACACCAACAGCCGTGACCGAAATTCGGTCCAGTACAGGCTGTTTTATCTTTTTTTATAGCATTGAATGACAAACGAGCTCACATACCACCTTATGGTAAGTGGATGCTGTGGTCCATAGACATCCACATTCATCCTCAATTGAGAATCAAAATGTAGACGCGTTGTCACTTGTCACTCTTCGTAACCGTAAATAAAACGTGGGTACACCATTTTGACCCGGAGACGAAATATCAAAGCAGTTTGACGAAAAGACTGTCTTACCGCCAGCCAAGAGATTCAAGGTTTCCGCTTCAGCTGGAAAAATAATGGCGTCTGCCTTCTGGCATTCGGAAAGTTAAATAATCATAGACTATTTAAGTAAAGAAGAGACAATAACCGGAGATTATTACGCATCAATAATCAAAATAATGAACATCGAAGGAAAATTGCGTTCTTGAGTGCTTTTCATCATGAAAATTTCCCTGACCATCGATATTACGCACTGCCACCCGAACTGCTGGGTTTCAGTTGATGCAGCACCCACCATATTCTCCAAATCTAGCTCCCAGCGATTTCCACTCTTTTACTAACCTGAAAGCTTAGCTTAGAAGGTTAACGCCTGCTGTAAATATAAGTGTTCCTTGTTTCCAGCTTGTGTCCTGTTCCCAGCAGTGGGACGTATATAGGCTGTAACTTTGTTTACCTGAAAAAGCACTTGCGTGGTTTAAAATTCGACGGCGACGATGAAATGATGTGTGCACCAGAGGCCCTTTTCAAGTCCCAGGATCAAACCTTTTTTCAAGGTCAACCAATTAGAAAAACGCTATTCAAGGTGTACTAGCTCATAAGTCGATTACTTTTAAAAATAAATACAATTTACATATACTTATCCTAGAGTTTCATTAAGTTTCCAAAACGTTATTGATTTACGTAGTACTTCAACACAAAAGACCAAATGGTGCTAATTAACTTACGTCACTTTTAAGTTTATAGAATTTTATTAAAAATCATTAATCTACATTAACAAACTGTCATTGTGAAATAATGAAATCGTGTAAGAGCAACATTTTAACTCCATTGTCTCTATGTATATACGTATACAAAAAATTAAGTGTCGGTCAGTACCACGGAGGTTAGAGAAAACCTCCATGGTCAGTACTATTGAAATAACTTACTTCTGATAAATTCATGGGATTTACTTAGGTTACCATTAAAAAAAATAATGTTGTCTGTGATGTGCTTCGTACGGTGAGTGTAGAAAACCGGAGACCCTTTTTTACTCGAAACAGGGCATTCCATCTTATTCCTCAGGGGTGACAATGCATATCCATTTTAATAATAATAATAATAATAATAATAATAATCCACAACTATCACACAACGCCATCTAGTCCCAAGCTAAGCAGAGCTTGTGTTATGGGTACTAGACAACTGATGAAACATACTTATATATTTCTAAATACATAAATATTATAGATAAATTACACCCAGACACAGAACAAATGATCGTGCTCATCACACAAACATTTGTCCTGGGTGGGAATCGAACCCACGACCTCCGGCTCAGCAGTCAGGGTCACTAACCACTAGACCAACAGGCCAGTCAAATAATTTTGATTCGAGGATAAATATTAAATACAGATGTCTACGGGCCACAGCATTCACTTACTATCAGGTGGACAGCGTGTTCGTTTGTCACCCTTATTCTATAAACAAAATGTTATTTACAAGCAGTCCTACTCCACAATATAAGTTTATGTAAAAACGAAAATCAAGCACCATGGTTTATCGTGCAAGCCATAACTTCTTTAGGCTGTAGCGTAATCTATGCGATCGTAGGTTGTGATAGTAAGATTGGCCCTTCGCATGTGGACGCTCGTAGTGCCCACCACCCGCCATTTTGCATTATATAACAACTTGGGTTGTATTTAATAATGCCATAACTGAATAACGTATGTCTTATTAAATTTTCAGTCAATTTTGTGTTACATGAACATTAGGTTTACAGAAGAAGCTTTAAGCCAAAAAAAAATTTATTCTTCACGCTATGTATATTTTAACCGTATGAAATGGTATTCCAAAATCCAACTAATGATATTAAAGCTATGAAATTGCTGTAATAAATCAATTGATAACTTATTTTTGCCGCCGTTGGGTCTCCTTTTTAAAAAAAATCACGTAGTTTTCGAGTATGAGTTCCGTTGTTGAATTAATAGTGAAAAGGTGATAAACAGTGTCACCGACATGTAGAGTTATTTTCCACAAATGCAGTACACTACGTTGTTGGTTTGATTGGTTTTACTTTGAAAACTTCAACGTCGATCGACCGCACGACCACAGACTTACGTCGAAAATGGCGCATTACGAATAGTAGCTCAAGAAGCTACAGTGGAAATGGATACATCTCAACCCATATCCAAAACCCAAGTCCATTCCAGTGGAGAAGCAGTGTGTAATAGTATGGTGCTCTGGTAGTTGCAATATTCAATGCAACTGCGCAACATTTATTGTACAGATATGATTGATACCGTTGGTAATATTATCAATAACTATAAACGATGATAGACAAGCTCTCTAATAAGTAAACCAGACTTACTAGTTGCACTACTTCAACAAAGATCGCCAATGCACTGCACTACAAACTTTCTCAAAAATAAAGGTGTTTCAACTAGATATTACACATAATTTACACGTCCTCTCCACGTCACGTCCACCGGGAAATGATCACGCTCTCTCAGAATAATAATATTAATGTTTTTTTTTTCTTTAAGTTAAACGAAGTAGTAGATAGGTTCTATAAGTTTAAAATAAAGCCTTAGTCAGGAAGCCCCGCCGCGTTATGAAGTACATTATTTAATCTGTGATCCCGCTCTTTCATATCAATGAGTCAATGACAGTTTAATATCATTATAGGAAAGGATTTAGTTACATTGTTATTAACATAGGTAATTAAATTAAACTAGAAATCGCCTGTCAGACATTGAATATATTTTATGGATTAACGACGATTATAAAAGGTAATTAATTTGAGTATAACTCATACGTATTTAAATGTAAGAGCAAATGATATGGGTGCGTGCGCGCGTGTGTTTTTACTACAATTTGCAAATTATTGTTTTTTGTTTTAATATAGAAGAGGGGACAAACGAGCATACGGTTCACCTGATGTTAAGTGACTACCGCCCATGAACATCCGCAACACCAGAGAAATTGCAGGTGCGTTGCGGGCCTTTTAGAAAGGAGTAAGCTCTTTTATTGAAGGTCCCCAAGTCGTATCGGTCCGGTAAAATAGCCGGCGGTAAATTATCCTACAGAGAGGTCGTACGCGGAAGAAAACTCCTAGTGAAACGTACAGTGGTGGACTGCCAAGCATTCGGATGGTGTGGATGGTATCGGGAGGTTTGCCGCGTATTGCGTTCATCAAGTTTGGCGGCTAGGATTAATCCGAACAATTACTCAGAGCCCGTGATAGATGAGACAAATGCGATAATACGCAAAGAGATGCAACATCTCTTCGCAGCACAACTGAATCGAGCCGATCGGAAAGCACTCGGTCATCGACGATTCGAGCCGCTCTGCGCTGGATCCGGTCAAGTGGAAGGAGTCTGGGTAGCCCCGGCCCTGAGATGGGAACAGTATTCCTTGTGCGGCCAAACCTGCGCCTTGTAAAGATACAAGCGGTATGCCGGCATGAAATACTGTCCCGCTCTGCTAACCAGGCCAAGCTTTTTAGAGGCCAATTTGGCCTTCTCTTCCAAGTGACCACGAAACTGCACGTCACTCGATATATCGACGCCGAGGATTCCGATACTGGCTGAGGCACCAAGGGGTTCTTTTTAGCGGTTAGCGGTTAAACTGGACTAGATTTAGTCGCCCACAATCCGAGACTTTGTTCAGCAAAGACTCGACTTCAGACACAAGTTTGTCCCGGTACTCTTACACGTTTTCCCGAAAAATATTGGCACAGCTGGTATACAGAGCGCTGTCATCACATGTCAAGAAACAGCGTTAGCGATAACACGCAGCCTTCTGGAACACCAGCACTGATAGGCTTGTAATCGGAGCTTGCACCGTCTACAACGACCTTGATGCTCCGATCTGCAAGAAATCTGATGATGCAATTGCACATTTTCTCTAGAAGCCCATGGGAAGGGAGCTTCGAAAGAAGCGCTTTGTGCCAAACCCAATCGAAGGCCTTCGCAATGTCCAAACTAAACGCAACGGCCAATGCCTCCACCTTGGACTCTACTGCCGCCGCCCATGTATGTATTGTGTAAGAATATCTCTAGATCATCTGACTTATAAGTTTTTGACCAGGCTTAATGCTACTTTGTTTCATATTGTGTGTTTAGAGAACCAGAAACCCTTTTACTGGAAACGGAGTTTTACATCTTAGTCGCATACAGATGTAAATGTTGTAAATCTGTAAATCTAATGCTCGTTTATCATGCTTGTACTATAAAAATCAAATATTAACTGTTATCGATAGTAATCGCCAGGCTTTGTTCTAACTGATTTCCATTTTTTGGAATCGGAATAGCTAATTTCCGGTAAAAAGGGTCTTCGGTTCTCTACACACACGATACGAAACACAATATTTTGGCTAAGTGTTGAGCCACTCCATTACCAATATTATTTTTATACAGACAATCCTCAACACTACAAGATGCGGGATTGTACAAGCCTGATTGTGATTGTGGTCTCTCATATATAGGGCAAACAAAGAGATCAATTAGAACCCGCATAAAAGAACACATAGCTGACGTGAAGCATCAACGTTCCGGGAAGTCTGCAGTTTGCGATCATATCCTAGATGGCCCCAACCATTATCAGATTTGATAGACCACAAATCCTCGCGAAATAAAATTGATTCCTACCAAGGATGATACGTGAGGCTATTGAAATTAAAAAACATCCTAATTTCAATAGAGAAGAAGGCTGGGTTCGGGTTCCTATAATTAATAAAATTAAAACTAAACCCAAGCATACCACTGCAAGACTTCAAAACCCAGTTAGTTCATTCTGCGTAGATCGGACCAAAGACAATAATTAAAAAGCTGAAGGTACTCCGGGTTAACTTTGACATCGGGACGTCAGTCACCTCAGTCCCCCGTGACCATGGGTGCTGGATAGCACCCGAAACGTCGGGTAGTTTTAATCAATGTATAGTGTTCGCGTAAATACGTAGGCGGTCCCATAATGAATTGGCCTAACTATGAACCAATGAAGGAAATGAAACAAAACCAATTTTATTTTTCAATATAATCACCATGAATACTAACACACTTCTGACATCTGTGAACCAACATCTCTAAACCTTTATAAAAATAATCACATTTTTTATCCTCAAAATGACTGAAGACGGCCGCCTGCAACTCTTCATCGCTTGAAAATTTTCTTCCTCTAAAGTCCCGCTTTAAATTTGGAAATAAATAATAGTCGGACGGGGCCATGTCTGGACTGTAAGGTGGATGTTGAACTTCTGTGAACCCGCATTGACGAACTGCATCCTTCGAAACACCAGCGGTATGAACAGGGGCGATGTCATGGAGCAACAGGACACCTTTAGACAGCTTGCATCTTCGTTTTTCCTTTATCTTGTCTCGTAATTTATATATTAAAGAAGCATAATATTCGCCGTTCACGACTGTATTACGTTCTTTAAAATCCACCATCAAAATGCCTTGAAAATAATCTCTAATCTTCAAACGGCGGTCACTCAGAACCTCCTCTTCGATAAGAGCAATCGTTTCGGGAGTGAGCACTTCCACAGGTCGACCGTCGTGGCCAAAGTCTTCGACGGTTTCTCTCCCGAGGTGAAACTCTTTCACCCAATTTTTCACTGTGCTATAGGAGGGGGCAGACTCCTTATACACGAAATCCAATCGTTCTTTTATTTGGGCAGGGGATAAACCTTCTTTAAACAGAAACTTTATGACACTTCGATACTCAGTTTTCGACATTTTGAAAAAATACGCGACTCTCGTTATTCAAATGCCTGTTAAACTAAGACTAAGCATTTCATGTCGATGCATGTTTCTTATATTAAGTGCACGATAAACGTACTATTTAATGCAACACAACATGTAGCGACATGTCGCGTTGAACTATATCAGGCCAGTTCATTATAGGACCGTCTGGTATAAGAAATCAAAAGTAGAGTAGTAAGTCATTAAAGCGGTTGCACTCCCTCTCCCTCAAATGCACTTCACAAAACCAAAATTCCGTAGTCTGCACTGTAATCTCAATGCAGTCAACTACCACCATGAGACCGACAAACCCCACTTATTTCTTGAATGAGACGCAGATCAGATGTCCTCTAGATGCGGTGTACCTTGGCTACCCTAGGTACGTTACCATACATACATTGAAGTGTAATTTCCACCAGTGCACCGGAGCCTGTGTGTATGTTCGCATCTGCTGTAAGCGTCTCCGTCACCTTAAAGACCACAACTTCTGCACGATCTAGAAAAAGCATTACGGCAAGCCAGTTTAGACCAAATTAAACGCAGTCGATGCATATCTCTCTGTCAAACCATCCGACAGTAGAGATTTTTGGTCTCTCACCAAAGCGTTCGAGACAAACTTCTGCCGGTCTACACTGCCTCTGCTGGTAAAACCAAATGGCTTACTGAAGCATGCGACTAAGAAGAAAGCTGACTTATTTGCTTCTCTTTTTGCTTGCAATTCACCTCTGGATAGTAGCAACAGCGTACCACTTCATTTACCTCACTGCTGTGTCTCTATGTCAGAGGTCCGTATCACTAATAAGGTTCCAATAAGGTTTTTAAAACCTTCCGAAGTCTAAACGTGAACAAAGCTAGTAGACCTGATGGTATACCAACTATAGTTCTAAAGATCTATGCGCCTGAGTTGTCTCCTATGTTGACGTGCGTGTTCCGCCTTTCATTCAGGAATGGAATAGTGCCCAAATCTTGGAAGCTAGCCAATGTGCAGCTTGTGCCTAAAAAGGGTAGGCACGGCTAACTATTGGCCAATTTAAATTAACTCCATACTCTGTAATATTATAGAGGATACTTAAGCACAATGATCTCCTCAGTGACCGCCAGTACGGTTTACGTCGAAATCGATCAACTCGATCGACCTTCAAGCGTATACTATTCAAATATGGGGCGAAGCACTTCACTTCAGACCTGTTGGGAAGCACTTGCTGTTTCCCTTGATGTCTCGAATGTCTTTGACAGGGTTTGGCACGCTAGCCTTTTGGGCAAGCTTTCAGCGTACGGCTCATTGACACACACGGCTGAGTGAAGGACTTTCTGAGCGAACGATCTCTCCGAGTCATCATTGATGACTGCTCGTCTAGTCCTGTCGCGACAAACGCCGGAGTTCCTCAGCGCTCCATTCTCTCCGCAACTCTCTTCTTGCAGCATATTAATGATCTGCCTATTCCCGGTATCTATGGGTATGCTGAAGATAACACTTCCGAATGCTCGGGCTATTCGAGATCAAATCCGGTCCGAATGAAAAGCTATGGTTGAGTGTGCGAATTTCTCACTCGAGGCAGTTCCCAAATGAATGCTAATCTTGTGAGATTCAATGCCTCCAAAACATAAGCGTGTCTTTTCACTGCTAAAAGGAGCCCGCTTACCTTGGCTCCTACTTTCCGAAATGTAGGAATCCTTGGAATACACTGACTTCTTTCAGTTGTTAAGGGCTGAGTTTTCGCCGAACCTTAACAATGGGAAGTTCATTGAGTCCAGGGCCAAAACAGCCGTAAGAAAACTAGGTGTCCTTCCAAGCGTACGACGGTACTTCACGCCGGGGCAGCCTCTTACCTTATAAAAGCGCAAGTCCGGTCGTACATGAAGTACTGCGTTGAACTCAGTGGAGATGACGTGCTGAGAGGCTCATTGGTGACCTTCGTTTGGTTGCAACCAATCTTGTCAGCCTCAAGCACAGGCGCACAGTAGCCAGCCTTCAATTATTCTATAGGATGTATTTCGGTGAGAGTGCGCAGGAATTTCACGCTTTAATTCCTCCCTCTCCTTTCCATCAAGCGGTCGGCGGGTCTTCATCCCTTTATTGTCGATATTCCACGCATTAAAACCAAACGGTTTGCTTCTACTTTTGTAATGCGTACAGCAAAGGAGTGGAATAATTTACCGGCGTCTATTTTTCCGTCAGAATACAATCTGGGCGTCTTCAAAGCAAGAGTGAATAGGATTCTGTTACATTATGACAGTGCGATTTGCCATATAGGGCTACATCACCACTTACCACCAAGTGGGATTCGGGTCAAGTACTGGCGTATAATTAAGTAAGAAAAAAAAACAATCAAGGAAGATATCGCGTAACACGTACAAAAGTAAAAGAACATACAGCCTATTTGTAAACCTACCCGGTTTTTTGGAATGGGCTGTAAATGAAGATGAATCTTTGAATTGCCGATGATATATTATGTCAGCAGACTTAGTTTTTTTTTCTGTTTTCCACGCTCTTTCGGTATGAACCTATAACAATGTTGGCGACTTCAAGGCAAGAGTTAATAGGCTGTTGTTAAGTCAGTGTGCTTCACCATCTTAGGCCTCATCAACACCTACCATCAGGCGGGATAGTAGTTAAGCTAGCTTAGAATAGTGAAAGAAGAACTGACATTTTGAAAGTAAATGAACCTTGTGACAACGACTACACAGTTCGGGCTGTGTAGTCGTTGCCTTGTGGTGACCTCTTTCGCCATGTGGTATGTAAAGATGAAAAGTGTCTGTAGCGTGAATCTAGTAGGTAATTATTCTACTTTTTGAATCATTCTTTGAGTCTAATGACCAATTTGAGCATATCAAAACGTTATGTGTTACAACTTATTGGTAATATAGCCTTAGTCTTGTGATAGATAGATAGGTATGTAATGCCTCACAGCCAGTAACTATACAGTTCTTCTCATCTTAACCGCAGATCACAGCAGTGAGTGATGCCAACTCATATATATTTAAAAAAAAATACTTTACAACCTGGTGAAACAGTCTTGTGTTTAGTGTTTATCTAAAATATCGACTAAGATTCAAGAGATATGTGCTTTATAAAAATGTGAAACTCGCTAAACGTAAACTTAGAAACCTTGTGTAATTAATATCCATTGCGGATAAATTTATTTAACAAAATCTTGAATGTGCGGTGGTGTAAGGGCGCTTGTACACGCTAAGAAATTTCACCGTGTCTGCGGCATATAAGATTTAATAATAAATTCATCATGTACTAGTCGTTCACTTCAAGAATGCCGTTACCTCCCGCCGCGCCCCCTCATTCCGCGCCTCAAGCATCGCCCTTTTAGTACCGTTAGCAACGTCGAACTGTACTTACGTCCGTTTTTTATGCTCCCGTACGTTCTCTAGTTTGTTACTGTTTGCTGCTGTTGTTTTTGTTACTGTTGATTTTTTGTTTTTGTTTCTGTTGATATTCGTTAATTTGTTCTGTTACAATGAGTAAATTTCGAAAATCTTTAATTTGATATATTTAAAATGTAAAATAAAACTATAAAAAAATATTTTATTTTATCGAACACGTTATTATTTCATCATCATCATCATTCAAAAAATATTTTGTTTCATCGAACACGTTATTATTTAACTTTATTGAAAATATGAATACTAAAAAACATAAGCATGATGACTTTTTTCGTCTACGGTACCGTCAGCTGTGACGTCGTAACGGTCTACGACGGCAAACTCGAAATGAACGCGTAGTATACGACAAGAATTTTGTTGGATCTAGTTACGAAAATTTGTCGTGTCTGCTCCAAACAAAATAAATAAAGACGTGTACACGATGAGATTGTTTTCGGTCAGCCGTGCGAAGGTATAGTGCACTAGTAGTTTGTTTGTAATTAATAGAATCATGTTGACTACGAAGCAAAAAATGATTATTCATATTATGTAAATAAAAAAAAATTAAAAGTACGTAAATACGTTCACGCACGTACTCTTATTGAGTGAAACTGGAGTATTGTACAGTCCGTGTGTAGAAACGACACGAATTCTTGCTCTCTTAAAATTCGAATGTAGACCCGACGACTTTTCATAGCGTATAAGCGCCCTAAGAATACCCACTACCCCTTATGGTGTCGTGGGTGTCGTAAGATGATAGAGGGAAACTAAAACAGGAGATGAACAGCAGCATCGTCCTGTTAACAACTCAAAATAATAAAAAAACGGCTTTTGCGAACCCGCCGACTGCATGTCTTTAATAATTTTTGTAATGTAATCTTGAAGAATTCCTCCAAGGAGCATAAAATCCTTCTCCTTTCTCCGTGCTTTCTCATAGAAATCAAACGAGTAAAATTATTAATTTATTATTTTTATTTTCAATTTTTATTTATATCAACTTGCTAACGTCAGTATTGGCATCTTTACAAAATATAATAATCCTTTTCTTTAATGGAAGAATTAAAAACAAATTATATTAATTTGGCAAATCCAAATTCACCTGCATAACAATTACAAAAAAAAATATATGTATAAACTTCGCGTAAATGTTTATATAAAATATACATTTTTTACAAAAATGTAACATTACCTTTATATACTAAGTAACTACCAGACTATTGCTTTGTTATAAAAAATACTTAACATCGACTACATTTAATTAATGATAATTAAAACCATAGTCAAAAATCAGAATACAGAGCGTCGATTAATCTCAAATTATGTACAAGACGAGTAACTAATACAAGCTACAAATACAATAATTTACAAAATGTACACTTATATAATATTTTAATATTTTCATACAAACTATAATCTAGTTCCGCAGAACTGAAACTACGCGCGAAATGAGAAAAGAAGAAACTCTTCAGTACAAATTCAGATCGTAATACAACAAACACGTGGAATTAAATACAACTTATTATACAAAATTCTCGTAATATTGCACGACAGGGACGCCTAATATAGTTTAAAATATACCAGGAGACGTTCAAACAAACTTTAAATTTTGATACTTTAATTGACTTATAATATTATGTACAATACAATTGGTACAATATGCAATTTAATATTTTGGTTCACAAGTTTTTAAAGCACATTTAGAGTCGCCTAATGAACCATTATCTATTTCAAATCTATACATAAACACAAGATAATGATTTATTACGCGGTCGATTACAGCAGTTAGACATATAGTATAAAAACACAACAATCGTTCCTGAGTATACTCTAAACAAAATATTTATCGTCCGCATACCAATATTTTTATGAGGAATGGAAACTTTTAAAGAGGAGCAGGTACGCAATTGAGTCAGACCAAAGAAACTAATTCTAAATCACACCCAATCACTGACAATAAATATTAAAAGACTGGACGATTAAAATTATTAATGGCCGCATTTTGTAATACTTTTGTGTACTTTTCTTACTTCCCGATTTAATTTAACATTTATTGTCACGGTAATGAGTGGAAAAGTTAATTTGAAAATCATTCCCCGGGGTCCGTTACGAAATGCAATATTCACCACGAACTGTACGACTTTTGAAGGCTTTATATACAAAGCAAACTCTTTTTGGCCTGTCAAATCCTACTTATTCGGTGGACCTATTTAAAAAAAAAACGTTAACCTGAATTATACAGTAGACTATTCCGGTGGGTCACCATTAACCATGATATTACGTATTTTATTTACAAAAAGATATAAGTCAATCCCCACACACATTAGTCTCTAATTACGTTAAATGTTTGGCATATATTTTGTGACTCTCCATACAAACTAAGTGTACCTAACGTGTCTCAGCTATTGGCATGCCAGTCTATGGCACATTACAGGCTTCCACACAATAATTTAAGGCACCGAAATGTTAAGGCACAATTCTTTTGTACAAATTATAACATTGATTAGATAAAAACAAAACGTATACGCAATACAAAATATAACATCATGTTTTGCATCGCTTTATAAAACGAACACATTAGTTCGATTCAGCTTTAATGACTGTTATAAATTAAAACACAACTTTTTAATAACTCATTCATGTTATGGCACTCTCTTTGCACATAATATGTACGTACACAGATTAGAGACCGGATGTATAACGACAATTTTAAATATATATTTCACCTAAATATTTACAGTTGGTTATAAAATGGAGTACACTTTTACAAATTTGATTTCGACAAATTTAAAACTGTTTATCTGTAATTTTACAATATCAATAATATATACTTTGTGTCAGTCTTCAGTCCAGAAACCTCAATAGGCAATCACAGATTTTTTTAATTTATAAGCGATTTGAAACGGTGCCGTTATAATATAATATATTTTTATCATCTCTCTTAACAAATATTTTTGCAAGCTCATTTCAGATATAGAATTAAAGAGATATTTTGAATCATTATTGCCTAAAACAATTTTTGTACTGTAATTTTAAATATTAATAAATTATATAATACTACGTAAATTTTACGTATATAGTTGACAAGTTTCATGTCGTTATAAGAATTTCAACCACAATCACACCATGAGAAATATAATAACTTAAATAAATCAAGCCAAGTAGGAATGTAAAATTTTATAGACAATAAGAAATTCAAAACATCTCTTTCATACGTCACTCAAACCTGAACACCCAGTACTCTGTCAACAACGAACTCATATCTTACATCTTCAGTCTTCGCTTCGTTCTCCGTCGCTTCTGTTATTTTCAATTCATCAGTTCTCTTCGGAAGGTTCTCGAAGCACGGTTCAGGGTTCAAACAGGGATTTTTGCATTCCACGACCTGTTCCAACTGGTTTGCAACAGTCTCGGGTGAGGTTTGGTTGGTTGTATCCCGCCTCAACTCATACGATGTTTTAGAAGACCTGCCATCGGGGGTCCGCCGCTCTTCGAGATCTTCCTCCCAGTCGTCTTCAGAGATGTCACCTTCTTCATCCGGCGGGACGGGAATTATCGTTTTTGTCCGCGTAAAGAACGCCATTTTTTCTCTGTAACAATAAATAAAATATTATTATTAAACAATAGTCTTTAATTACAATAAATGCTATCTTGTCATAAGGAAATCATAAGGAAGTATGTTATTTTATACAGAGTGCTAGTATAAACACCGTCATCCTTGAAACCAGTGGTTTGGTTTCACTTAAAGAACGTAATGTAAACGAAAAATAACAACATATTTTTTTTAGTAAAATCTCAATTTTTCCTTAATTCCTCAATTTTTGCCTGTCCTAAGCCAGGATGAAAATATGAAAGAAAAGTTATATCACAGATTATGTGTAACTATTGTGTTTTTATTGGAATGTTGTATAGGTAGCTAGCGTGGGCGGTGATCTTTACAGTAATTACGTCACTCGGGCGCATAGGGTATCCATGTATTTACGGACGGTGTCGGACAGAAACTTTTTTGTTTTTTTTTTCAATTCATTGAATTTACGTTCTATAAGTGAAACCAAACCACTGGTTTCAAGGATAACGGTGTTTACACCCGTATAATATAATATATAAAAAGAATCAATTAGGTAACCCACTTCATTCCGTAGGTGTCGTAAAAGCGCGGCAGCTATGGTAAAATCCGTCCTATGAGGCAATTTATGGAAGGCCTTTTTATACGTGGTAGAGCCATGCTGCAGTTATATTAGTAGTATAGTTGTAGCACGAATGGGTCGGCTCGACCGGGGAAAGACCACGCTCTCACAGAATACCAGCCTAAAATAGTAGCTTAATGCTGCTGTATTTCGTATAGTGAGTATAGAGAACCGAAGACCCTACTTACTGGAAATGAGGCATTCCATCTCAGTCCTCAGGGGTGACAACGCATCTGCATTTTGATTTTTAATGGAGGATAGATGTAGATGTCTATGGGCCGCAGCAACCACTTACCATCAGGTGGAATGTGTGCTCGTATGTCACCCTGTTCTATATAAAAAGGCCCATGTTCAGCAGTGCACTGAGCATGTGCTGTAATGGATAGATGGATGAAAGCATACGGGTTACCATTACAGCATATCAAAAATCGACGAGGTCAATACGCTGTGCAGTGTAGTGGGCGTCTCAACATACGGCGATGTGTGAGTGTGTATGAGTGTGTGTGAGTGTGTGCGTGTGTGGGTGTGTGTGTGTGTGTGTGTGTGTGTGTGTGTGTGTGTGTGTGTGTGTGTGTGCATGTGTATGAGAGAGAGAAAGAGAGGGAAGGCAGGTGCGCTCACTTGAAGGTGACGAGGTCGGGTCTGCGCGCCCGGCGCAGGCGGTAGATCTCGCGCGCGGTGCGGTGCAGCAGACGCGGAGGCTCGGGCGCGCCGCTCACCAGCCGCCGCAGCGTCTCGTCACGCGACACCCACGCCGCAACTGCCGTGTCACCGCGGCTACACGCCTCTTCCAACCTACGACAAAATAATACACGATTTAAAAAAAAACAAGCTTTTACGTCGGAGAGCCTCCGTAATACAACTGCATTGAATGAGGCTTCACTCGACCGGCGAAGAACCACGCTCACACAGAATAGAACTAGACAATAGAAGAACCAGAGTTATAAGTATAATGTTGGGATTGATTTAGAAAAAGGGAAGATATGGTTTTATAAAGATATTAAAATTTAATTCGCAACCATCCGCTTAATTAAATACAATGATGTATCTTACCTGAATTGAAGAGCTTAATTGATGGATTGAAGACACATCTTTGTATTTAATTAAGCGGATGTTTGCGAATAAAATTTTAATATCTTTATTATAATGAATTTCCGCAAAGTAAAGCCTGATACTATCAATTATAGATATGGTATTCCCAAACATAATAATAAGAAACTGCAAAATCTGCATACATTCCTGCTTAGTTTTGAAGCGAGACAACTCATCGTATAACATAAATACGTCTTTAAATTTACTCCCATAGTGGAGGACAATTCAGGAAACTGATGATAAAAAAAACCGAGAGGTACTGTTTGATGTTGCAGCTATCACCTACATCCAAAACATAATTGCATGTCTGTATGTCCTGTATAAAAAAATAACGCCGTATCGAATCAAATTTGTAGAACGTACCGCTTTTTAAGGTGCGCAAGCGTAGCAATCTCACTCCGTAGGTCTTCGAGGCGCGTGTGCTGCGCTTGCAGGTCGAGCGCCAGGTCTAGAGACGTGCGCGTCGAGCGCCGCGCCCCGCCGTGGCTGCCGCGGGCCCCGCGGGCGCCCTTCACGCGACCCCACCTGCAGACAAGGACGGATATACAATAAGTAACGTACTTAACGCACACCCTCAGACATCCCAATTTGTATATTATGTTATAATCATAATACATACACTGAATTTTAGTTAAACATTTTTATGCACTGATTATTTATTAAATTAGTTATAAGTATATACTAATTCCGGAAGAATGTTGTGGTCACAGTACAAATCCACGAACGCAAAGACTAACGTCCTTAAAATAAAGTTAATTTTTCTTTATTTTTATTGAATAACAGAATTAGTAATAATACAAATAAAACTGTACTCTTAAAAGTCTTATTGCCTTAAGTTACGGTCCATTTCAGTTTGTTTTGACTGTACAGATTTAGTGTGACTGTAATTTACGTAGTTTTAATTATTTTTGGAATAAAAAACTGCCTATATTAAAAATGATAGGAATCGATTCAGTAAACAATTCTGAACAAACTACTTTCTCAAAGTGCGTTAATTACGTTACATGTTGTATACGCATTAGCGTTTACATGACAAGGTCAAATGTTACTTGATCCTTCTTAGGAATAAGCGTACAAACGAAGTAGTAGTCAATGATATTTATATATAAAAAAAAACTATTGATACGTTACTAGTACACCAAAATTGAAGCGTCCGAAAGTGGTAAATTTGCCACTCCGGTCCTTGGCTAACAAATATGACGCCATGATTACGTAAGCTTAAAGAAAAGGACAACAATAGACATTCCAGAACTAGTGCGATAAGAACACGAAGAGCGAGAGAGAATGTAGTGAAATGTATGTAAAATATTAAAATGTGTATGTGTGTTGGGTGCTGCCGCTGGGACGGCCAATAACGAAACAAATTTTTTCGATGGTTTTGTGGCCATATAAAATATCTATAAAAAATATTACTAGTGTAATGGCGGTTTAAGAATATCCGCTACTCCATACCATACCGTGCATGTCGTAAGAGACAGAGGGAAACTGAATCAGGAAATGGGTAGAGGCATTTTTGTCATGGAAATTTAATAAAAATAAAAACTGCCGTTGTCAACGTGCCAAGCGTGGTAACTATGGCAAATTTAACCCCGATACGGCAATCTATAGGGTAAGCCAATGTAAAACAGTGCACTTTTGATAGGCTTTCGATAGGGTAATGGTAATTAACGAATGAAACAAAATTTTTAATTTTGATACACACGATAAGGAAAGTCACCGTTACTTAAACAGATGACTACAAGATAACTCCAGGTACTTAGAAGTTTTTGCTATAACCGGAAAACTTGACAGGCAAATCCGCGACCACAGTTTCTATTAGTGTAGACTTGACTGAAAACTTCTGTTTCCCCTTAAATCATTATGACATCTACGGATGTAAAATCACAGATATGGTTTTTTCCGGCAAACGGATATATAAAGTCATCAGTTTTTAAAATTGAGTAAAGGTAAATGAATATAAAATAATACTAGTTAAAACTATAGGTTGAATAAAACTTAATTACTGACCTAAGAGATCTACGCTCACGAACACTTCTGTCAAACGGTATACCGGTAGTGGGGGGAGGTTGTAATGTGAACCTTCGAGCGTACTGCACCATCGACGAGTCAGACTCAGAACGGTTCAATCTGAAAAATAACCAATTTTATTTTCATTTCAAAATTTAGCAAAATGTTATGGTTACTTACATGTTTTCAAAACTAATTACATATTATATCAGAGAGCTTAATTCTGTATCCACCGATAAAAATAAATTAATCTTTATACTTCAACACTAATTTTGAATACTTTAAATTTTTGGTCATATCTTAAAAATTTATTATGTGATTCGAATTATAAACAATACTGAAAATAAAAACGGTATAATTTTTTTTAATTAATGACAAAAATTTATTAACATTTTTAAATTAAAATTATAATTGAACAGAAACTAACCTGCAAATATATTTCCCTTTGCCGATGCTCTGTGGTTGTGGTGAGAAGGTCTGTGACCTTTTTATCGTCGCTAGAGGCTCTTCACTACTCGCATTTGCTTGTTGGCTTTTTCTACAAAAAAAAAACATAAGCAAGTAGGTAAAATATCTGTGTATAGAATGGCCTACATACGATGTTAGTGTTACTAGCGTAAAAAAAAAACAGTGACAAAATTCGTTCTATGGAGTTTAATAATGCACTACATTAAAATAAACTGAAATGTTTTATAAAAGACGGTTCTTTCGAAATTTCGTTTCGAATTGATCAAAAGATCGATTATACTTTACGCGGGAAAATATTAGTAAAATTTTTTTTTATACAAACTAACACAGATAAAAAAACGTATAAGGGTACATTCACATTTTGCCACGACTCATGCTTTTCATGCAAATGATATTCATGCATTTTGTGCTGTGGTTATACTCCTAAAACTCTACATAATAATGCAGTGATATTTCTAGTGATTTAAAACATAATTAGATATGACATGTTAAATATGAATCTATTGAATAGTATAAGTATGTCTGAGATGAATTTATAGACCCAACCATAAAATTTGAAGGTAGGTAGCGAAAATAAAATGAATATAATATATAAATACAAAATCTAGATCTAATAGTAATATCTTTTCATATAAATAAAATTTTATGAAATATACTTCGAAGCCATCATATCAGAATTATCTGGCTTTATGTTTTGTATATAGTGTATGAAAAGCCCTTGTTTCATTTGAAGTCAGTCTAAAATGTCTAACGAATAATTTGTACCTACATTTACGTATCAAAACAGGCTTAATTCATTACTAATACAGTACTAAATTCAGAGCAAATATACAGTAGTGAATTAGGGCTATAAATACTTATAATGAAATGTAGTGAAAATAAGGAAATTCTACTACCCCATTTCTTACCATGGGTAAAGGTAAAAAAGTATGGAAGAGACTGTAGTTTCTTCGGGAACATTTATTTAGGATTTTACAATGGGCTTGTGTAGTATTGGGAAATTATGACGAAGGCCTTTGTTCAGCGATGGACTTTGCTAGACTGTATTGATGATATGATACAAATGATAAGCAGGGAGTAAAAGAATCATACCAATTTCATCTAATGGGACAACCATTTGTAGAGACAACTATGGAAAAGAACACAATAACCTTATATCATATAGATGGTATTATACCATTTTATTTATTCCAGATGTAAAATATTAAGACCAGTGACTAAGATCTTCATTTCACCGGACCGTGTCCATCCGTAGATTAGAAGATAGAACCACTTCCAATGAAGTGGTCATAACACTATGGGTAGAATTTAATTTGCGGCCTCGTAAAAAAACAACCACAGACAAAAACGCCGCCAAACTAGAAACAGATGAGTGACTCAAATTTTTACAGTAAAGGCGAGCCAGTTCGGGAACGCTCATTTCAGTTTGTCATTTCAAGTTGAAACAGAACGTGACAATCTAAGCTCATTTAATTTTTTTAGATTAAAAATCACAAATAACGTCAAACGATACAAACAACTATAATGTCTACAGTGCATGTGCAATTATCTCTATGTTAGAGCCATTAGCAACAAATTAAAAGCAAAATGTTATTAAAGTCAACATAGCTAGCGACACAATGTAAACAATACCTACATATATTTAAATAAGCTATGTACAATTATGTATTTTGGACGGTTTATTATAATTTCTCTAATGCAGTCTCTTCTTGAGGCCTCCCGTCGGCCTCCACTCTCCTCAAGCATTTTAAGTATCTGGTGGAAGTAAAAAATAACCTGAGTGCTCTTCGTTCTTTAAATAATCTATACTTTGTCGATCAATGATTTTATTATATCGTAGAGAATGCTATGTACAGCGCGATGCATTAAAATGACATACTACAAGAGACCTATGTTACAAAGAGACTATAATTATAATGACATAACAAACCTAATATACACAGTTACAAAATAATATAGATTAAATGAAACACGTAATGTACTTCTGTTTGTACGCATAACTTATGTTGCCAAGATACAAAAATGTTATAATTAAATCAAAATAATTGCCCCGAAAGTGTTTTATAAAAATTTACATAATACAATCTATGACATATACATGTTTATTAAATCCTATATTTGTAAATCTAGGAACACATCGACCAATATTTCAAGATTACACATAATCCTAACTACTTTCACCCCAGCTTATATACCTGAACCATATACCCCCTCACCATTTTAAAAAGCATTGTTCTTAAAGCTCGTACAAAATTAAATGAAGCTTACCGTCTATGCAGCTGTCTCGCTCCCTCCGGGCAGAAGTTACACTCGGTATTCGTCTCCTTTTCCGCAGTGGTGGGGTGTAGATATTCTTCCTCTTCTTCCAAAGCTATATCTTCCTCAGGAATGTAATCCTCAAAAGAATCCTCTTCCACTATCTGCGAAATATATAAGAAGTTAAATTTTATTTTTCATTATTTTTGTATTTACCACCAAAAATCTTGCTTTCTTTACAATTATGATTCTGCAAATGGTACCTGATTAAGTGGTTCTCGAGATTCTTCGTCCTCTGATGCAGAATTGTCTCCACAATCAATGTTGCAATCCGCTCCGGTCATACTCTCAGGACCTTTGAAATAAATAACAATAGTCTTAAACTCAAGGAAAAATAAGTGGTCAGAAAGTTAATTAGAGATCAGTGTCAATTACATTTTTCTAACGCTACGCTAAAATATAAAAAAATTATCTTTAAGTAAAAAATAAAAAGGAATGAAACTACGGAACTAAAAATAACTATTGATTCTTTAGTTGTTCGACCCGTTTAAGTGGATACTGAAATATCACAATATCAAGGTAACAAACTAATATGTTAGTGGTGGAAATTTTCTCCAAATTTATATGGAATTTATATACCCCTTAATTTTTTACGTGGTAGAGACATGCTGCAGTTATATTAGTAGTATAGTTGTAGCACGAATGGGTCGGCTCGACCGGGGAAGGACCACGCTCTCACAGAATATTAGCGTAAAATAGCAGCTTAATGCTGCTGTATTTCGTATGGTGAGTGTAGAGAACCGGAGACCCCTTTTACTCGAAACGAGGCATTCCATCTCAGTCCTCACGAGTGACAACGCATCTGCATTTTGATTTGTAATCGAGGATAGATGTAGATGTCCATGGGCCGCAGCAACCACTTACCATCAGGTGGACTGTGTGCTCGCTTGTCACCCTATTCTATATAAAAAATATGACCATTTTATAAAAAAAAAATCGGTTTACAAGGAGGGCTAAGATAATAATAACTTTACTGAGGTCAGCTCATTTGTTACGCAGATGATCAAACAGTGACATCATCATTGAAAAGTTGAGATTTTAATTAAGTTTAGCGGTTTCTCGTATGTACACAAAATAATGCCTCTAAGCTGTATTCTTTTATTTTTTCAAGATTTTTAAATTTTTTTTCTACTTTTAAGAATTTACGCAATTTGGGTTATCCATTTTTTATCTAATCAATATAAAAAATATTATGTAATATTTTAGAAAGAATCCTTAATCTCTACAATTTTCTAACAATAAAGATATTGATTATTTGCAACATCACAAAACATCACCTGAGGATGCCTCGTGTAGAGGCGAAACACGTGTCATATTATCGTCGATGGTGTCTTTCCTGGAAAAGTGGTGTTGGAAGTAGTGGTACCGGAAGTAGTGGTATCGGGAGTAGTGGTGCTGGGACTAGTGGTGACGGAGTTAGTGCATGTAATTGAGGGAGGGCAGGAGGTGCTTTTCAATCCAGGTAAGACACATCATTGTATTTAGTTAGCGGTTAGGTAGTTAGGTTGCAAGTTAATCAATATCTTTATTATAATGGATTTCCGCAAAGTTACGACTGATTCTATTAATTTTCTAAAAAAATTAACCTCTTTGGATATGAAATCTATCAAATATTTCACCTCATTCGTAAGTGGCGATGCCCTCGTGGCATGCCCTGATTGACGAATGATGCGTGACATTCATAAATAAAACATACAATTGAATAGAGCACCTCCCTTTTTTTAGCTATCTTAAAATACTTGACATTGTTTATCTAGTTACGTCAACAATTAAACATTATGGTATCTTTATGTTCTAGATATATCACTTACCTCTATTTCTTGTGAGTGTTGACGTTTGCGAAGAAATGACTGTGGATTCATCTGAACTCTCGTCCCGCCTCATACTTCGGAAACTGAGCACGTTATACCACTTTTGGGATACAGTATCTGGGTCAAAGTCTGCCAAGCTGACTTGTGCGCAACCCTGTAAAGAAATTTGACCCTTAATATTGGAAAGTTTGGAGTTAATTTTCATTGTGAAAAGAACAGTTCAGTAAATGATCGCTCTCGCCTTGTGGGATGTTCACATGGCACTCAAGGCTTAAGCCGAATACTCGAATTTGGCTAGTTGTCATCATTAGGGTTTTTAATGATGAATTTGATCTAAAACTATATTCTGCCCGATAGTTTACTAGGGGAGCAGTCGAAGCAGACAGTGGCTTTAGGTGAGCTGTACAAAATATTTGATCAAGAAACCGATATAAAATATATTTATCAAAGCATCCATCACCCCATTTCATGCAGTGAAAGGGTGTTGTAAGAGAAAACCATGGGAAAATGCCAGAAATCTCTAATGGCTTCCGAGAACTGGTAGAACGATTGCTAAGTATTTACTATAAGAGGCAGCAGACTTCTCTCCCTTTAATGTTTCGAGCATCTGAATAATATACCAGGAGAGCAGCAGTGGAGAGAGTGACGGGGGGGGGTGCTCATTAAAAACTCGACGCCAGTAGCGAGCTATGCTGGACTCCGGCGTGTAGGCTAACGCCACCATGCAGAAGATTGCATAATATACCAGGAGAGCAGCAGAAGATCGAAAGCTATATAATATAACATACGCACAAGGCTCGTTGCTCAAAGAAGAGCACAGTACATAATACCAACCTATGCCGAAAGTACGGTAATTACCAACGCAGCAGGAGATGACATTCAGTAATGTTACGTATATAATTATTTAATTATTACGTGGTGGAGCCATGCTGCAGCTATATTAGTAGTATAGTTGTAGCACGAATGGATCGGCTTGACCGGAGAAGGACCATGCTCTCACAGAACACCAGTTTAAAATAGCCCTTTTTGCTGGAAACAAGGCATTCCATCTTAATCCTCACGGGTGGCAACTGACAACACATCTACATTTTGATTCGAATTTGAGGACAGATGTAAGATGTCTGTGGGCCACAGCAACCACTTAGGTTGACTGTGTGCTCGTTTGTCACCCTATCCCATAAAAAATGTACTAGGAGAGCAGCAGTTGGGAGCGGTATGCACTCACCAAACATTCGGCGCCTGCCGCAAGGTTCAGCTGCAAGGTAGCGGCTCGCAGCGCTCGCGGGCCTAGTGCAGCCCGCTGCACTCGACGCCAGGCTAGCGCTGCGCCTCGCCACGCAAGCGCTGCAGTGCTGAACGCCACGCCGCCGCCGCCGCCCACCACTAGCGCACCTCGCACCGCACTGTACAGACCGAAACATGACTTTTATTATTAAAATTGATTATTAAACTTCTTGTAACGCACACATGCCATAACGAAAGACGGGTATTTTTACTTCCACTTTTATGTACTAGACCGACAATTCAAAAAAAAAACGACGGTTTGCACTCCGGAAGTGCCGGCAGAAGTGAAAACTTGAATATTAACGTTGTGCATTTTTGATATTTTGGAATGGTTAGGGAATAATTTTGCACGAATTGCTTTTTCAGTATAAAAGTACTATCATTTATGTGGTAGAATACAATATTTACTTATTGCGCTATCGTACACAAACATGACAATTCATATTACATTCGCGCAAGCACCCTGCGCCGCCTAAACGAAACAGAGGGCTGCGCCTGCTGTTTCGTTATTATATACATTACACATACATTTTCACCGCGCCGTAGAAAGAGAGGGGGATACTTCCTCTCCTACGCCGTCCGTCTTACGAATTTTCGATCAGGTCACGTGTCCTGACGCGAGTTTAAAAATTTTTACCCATTACAAAAAAAGTATACAACGCCGCCCTATACTTCGCTTAGCCTTGTACTGGACAAGGCTGTCTGTTAAGATCCTTTCTGTTTGTTAGTTACTTGAGCCAATAGCCTATTTTATTTGTCATTTTCCGACATTTATCTATGACGTACCAACCACCAAAATTGTATTTATTAGAACATTATGTTGTACTACGTAACAGACATACGTGAAAAGCCTTGACAAAATGCTAAAAATCAAAGATACACTTACACTTCGGTGCCCATGTCGATGTACAACGCGTGCAAATTCCGCGCCCTCAAGATTCCAATCTCTAACGCACTCTCGTCGGGACAGTAGCGCAATTTGATTTCAATTTGTGCACTGTTAACTGTAACAACGAAACGAAAATATCATAACGAAACTGCGATTTTTTTTTTAATATTACAAATGCCGAGTGTAAGTTCTGCCCGGAAGGAGCGAGACAGCTGCGTAGACGGTAACGTTTATTTAATTTTGTACAACCTTTAAGAACAATGCTTTTCAAAATGGTAATAGGATATATGGTCCAGGTATATAAGCTGGGGTAAAAGTATTTAGAGGGAAATAATTATATAATCTTGAAATATTGATCGATGTGTTCCTAGATTTACAAATATAGTATTTACTAACGATGTAAATGTAATATATTTTATTATGTAAATTCTTATAAAACACTTTCAGGGCCTTTATTTTAAATTAATTATAACATTCTAGAATCTTATTATATAATTAATATTTTCTTTACATTGCTTTATTTTAAGTTCTGAATTTCATGGTAGGCATCTTCTTCTTTATACCAACACGTAATTATCTGCTGTTCAATGTCCTGTCGCTGCGTTAGGTAATTTATATATATATATATATATATATATATATATATATATATATATATATATATATATATATATATATATATATATATATAGCTCGATTATGCCTTGGTGAGCCGTGGTAGCTCAGTGGTTAACGCTCGCTGTAAATATAACAGAACGCGAGTAACCCGGGTTCGATCCCCGCCGGCACCAATGAAATTGTTAATTGCAATTTTAAGTGCTGATTTACCACGTGCTCGGCGGTGAAGGAAAACATCGTGAGGAAACCTGCATGTCTGAGGAATAAGAAAAAAAATATTTCGAAGACATGTGAAGTTCGTCAACACGCATTTGGGCAGCGCGGCGGACACTTCCTTGCCTTAAACCCTCTCAGAAATGAGGGGAGACCTGAGCCCAGCAGTGGGACGTATATAGGCTGTAACTTTTATGCCTTGCCCAAACGGCAAATGACGCATGGAGTCATCATCATCATCATTACAGCCCTTCACAAGTCCACTGCTGAACATAGGCCTCCTCCAATGAATACCACAAAGCATGGAGTACCAGCGCAGAATATCAGCATAAAACTGTTATATTTCATACGATTGGTAATGTGACCTGAAGACTTTTTTTAATGGTAACAATGTATAGCATGTAATTCCTTCCAGCCTCATTTCATCCTGATTCAGGTGTCTATAGGCCACGACGTCCACTTACCAATCAGAGACAGAATTCGTTTTGTATAAGAGGGGTCAAACGAGTATACGACTCACCTGGTGGTAAGAGACTACCACCGCCCATGAACAATTGCAACATCAGGGGAATTGCAGATGCGTTGCCGGCCTTTTAAAAAGATTAAGCCCTTTGTATACTCATCTATCATCGATAAGACATAGGATTCTCCGAAGGCGTGTACGCACCTTAATCAGCCCATAAAATGAAGCAAAATGAACTCAAATAAAAGGACATAAAGCACAACCGACCTGCGTTAGAAGCGTCACCGCCTTGCGCCGCCTCAAACACACCAGAGTCTCCCGCCACCGACTCGTCACTCACTGCAGCTGACACTGATCTAGTATTTGTACCTGCAAGACAAACAATGGAAACATTTTATACTGTATACAGGTTATCTCTAGTTATATTTATAAACGACTCTTGTGATCTTTTACCGTAGAGGTGTTTAACACACAAGTAGTTTTTTTATATAGAGTAGGGGGTAACAAATGAGCACACAATTCTTTGTTCACCTATCTATTCGCAATTAAGAATCGAAATGCAGATGCGTTGTCACTCCGGAGGACTAAGAATGACACGATACCAGTAAAAAGGGCCACCGGTTCTATTCACATATTCGAAACGAAACGCATGCATTATGTTGCTATTTTACGCTAGTTACTCTTTAAGCATTGTCCTTCACCGGTCAAGCTGACCCATTCGTGCTACAACCACTGCTGCTGTAGCATGGCTCTACCACATATTTACACAGGAATTTTCGAAATTGACAAAGATACATACCGTACCATTCGTGTGCAAGAACAATATAGTTATTACCTATATCTATAGACATCATCAGGCCGCACTTAATTTCGCCATTCTTACAACGCTCGTCAAGCGCGTTAGGCACCGCGGTTTTTTAATTTTTTTGAGCTGTTATCAAGAAATGCTTCCGCCCATATCCTGGTTCATTTCTATTCGTCGCCCCTTACGACACCCACGGAATGACTACGGGTAGTGGCTTATACCGCCACTTCTCGGTAGTAATTAATGAAGTTGATTCGTAAATTAAATAATTAAAAAGGTTACTTACCACTAGAAGAGGGAGTTCTAGGCGAGAGTGGTGGCGGTGGTGTTTCCGATATGGGCGATAAAGGCTCACAAGGCCGCCCAGGGCCTTGCAGTTGTACTGGGACTGTGGAATAAAACAAGCCCTTAAAATGAATTTATGACTAGGTTATACCCGATGCGTCGCTGTTGCAGAATAAATAATTATGGAAATATCGTTTCAAATTTGGAAGCGTTAAACTATTTTATTAGCAATGACAACATTCATCGAAATTTAATGATATACAACTTTCATAAATTTGTCGGTACGATACGCGCGCTACCTAGTGTTAAGTGCACTATGCCGCAACAACAAAGGACGCGCAAGTATACAAACAATAAGTTGACAAAATTTTACCGCATCTCATGAACGGTATGGCGGCGCATAAAAATAAAAACATAAACAAACATTAATTTTTGTATATTAGATTTAAAACTATCATTATTGTTTTGTAGAATTTTGCTCACCAGACAATAAGTGAATGCTGTGGCCCATAGACATCCACTAAACTATTTATCCTCGATCAAGAATCAAACTTCCGTTGCGTTGTCGCCCCTAAGGACTAAGATGGAATGCCTCGTTGCCAGTAAAAAGGGTCTACGGTTTTGCTTACTCATACAAACCACAGTAGTAATGCTTCTATTTCACACTAGTAGTTCCGTGCGGTTGCGGTCCTTCCTCGAGGAACACGTTTGTACAGACTGAAGGTCTTCTTTTAACTATTACAAACCAGTTTACGACTGATTTTGACTGCACTTATTGACTTATCCATCCTTATGGTGAAGTATCAGAAGATCGTAAGGCGTACTGGCTTTGATTATTAAATGCCTATTAACTCTTCTTTCCGATTACAATATGGGTGCTTCAACTTTTTTCAAGCAATTATATTGTAATCGGAATAAGTCCTCCTTACCCCCCAGTGGAATCCCATGTCACCCACGAGAAAATTTGATATCAAGGATTTTCTTAAACACTAAAACTCGGCTCTTCAAAAGCTTAATAAAAGAGGAGAGTTATTAAAATTATCAATAGTAGACTCACTTGTGGCAAGTCCTGTCACTTCATTGAGTCCCGTGGCGACTCCTATCCTCATTTCGGCTAACTTCTCCTCCAGCTCTCTCTGCTGCCGCCTTTGTCTTTCGACCTGCAAATTCATCAATTCAGTACTATTTAAAATTGGCTCTTGCTTTTTTTTCGAACTTATCTGCCATTAATTCAAACTGCCAAATTACTAAGTACTAAAGACGGGGGGAGTTTTAGGGACCACAAATATAATCCGATGTATCAGATCTATCGTAAGTATGATGCAATAGCCACAAACAGTATTAATGAAGCCTATGCCGTCAATAACTTCTAACGCCTCAAAAGCCTTGGTTAACTAGGATAATATTGAAAGAATAATATTAGAATGACCATACATTATAAATACGAGTAAGTGACATGGTAGCATACCTGGTTATAAGACGGAGGCGGAGGTGGTGGGCTGGCAGAAGAAAGGCTGCTTCTTGGCGATAACGATGGCTGGGAGGGAGAACTGCTTGTTCCTGGGGTTATGCTGTCTGCGTTGTAGCTTGTACCTCGGAGTAGCCTGCGAATAGGATCAAGTTGAGATATTACATTATATGGATTCAAAAAATACTACTGATAGCTTCTGATAATTATCGAAAATTAAATTAATATTAACACATAATGCAATTTTTGTTTAATTTATATTTTTTATTTCGTTATATTTAGCTTAAGCTTTTAGAGTATAAGTCTAAGCTACAAAAGGCGAACAAAAAAGGCGAATAAGCATTCAGTACATATCAAATCAGTTTGTTGTTAGATAGGAAAATTTGCACGTTCGAACGTTCGTTTCATCATCATCATTTTGTTACCTACTTTGAATTTTTATCAGGCAGATACTGCTGCTCTTTATTCTCCCTATTACGAAACCCATGGGATGATGTGGTCACACAGTCCACCTCCACTTAGATTGTGACATGGTGTATTGGATAACATTACACCGAAATTACGCGACTATATATATATATATATATATATATATATATATATATATATATATATATATATATATATATATATATATATATATATATATATATATCGCTTATTAATGTTTCAGCAGATTTTAAAATCTATTATTTAGATAAATTATAAAAAATTGAACAGAATATTATATTGCTGAACATAAATAATTTAAGAACTTACCTTTCTACTCTCCTGTGCAGATCAACCATATCGATAGGCTTGTCGGTTTGTAATGAACTCGCTATCTGTGGTCCTCCATAGATATCCGTGAAACTTATCCCCGAACTCAAGGACCCTTTACTACTCGCTGTAGATAAAGATCCTAAGCTCGAACTACTCGAGACTGACAGAGTACTTGCTGACAGAGTCTTCAGTTGTCCTTCTAGAGTCGTCATAGAAGTTAACGCGTCTTTCAACTGCTGAAGTAACAACTGCTTCTCTTCATGTAGTTTCAGTCTATCCGCTATACATTTGTTCGACATTTCGAAGGCATTCTTCAAGTCCTGCTCGAGTTTCTTGCACTCCGTTTGAATGTCGCTCATCTCTTGCTTTGATCTCGTCCTTGGAGTTATACTCCTTAGTTCCCTTAACAACTGCTCCTTTTCCTGAAACAACAGGAGACGGTCCTTGTCGGATTCCGCTTGTCCTGGTTGCACTTTATCTTCTAGATCGGCTAGCTGTTGCTGGATTTGCTGTATTCGTTTCCTAGCTTCGTCATATTGTAGGCGTACCCGCGCCATTTCTGCTAACCTGGTACCGATTGGAACTAAGTCGGCGCATAAATCGGTTTGTGAGGCAGTGCTTAGTTTCTCTTGAGGAAGACTCAGGGTTGAGAGGTCTGGGGACGCTTCTCCCAACTGCAGTCGCGTAAGGTCATCTTTGAGCTTGGCTAATGACTGCATTAGATCGGCTTTTTCTTTTTCGCCGGAGGTTAGGGATTTTTGAATATTTTTCAGCTCAGTCATGATAGCCTGGGCTTCAGTGATATTATAGCAACCCTGTTGCGCGCTTAGTTTTTGCTCCACTCTGAAAACGATATTAAATTAATTTGAATAAGAAATAAGAAAAAACTTTCGTATTCTTCACAGAGCCACTTTGTCAGGTTAACTTAGCTCCTAAAGAGTCCTAAGTTCTAATCTCAATTGGAACCAATAAGCAAAAGTTGCTTTCAGTTCTGGAGGTACTGTCGTTATTGTCGTTTACACTGCATACTGCATCCAAGCTTTCCTCCGATGTGATAGCATCGGCGTTCAATCCTCAGCCTCAGTATCCATCACATACATTTTGTTTCGTCCCGTTGGTGTCGGGTAACAGGAGACTATGGAAAATGTCAAAAAGATCCTATGGCTTCCGAGAGATGACGGTATAATCATCTTATATCAACCAGGCGATACTGCGATCGTCAGTCAATCGGCCTGGCGGATTGACTGACTCCCTCATAATATGCAGTGTACTTTTTGGTCCTCCTCTAGCTCTTACTTGCATATTTACTTGTGGCATTATCATTATGGGCTGTACAGCTTCTGGTAAAATTTGTTCATCGATGTAGTTCTTTTGACCAGGAGAACATAAACTCATTATACTTACTCGGCGAGTGTATCGACACCACGGCGAGCGCTGGCTACTTCTGCCCGCGCCTGTCGCAACTCCTTACGAAGTTGCGCGACTCTACCTCTCGCCTGTGACACCTCCGCACGAAGTACATCTGGGTCATGACGTGACGTCGTCGACGTAGTCGTCATAGACGTCGTTGACGAGCACACTGTGGGAATTTTATTTATCATCAATTAACCTATTAATTTGCCTTAATGTAACTAAAATAAAATATATTTTAATTAAAAATGTTCGCGCACACAATGAAATTCTAAAGCGAGTGCCCAACTCTTGAGTTATCAGGGCCCAGCAATTTTATTAATGTAAAACGTTGTAAATGCGGCCGACCTTTTAGTAGCGGTGTAAGAATATCACTACTCCAATACGTTCCATGAGTGTCGTAAGAGGCGTCAGAATAAAACAAATCAGGAGATGGGCAGCAGAGTCTTCCTATTGCTAACACACGTGGCAACTATAGAAAATCTGTAGCGGAGGCAGTATACAGCATATATCAGGGGACTTTCGATAAGCTGTAACGATAACGGTAAAAAGTTGTATATAATGTGTAAGGCGATACAATCTTTGTTATTTCAAGGTCTTTATGAAAAAGAAAGAAAAAAATCCCTAATAATGTAATTTCAATAAAATACAAGAATTAACAACCCTGTACCGTAGTCCTGTTATTAGTAGTATGATTGAACCATGCAAAATGCAATTACCGTACGCAACTACGGAATTTAAAAAGTAACAACGCGGAGTGCAGCATGAAAACCTCGGTGTCGGTACTACTTTATTGGAATTACTTCTTATTTTTATCATACTCGATGTGAAAAAAAATAAAAAAGACAACGTATTCAACGCTCACTGACGTCGAAATAAATAGAAATCGATTTCTACAGATCCTGCGATATGTTTGTTGGTAGGGACATTTCATTTCAAAGTATCTACCAATCTGCGTTCAAATAATATATATTTTTTAATACATTTAATACTTTGTTCGCCAGCGAACAGAGTCGGCCTCCACCGACATCAACAAAATTGTTATTTGCAAAGTTTAGTGCCGATTTACCATATGCTGGACAAATTACAAATATTTCTATAATGTGTGATGTATTGAGATGACTCAGACTTTCTATGCTCCAAAACCTACGAAATTGGAGAAGGTTTATGCCCAAGTGCGAAACATGTTGGAATGTGACTTTTTACTATCTTCTTCAACAATTTACATCAAAGCAAATACTTTATAAACGAAATACATTACGCAAACGTTACATTCGTATTGAAAAGAATATACATTCTCCTGTTCATTCTAGAACAATACAAAACACGTGGAAAATTAAAACGATTTAAACAACTATGTATACCTGTTTTAGAACGACACTATTCACAAGCATAATGTGTTTAGAACCTTTGTTGATTACAATTTACAATCTAGTCTGACCTGCGTTGGGTTCGTAACGAAGTTTGTATTGAGATAGCGCAGGAGTTATGCTTTAATCCGGCGCTAGATGTAAGCGTAAATTGATTTTGCCATTTAAATAAGTTAGGCGACTTTGATTCAATTGGAATCATAAAAGACGCGTTCTTAATAGCGGAGTTTGATTTGATGATAGTGATGGCCGGAGAGAACTTCGTTAGTCGATGGTTTATGTTTCTTTTTATTGTGTGGTAACTAATAACAATAACAGTTGAATTTATTACCAGTATTTTGTGTATTGGACATCCACCTGCTGTTAACTGCTGATAGATTAATAAGTGGTATACTACCTTAACTGTTAGGAATTTGTCTGAATAAATATCTAGGTTTGTTCCGATATAAAGGGTCTCTTCGACGGTATAACTACGTGTTATGAGACATTCTCAGAACTCAAAGGTAACGCGTCTGTGGTGTGGAGTCTGTCATTTTAATTTTAATAAGTTGTCGTATAGGTGTCGAATACCACCAGAATGATCTTGTTATAAGTAACCTACTGCTGTGCATAGACTTTTGTCGGGATAATTTGCCGTTATTGCAACGTTTGGTGGACTTGCTTTGGCAGTCAATTTGCAATTCAAAGTTATGCGAAACTAGCTGCTACCCGCGGTTCCTCTCGAGTGAAATACTATTTTCAATCTTTGTAGTTGTTCACTCACGTTTGTGGATTAGGTACTGTAGTATATAAGTAAGTATATAACTAGCTGTATATGTACGTATAAAGTTAAAGTTACAGCTTACTACATCTCAATTCTGAGAACGGACTTCCCCCCCCCCCCTCGACTCATTTCTGAGAATGTTCCAGGGCTAGGAAAAGTCTGTCGCGCTGCCCCAATGCGTGTTGGTGCACTTCAAATGTCTTCATAATATTTTTTTTAATATGTCATGCAAGTTTCTTCGAGATATTTTCCTTCATCACAGTACACGTGGTCAATCAGCTCTTAAAATTGTAAGTAAAAATTTCAACTGGTGCCGGCGGCGTTCTAACGCGAGTTGCTTGGGTACTGTGATATTTACAGATTTACCACGGCTTAAGGTTATAATATGTACGTATAACAACTATCCTTGAACGAATTATCAACTATCTATCAAACTAATATTTACATTATCATACTATCACTATAGCCCATCACAAATCTACTGCTGAACACAGGCCACTCCAGATTGTCACAAAGTAAGGTACCGTGACACCTGGATCCATCGACACATCAAACAAATATGAACCGAAATATTAAATAATGGTTGTGGGGATGTACGCAATATGTTTAATACTACTGGACCCTGAAACTACTCAATGATTACTGATGTAACTTGGAAAATATGTAGGAAGAAATAATTTGCAATAACAGAAGCTACTTTAAGGTATCGCAGCTGTGGGCAGAAGCTAATGCCTTAAAACACTGAATTGATAATGTTACTTGTTTTAACATCTGCATATATATATATATATATATATATATATATATATATATATATATATATATATATATATATATATATATATTTAATTATCGCGACTTGTTTGAAGATCTCTTGATCAATAACATTTTTACAGTATGAACTTAGGAACTATTTACGTAGGTTTATGCAACAGTTAGGGTGTTACCACACCAATCGATCGATCGTCGGTCGATGGCATCGATCGATGGTGGATTAATCGACGTCGATCGAGGTGCTTGACTATTCGAGTACCCGCCCCGCTCCACGGACCAATATTCAAAATGTTGTCTAGAGGAATTTAAGCTTTCTCTGGCCTAAAAAAACTGTCGCATCCTGAGTCTTTTTTTTTATACGATAGGGTGACAAACGAGCACACAGTCCACCTGATGGTAAGTGGTTACTGTGGCCCATAGACATCTACATCTATCCTCGATTACGAATCAAAATGCAGATGCGTTGTCACCCGTGAGGACTAAGATGGAATGCCTCGTTTCCAGTAAAAAGGGTCTCCGGTTCTCTACACTCACCATACGAAATACAGCAGCATTAAGCTACTATTTCACGCTGGTATTCTGTGAGAGCGTGGTCCTTCCCCGGTCGAGCCGACCCATTCGTGCTACAACTATACTACTAATATAACTGTAGCATGGCTCTACCACTATAGTCTTCTTTTGATTTGATCCTTAATAATAATACGAGTAAGAAGGTAGAAGCCAACAGAAGAGGACGCGTTACCTCTTCAGAATACCTTTTGAAAAATTCAGATGATGAGCGCACAACCACATCGATTCAATGTGGATCGAATTCGATCGACGATTGAACAACATTTTACCGACCAGTATCCATAGATCAGCCACACTACCCCAATATATCAACATCGATCAGTTGGTGTGGTAGCACCCTTAGAGAAATAACGTCATAGCTCCCTATTATTGAAAGAATTTTGAGAATCGGTTCAGACAGATGTTCTAGGAAATCTAAGGATTAGCCCCTACAAATAAACAAATTTTATCTCTTTATAGCATTATAAGTGAGTATAGAAATATATTTAAATAAAGTATAAGATTATTATTAAAAGACTGTATATAATTTTTTTTTTTTTATAGAAGAGGGGGCAAACGAGCATGCGGCTCACCTGATGTTAAGTGACTACCGCCGCCCATGATCAACCGCAACACCAGGAGAATTGCGGGTGCGTTGCCGGCCCTTTAGAAAGGAGTAAGCTCTTTTCTTGAAGGTCCCCAGGTCGTATCGGTCCGGAAAAATCGCCGATGATAAACTATTCCACAGAGAGGTTGTACGTGGAAGAAAACTTAAAATTTCGAAGTATACAAACATGTTGCTTGATACAATTCACTTTCAATTATACTTACATTTGTAACATAGACACAACTTTCTATTCTATACGTAAACACAATTTCCCTGAACTAATAGCAGTCTTGACATATTTTTTCGCAACGAGAAACAATGTGCGTGGCACAGGAAGCATTCATAGTTTCCTATTTCCTCTCATAATACGCTATAAGACTACACGATGAATGGAAAAACTGCGAAATGCGGAGTTTGTAATCTAGGCCTCTTTTCTAAGTACCGTATTATTCAAGAAATCATTTCTGTATGCTTTTTAAAACTTGTAATAAAGATTATTTTGTAACTACTACAGTAAGGGATTGTTAAATGGCGCCCCACCTCACCTCGCCGGTTCAGTCAAACTTGAGGCCCTTTTCATAGTGAAAAATAATTCCATTGCTTTCATCCATTACAGTAAAAATATGTTCTAATAATATGTTCCTTAGTTAGTTAGTTACCACGCTTAGCAAGCAGCTCAGCAACCGCATTTTTTTTATAACTTTAAGGTGATAACTCGAAAATTTGGTGGTTTTTCTATTTCACATATTTTTTTAAGTATTATAGATTACAAACCAATATTTTGGTATATGATTTTTGACTATATGACCTTGTATTGCATAAAAGGAAAACACGATATCATGTACTTTTCTCGATAGAAAAAAATTGCAAAGTAGACTCTAATGAGTTACATTTCTTAATGACACCACAATTATTTAACGAATAAGTTCATGGAAATATTTTTAATCATATCTAAGTTCTCATAAACCATTTTTTATCTATAACGTAGTTTTGTTAAAAAAAAATTGGTTGCCTGTAAAGTCGGTATACGGGCGAAAGTTTTACGTGACAACGACTTTGAGTGGTAAAATAATTTTAATGTGAATATTCATTCGTATAGTAGGAAGAAGGATGAAATAACACTTTTTATGTCTGTCTCTCTCGCTCTTAGGCGGGCTAACCATGCCCGAGTGGAAGGGACGCGTGCCTCTCACTCGCTCTCATTGTGAGCGCATAACGTGAGCGGAGCGTAACGCAGTTTCTTGAAGTGTCACCCGGCAAACCAATTTATAAGACGTTGTCACGTCAAAAAATGTTGTTTGGCGCTTACTTAGTTTTTTTCCGAGCATGTGCTCGGTTTAGCTATCTTCTTATAGTTTGCGTATTATGAAGTCATTGTATCACTTTCATTTTGACACTCTCTCAGTCGTCCGTTAGCTTCACCGACAAAGGAATAAGCCACGCCCCCAAAACTACGATTTATTTTCAAGGTATCCGTATCCCCTTAAGTTGTTATCAGAAAAATGCTACTCCTGTTCCATTCCCTCTGTGGTCTCTTACGACACCCACGGCTTGATATGGAGTAGTGGATTCTCCCACGCTGCCACTACACGGTGGTACGAAAGAAACTATTGAATTTATTCTACTCGTGAAATATCATCAAATAGCAAAAAAATATCTAAATTGGTTCTAGGGCATTAAATTTTGCAGCCCTTGAAATTCCACCACCAACCACCTTAGAACGAAAATTTAAGTCCGCAGTTTTTACAAGCAAAGAAGTGAAAGAAAAAGGTTAAAATATAGAATAATTAAAATTTTAATAAAAAGAAGAACCGAGTTCAAAAAATAATTTAACAATCGTTTCAGCCTCATGCGAGAAATTTTTGATCACACATAAAAAATATTCGCAACGAATCTCATCTTTTTAAACTCGATTGAAAATGGCATGTTGCGCGATTAAATGCATTATAAGAAATAAAATCCGCGTTAGCGAAATCAATGTGGCGGACTACGCTCCATAACTTTCCACAAGAGAAGCCGTGTGTGCTTTAACACTAGCTTAGGACGTGTTAATGTTTTTAAATCATAAATGACGCGTATTCGAGACAGAAAATGATTTTTATAGTAAACGAAACTAAAAGTGATACATAAGTCGTCAGCTAAACCTCCATTTTCGTTTTATTCGACTAATAATTTTACGTTAGCTTTAAAAGTTCTCTATATTTCCTTTACGTACATAAAAGCCTTGAATTTCTTTATTAAATTTCCATAACGTAGTCGTAATGCGTTATTAAATTATTTTAACTATTTGATAAGAATCTTACGGTTTTCCTTCTGTATTACACTATAAACTTGCAAATCCACTTAATTCTACATTCTTCCGAGTACTGTGCGCAACGTCTGACATATCTTTGCGTAGCTGAATTCCATCACACTTCGGCGTAATTATTAAATGCATCCTGATTCATTATTATAATAAATCAATACACTACGATGATTTCATAATGCAATTTACTTAGACGCCGCTATCATACGAAATGCTGAATGGAATATAATTATTAACTCTCCTTGTTGAGCTGTTGCGTGTACCTGGATACAGCCCATCTACTTCCCCAAAAACAGGTACTTATTTTAACTGCTTATAAACACAAAATACCATAAAACTATTTAATTACTATGGATACACCTTAGAGTAAACATAATCAAATTGCTTATTAAACACTTTTACATTTTTCCGTATGGTAAAAACTTGCAATAGCAATGACACCCTGCAATAGTTTGATACTCACAGCTCGTCCTGGACGCAGCGAGGGTAGATAGGGCGTTGTTCAAGTGTTTGTACTCGTCTTGAGCGAGGCACAACCTCTGCTTCTTGACATCGTACATCTCCCTCTTGGCCTGTTGACAATGGAAAAGATTCTTTAAATAAAATATGTAAATTACTTAATACGGTATAATATGGGAATATAATGGTAAAATATGATATAGTCAGATAGTTTAAAAGTGGAAGAAATCCCAATTTTAAGCAATAAAATTAAAATGGGATGATGGTAAAAGTGCATTATGATTTTTTTATAAGCTAAGGGTAACAAACGAGCACATAGTCCATCTGATGGTAAGCTATAATATAGTTGCAGCACAGCTCTGCCATATGACAAGTTAACAAAAATTATAACTGTATACATATTATTTAACGTGGTAGAGACATGATGCAGCTATACTGTAGTTGTAGCACGAAGAGGTCGACTCGACCCGGGAAAGACCACGCTCTCACAGAATACCAGCGTGAAATAGCAGCTTAATGCTGCTGTGTATCGTGTGGTAAATATTGAAAACTGGAGAATCTTTTTACTAAAAACGAGGCATTCCATTTTAGTCCTCATGGGTGACAAAACAGAGGGACTATGTACTTGTTTGTCACCTTTTCTCTATAATAAAAAAGATAAAAAATAGTAGTAGTATATATATATATATATATATATATATATATATATATATATATATATATATATATATAAAAGCAACACATTAAAAACCCCTTTTTATAAATACTGATTTAATCATGATTATTAGACAACACTATAGAATTTTCTAGAGCAATTAACGTGGATACCAGACAAAATATGGTTGTGCTAACTACGGACGAAATCTCGTTTTGAGATTAATTTTATTATTAATCATTAATTTTTTGCTGGCTATAATGATGACGCAGAGACGATACCCACCATCGCCAATTACGTTGGTGGGTAAAAACGATCTTGTTTTTGAGTTTTAAATACTTATTAAATATTATTTAACCATAAACTTCATAACACGTATCTCAATATAGTCTTTGATGTCTTTCTAATACTTAGTCGAGAAGTAGTACAAATATGTTTATTCATCGTGCGAAGATACTAAATTCAGCACTTTTCGCATATTGCAATTTTTAAGAACAATATGTTTAATGAAGAGACAATATTTCAGTTCGAAAAATTCAAAAAATTGAAAAAGTCTTAAGTAGTTTAAGTAACAATCAACCACGTGCGAATTACGTGATTCTACTTCATACTAAATTAAAGAATTCTTTTTAAATAAATATTAAATATTATTTAACCATAAACTTCATTCATGTGTCTCAGTATAGTCTGTGATGTCTTTTTAATAGTCCAGAAGTAGTACAAATATGTTTAATAATCGTGCGAAGATACTAAATTCAGCACTTTTCGCATATGGCAATTTTAAGAACAATATGTTTAATGAAGAGACTATTTCATTTTGAAAAATAAGTCAAGTTTTAAGTAGTTTAAGTAATAATTAACCACGTGTGAATTACGTGATTCTACTTCATACTAAATGTAAGGAAAAATGTAACAAATATATTTATTTAAGAACAAAAAGCGGTTCAAGTATAATAATGAGCGATGGTAGTTTAGAAGCCGAGAGATTACTTTCTTACGCAAGCGATCTTAGTTCGATCTCCGTGCAGGTACCTTTGAAAGTGCTGATGGGTTGAAAGAAGATTTATTACCTAAGGGAAGGAAAATATTTTGAAGAAGCCTACCCACCATATTTTTTAATTGAGATATACAAAATATTTTAAAGATACCTTGTCCGTAAGGTCAAAGCATCGATCACTTATTAATATTAGTGATCGATGGGTCAAAGCTTCAATTATTAATTATTCTGCAAAATATTAAAATTTTGCAGAATAAGCTATAGATATCCGATTCCTATTTTAAACGTGGTAGAGCCACGCTGCAACTATATTATGGTTGTACCACGAATGAGTCGGCTCAACGGGGGCAGGACCACGCTGGAAAAATGTAGATGTCTATGGGCCACAGCATCCACTTACCATCAGGTGGACTTTGTGATCGTTTGTCACCCTTATTCTATAAAAAATCGTACTACATCCAATATAGTTCATTAAATATCTTATGTTTTTTGTACAAATAGATTACGCTAATGAAATTCTTTACTTCTAATTAATTATATGTTTTAAATCTTTCTAATACTTAATCATGCGTATATTTAAAAGAAAGAAGATTAACTCATTATCAATAAATCAATAATTAAATTGTTCCAAATTAGACCTCGAAGAATAACATCTCGAAGAACCAACTACCGATGGGGAAGAAAGGTTCTCGAGTGGCAGCCTCATACCAGTAAGCGCAGGCTTGGGCAGCAAGATAGTCATGATCTGGTAAGAGATGCAGGGAGTCGATGGATGCAGGTGGCTCAAGAATTTGATTTCTGGCATTCCTTGGGGAAGGCCTATGTTCAATAGTTTACATGTACGTGAACCCATAATTTCGTGCTTCGCAAGAATAAGCACTAACTAAATACGTCGATTTAAAACTATGTCCTTTTTTATAGCCACTTTTATAAAAAATAATATAAGGGCAAATTTGGAGCAAATTCTTCATCTCATTCCTAAGATGATTTTGATGCAATGTAGAGTCCGACACTCTGAGGTCTATTAACATGTACTGGAGACATGTTAATAGACCTCAAATCATTTCAGAATATTTATATGTAATACGTGAAATATTCCAGGTTTTCCTCGTGATATTAATAAAATGCAATTAACAATTTTAACGAAGCCGGCGATGGAACTCATGCGGAATTCCATCCCACGTACTATGAACTTTAAGGTCAGGTTCAGGGGTTACCAAGGCTGTAGTCAGTATTATATTATATTATATACTTTAAAAATATACATTTATGAAGGTGAATGACGATAATTAATTATGGGCACGTCGACCAAAAGTCAAACATCACCACATTCGGTCAGCCGGGTCGACGTTTCACGCGCCGGCACGAAATTCATCGAGTCACTACCAAAATTAACAAGTTCATTAGAGCGAAACTCCGTTGCTTATTTTTTGCGTTGGACATAAATACATTGGTATACAATGAGCAAAGACTTTTTGTAAGGAATGCGTGCAAAAAGTCATCGGAGAATACACATATACATAATATCCTGTTCTGTATGAAACAAATTATAAAATTATGGTATGAGTACGTTGAATTGGGTTTTATTTTCTAAAAAAGTGCTTGTAAGGTCCAGCTTTAGATTCAAATGGTTAATAGAGAGAGATTATCTTTTAATTAAAAGGTACATGATAACATTTTTTAAATAACCTCACTATCATCAACGAAAATCAAACAAAATAATTAAACCGGGAAATTGGAAGTAATATTTACTGTAAACAGCCTCAATGATCCCGTAAGTCTTTCAGCATGCTGCAAACGACTCCAAGTATGCGGCGGACACTGGGGGAAGGTGCCATTCCTGCTCAGAACCTGGGTCGCAACGTAACCCTGACCTTCGTAGTACGCCACTTCGGATACCGGAACCAAACGCACTTCGGCGGAACGAATCTGACGCACTGACAATATATTTTCGTAGATCGCCTCATCCTCCAGATTCTGGCCTTCGGGGCAAAGGCGGTACCCGTACTCGCGGCTTATCTCGTCCAGGTTAGCGTACTCCGGACGCTTGCGCAGCTCGTCCAGATTCTGGTACTGGGGCTCGTCACGAACTTGTAGCCCGGGCGGCCGGGTTGTTGTAGGATCGACTCGGACGCCGTACTCGCGGACCATTCGGGCGATCTGCCGGTCGCCGAAGCAGCCGCGGCACCAGGTGTGCGTGTCGGCGGTCGAGGCGCGTGCACGAAACGTTGGTTCGAATTCGGGTTCCGGGGGAAGCGGCTGGGACCACATAGTGAGCGCCCGCCGCGACGGACACATCTTAACCCCCAAAAGGGCGCGCGTCGACTGGCGCGAGCGCGCGGAGTTACGGCGTTGGAATGCGCCCGCGCCGCCGAAAGAATGCAATCTCGGACGCATTTCGGAGGTCGATCTCTCCGAAGAGCCGTCTTCACCTCCCGCCGGGACCGCGGCCATCTGTCGCAATAGGCCCGACGCCCGTAACGGACCCTTGTGACCTCAACCCGTGTCCTCATCGCGCGAATCATTCACCGAAATAAGAAAAACCCCTACTGGGATATAAAAAAAAATTATTGCTTTACATGAATATATAATTATGTATAAATAAATATATTCTCAAAAAAGGTTAAGGTTAACATATCAAACTTTTTTTCGAATTCTTTTCTTCGAATTCTTTTTTTCGAATATTTCGATTTTTAATGTTAAAGTAAGAATGTAGACAAGTTGCAGTATTATAAATAAGAATAAAAAAGCCTTACAAATGTTATAATAATAAACCTGATTTGAAAACATTAAGCTATAGCCACAATGTGGTATCTGAGCATCGCAGGCGGGTAGCATGGTCGGAATGCAAAAAGGCACAATTCCACATGCGGCGGTGCGACGCTCATTACGCACTGTTACAGCGAGATTTTCTCAGATTTTCCAAGTAATCAATTTACGCGGTTAAATGGCGGAATGCTTAGAGCACGAGATGCGAGGGGAGCATCCCGCGAGCCAGGTAGAAGCGTGCATTTTTGTTCCGGAATTCCTTTACACATTTGCAATCCCGCCCCACTCTATTCGTATACCCGATTAGTAAAACCTTTTTTTCTTTCTAAACTTAATACTATAATAATTTTAAATACTGTTACAGCATACCAAAAGTCCGATGCTAGAAACAGACCTCCTAACCTGTAAATTGCCTAATTGGGAGGAAATTTGCCATAGTAGCCACGCTTAGCAGTCGGGTTGACAGCCGTTTTTCTTTTTATTTTTTAGTTGCTATTTAGGAAGACTATTACCCATCTTCTCATTTAATGCCCTCTGCCGCCTTTTGCGACACTCATGGAACGATATGGGGTAGCGGATATTCCTACACACCTACTACTCGGTAATAATTTTGTATAATCAATAACAAAAAATACAACTTAGTAAAAAGTTTATTTCTAATCTATGATAAGCTTTATTTCTACTTAAATTACACATATATAGATGTCTATCGACTTCAAATGCCTTTAAATTAATTATCAAAATTTTATTTGACTTTCTTTTAATATTTTATTGAGAATAAATATATCTTTAAAACCAGACTAGATCTGCCGACTAAAAAATAAACTATGTATTAGCTAACTCTGTAAACAGTGGCGACATGACTAACGTAATGTATGTATAATGTAAATCACCTTTGTTTTCGACTTTATCTAACAAACTGGATAGAGTAAGATAAATATATAGATCTACAATTCAGTATAACATGACCCCATCCCACTTCGTACTGTAGATATTTTTTCTCGTTAACTAACCACATAATTCCTAAGCCACACATGTTCAGACGTCTGCTGGTGTTTTTTATTCCACCAAGCGACATATTGCTCGTTACACATGATTCTGAATGTTGCTGGATTTATCGACACAGACTCGACGATCCGCTTTTAATTAACGTCTTAATAACTTCTGATACATTCTAGCCAAGTGACACTAACAAACTTAAAAGTCATATGTTTGATTCCGCTATTTAAACGTACAGTCCTCATAATTAAAGTGGTTCTGCAATGTTTTTTTTATAATATTAATCGAAATATTGCCAGTTAAAATCTAGAAACATCAGTCATTATAAGCAACATGGTTGGTAGATACAGGAAAAACTTTTGAAAAGAGAAAAATAATTACAAAATGTATCTAGGACGTATGGCATCAGGAGTTAAGAGGGTAGACAGTCTGCGCGGGAATTGGAAAATAGGTATTTGAAGACCCTCACCTCTGGTCTCCACCCGAAGAGTGTGATAGGGTTAACTGCAGTTCAAAACGATTTTACCAACAAAAACAATGACCGACCGTCGTTTCGTATTCCCCTGTTTTCTCCTCGAAAACTGAGCCAGTTAAATTATTTTTGGTATCAAAATTTAAAGGAAGAATAGATCTATGCTTCTATCATTTGCTTTTATCTTAAAAACTTTTCAAATTTCTTTGGTATTCGTCTGATTACGGAGGTAAAAACAGGGTATTTTTTAGGTTTTTGGAAAGTCATATTTATTTTTGTAATAATTTTTTGAAAAATGGAAAAAATGCAGCCCGTCTACCCTCTTAAGTTGCACTGATAGCTATTTGTATTGCTTACAGGAAAGGTATTTGCCAGTACCTGTCTTATCAGCCGATTACAATGTGGCTCTCCAAGGCAAAAGTGAATAGGCTTTAATTACGCTAAGATAGTGTGCCTGCTTCATCTAATACCATAAGGAGAGTGGTAGTAAGGCACTGGCTTATAAGAGCTAAGAAAAGATTAGCTGATTGTGTCTTTTTAACACCGGAGGATCTATTTAACTCGCACTCTACCCAAAATCTAAATTGACCTAGTTTTACCGACTTCACAAGGAACTAACTCTGACTTCTTTCTGCCTAGTAGTTCTTCTGGGAAGATGGCACAGCAGTGCCTGCAGTGCTGTGTTCTAGTTTAAAGGGAGCAGCCATTGAGGTATCACGCCTTAGTCCTCAGAGGTGACAACCCTTCTGTAGTTTCCCTTATTTAAAATAGATCGCAAGTGACCATTGAATGTAGTAGCCACTTACCGTCAGACTGTAAGATCGATTGTCCCTTTAATTTTATAAAAAATTTAGACCATAACAAAATAAGAAATATATGTAACTGATTTGGAAGTGGAGCTATATTTCTGCCAGATGTATAGCACCAACAATAATAACATCGCCTTCAGCGCATGTGTAGTTTAATTTTAATACAAGTCTTCTTCTGTACATTGTTTTATAGTTTAGGTTAGCGTAGGGAATATCATCATCACCCTGTTTTATACGCAGAATGACGATGAAAATCTCTACTCTCTCTCTCTCTCTTTCTCTCTCTTTCATATAGTACCTACTAGAATTTAAAAAAAAACCTATAGAGTCAAAAATAGAGACGCCTGCAATCGATACAGGTTTACCTAATCGGAAAACCACAGAAAATTTAAAATTTAAACAATTTTTTTACTAACTCAGCTTTTATTATATCAAAGGCCATACGTGAAATTTCCGAATAGCTGTTTGTCTGGAGATTTTGAGTTTTATCTGGAGTCTTGAGATCATTTAAAATGTCGGGAGGATTCAGACTCCCGACCATCTGACCATCTGACTTTGCGCCCTCCTTTCTGCCAAGGAGGGTCGCGTTCGTATACGGCTTAGAGATCTCTAGTCAGATCGTTAAGCCAGTTCCTAAAAGGTTGGGTTTAGTGGGTAAAAGTCACCACATAACCACGCAGCCGGCTGCGTGGTAAGCTATGAGCATTCCCAACCTCCCTCCCCCGCTTTTCGGAGGGTTGCCCATATTTGCTTCGGGCGCAAAAAAAACCATCTGACAACCCTAAATCGATAACTATTGGCTACGATCTGACAAGTGGAATTTCCGAATGGAGTGACGTGAATAACGGGTTTTCCCTACGTTTCAAACAATAATATGGAAATGAAAAAATTATGCGAACAACGTAAAATTCCAGTTACAGTTAATACAATATGACACCGTTTGATGACGTTACACGTTCGATTCGAAAAGTGGATTAAGAGACAGGAGATCTGCCCATAAATAATTCATATTGCTACTACATATACCATAGTAGTTAGTCCCACAGGTCGTTGCTTACCGACGTAAATGTAAATATTTTATCGTATACCGTATTCCATTCCATCCGTCTCAAGATATTGCAGCCATTTCTCTAATAGCAAAGATACTGACACTGACACTCGTCGTAAAAGTCAACACTCGTGTCGGCGAAACCGAACGACAACAAAAATACACGCGCTAGTCGGCGTAGCAACACTGTACACACTACATTCGGTAAACAGACTTGAGTATCCTTAACGTAAGTCGTCCCTAAGGAACCCACGTGATAAAAGGATAAATTATATTATGCTCTTCTTTTTCTATTACATCGAATGACAGTTCTTTTGCTTAAGTCTTATAGTTAAATTATAAGAATAATTAAATTATACGTAAAGTTAAACGCCTTAAGTTAAAATTCATTTTTTTATAGAATAAGGGTGACAAAAGAACACACAGTCCACCTGAAGGTAAGTGGATGCTGCGGCCCGTAGACTTCTACTGATATCCTTGACCAAGAATTAAAATGCAGATGCACTGTCACCCCCGAGGACTAAGATGGAATACCTCGTTACCTGTAAGATGGGTCTCCGATTCTCTACACTCACCATACGAACATTAAGCTGCTATTTGACGCTGTGAGAGCGTGGTCCTACCACCATCTAACCGACTCATTCGTGCTGCATCCATAATATAGCAGCCACATGGCTCTACCACGTAAAAAAATATTTAAATCATCCGGGAACTTATTATTATTTCGCAAAATCTATCGTACAATGGAAGAGGTCTAATTTCACCGGTAGACTATGGGTTTGAAAATATTCTTTCCTGTCGACTCGCTAGTGCTTATGGAGATTTTTATGAGCTTATGAAGAAGATGAAAAGTTTTATTTCACTACTCATAAAGTCACACAGTTTCTGTGGCAACTTGTGGTGTTGACCATACGTGTAATGTTAAAACGATAATGCCTGTCATGACATACTAGCTGTCACATACTAGCTGTCATCACATACTATGTAGTAGGCCTTTTAATAGCACATAAACATAATCCGGCATTAAAATAATAAAACCTCTCTTCGTAAATCTTCATTTTTGTATTTAAATTGTTTACATTTGTTAATGAAATGTAAAGGGCAATAAAAAATGACATTGAGTATTATTTATAATCTATATTGAATAAAAAAGTTTGTTTCTGCAGCGGATTCCTACATATATTTTCTTTATAGAATAAGAGTTACAAACGAGCACATAGTCCACCTGGCGCTTAGTGGATGCTGTGAAAGAAACAAAATGCAGATGTGTTGCACCCTTGAGGACCATGGTATGCCAACTGGCCAATTTTTAGAAAGACGTGTGGTAATGTGTTGCACACCTCAGGGGTATGGTGGGTGATGTTGTGTATAATTGCACACCTCAGAGCGCAATAACTGGCCTTATAATTTGTCAAAAACCATGACATTTACTCGGCTGAAACCACCTTCTTAACGTATCGTTTATATTTTTAATTTTATTATTTAATCAGCTATGCGTTTTTTTCAATGTGGTGGAGCTATGCTGCAGCTATATTAGTAGTATAGTTGTAACACGAATTGATCCGCGCGACCGGGGAAGTACCATGCTTTTACAGAATACCAACTTAAAACTGCAGTATTTCTTATGGTGAGTATAGATAACTAAATTTTTTTAACTGGAAACGAGGCATTCCATCTTAGTCCTCACGGGTGACAACGCATCTGCATTTTGATTTGTAACCGAGGATAGATGTAGATGTATATCGGTCACAGCAACCACTTATCATCAGATGGATTGTGTGCTCGTTTGTCACCCTTACTATTTAAAAATGACCGCGAATACTTTTTAGCTGTATCATCATCATCATCATCATTACAGCCCTTCACAAGTCCACTGCTGAACATAGGCCTCCCCCAAGGAATGCCACAAAGCACGGTCCTGAGCCACCTGCATCCATCGACTTCCTGCATGTCTTACCAGGTCGTCACTCAATCTAGTGGGGGGTTACCCTACACTACGCCTACCGGTAGGTGGCTGCCACTCGAGAACCTTTCTTCCTCATCGGTTATCAGTTCTTCGAGCTGTATGGCCGGCCCATTGCCACTTCAGCTTACTAATCCGTTGGGCTATGTCGGCCACTCTGGTTCTACAGCGGATATCCTTATTTCTAAGTTTATCACGCAGAGAAACTCCGAGCATAGCCCTCTCCATAGCTCGCTGAGCGACTTTGAGCGTCCTCATACGGACAGCAGTGAAGGACCACGTCTCAGTTCCATATGTCAACACTGGCAACACGCACTGGTTGTACAACTTAGTTTTCAGATTTTGAGGTATACCTGACGAGAAGATGCGTTGTAATTTCCCGAACGCTGCTCAGCCGAGTTGAATCCGTCGATTGACCTCTCGGTCGAAGTTGGACTTACCCAGTCAGACTATTTGTCCCAGGTAAACGTACTCGTCATAAACTTCGAGCTTAGTGCTCCCAACAACTACCGGCATAGGTGTGACATGGACATTAAACAGGATCTTTGTTTTGTCCATGTTCATCTTAAGACCTATCCGTTGGGAGGCACTATTGAGGTCATTGAGCATATCCTCCAGCGATTCTGCCATAAGGACTATATCGTCGGCAAATCGATAGTGAGTGATGTACTCGTCATTGATGTCCATACCGTATCCTTTCCAGTACAGTAGCTTGATAACGTCTTCCAATGCAGCGGTGAAGAGTTTCGGGGAAATAACGTCACCCTGTCTTACACCTCTCTGCAGTTGGATAGGTTTCGTACTCTGGTTCTGTACTCGTATAGATGTGTAGATATTCATAATATATAGATCATATAAATATGTAATTACTCTAAGATATAGATACATATGAGACATTAAAAATAGAAATCGTGTCTGGTCAATGTGTATCTATAAATTAAGGACGCAATTTACGACGCAGGTTTAAATTATGGCGGCATTTAATGGTCTCAAGCATAAGTATGTTCGATAAGTACAATAATTTTAAGTGCTATGCATATATTTTTCTTATATATTCACAAGGCGAAGTATAAGGCGTCCCCCCACTGGATGGAGTGATGACTTGGTAAGACATGCAGGAAGTTAATGGATGCAGGTGGCTCGAGGCCGTGGTCTATGGCGTTCCTATGGGGAGGCCTATGTTCAGCAGTGGACTTGTGAAGGGCTGTAATGATGATGATGATTTTAACTGCAACTACAACGTCAGCATTATCGTAATAGCTACAATGTATTCAAATTTGACACTAATACGGTGTTTTATAAATATTTTCAATATACTAACCTAAGACTCAATACTCAGTAAGCCGACATTTATAATCACGCCACTATAACGTAAGTACCAAGAAACCTACAAATCCTCAACGCATCATTATGATGCAATATATACATAGGTATGTGTTATACGTATGTGAAGCAATCCCGTGTAGGTAGCATTATATATAAATCAGTATAAGAGCCTCCATGGAATTGTTTTTTAATAATTATTTTCTTATTGTTGGAATCTGTAAGTTTGCCGTAGGGGTTTTAAGGAGCACATCTGCCTCCCCCAGACCGGTTACTTTTCGACTCATTCTACCATTCCGCTGTCCCTCTCGCACTCGCATAACACGTTGGGTACTGCTGTCTCATTCCCACTCGCGGATCCACGGAACTAATTTTACGTTTTTTTTTCTTCGTCTATCTTGGAAACGGGCGATGAGGTTTTCTCCCCTCCAGTAATAGTTGCTTGGTTTAATGTTTTATGGTGTACATAATAGCGAAAGTAGATCAAATATAGTAAACGAATTATCAAAATATTACAATTTCATAGATTAAATAAAATATTATTTTGTTCCATGTTAATCAAGAAATGGAATGATTATAAAAAAAAAGAAAATACCATTAAAGAAATATAGTGTAAATCGGACTCTAATGGCAATCAATCGGTTTTATAACGCAATATAATATGTATTGAGGTAGTTTTACGAAGCTTGTAAAAGGTTCACTTTTAAATCCAAATTTTATTATGTCATTTTTACAATAGTTTTACAATGGTTTTCGTCGCTCATATCTAATGAAGATATTTATCTATGTTATTGTCTCCAAAACCTATTTCATTCGACGTTTAATTGCATTATGAATAAGGATGATTGATTGATGCTGCAGCTATATTGTGCTTGCAGCACGAATGGGTCGGGCTCGACCGGGGTAGGACCACGCTCTCACAGAATACCAGCTTAATGCTGCTGTGTTTTATATGGTCAGTGTAGAGAACCGGAGACACTTTTTACAGGAAACGAGGCATTCCATCTCAGTCCTCTGGCTGGCAACGCATCTGCATTTTGATTCTTAATTGAAGATAAATGTAGATGTCATGGGCCACAGCATCCATTTATCATTAAGTGGACTGTGTGCTCGTTTGTCACCCTTACTCTATAAAAAATATTTTGATTTTGGAGTTATAATTACCGAATGTAAAGTTGATGGTGAGGGAAACTGGAATGCATTGCTGCGCTTACACTAAATCATAAATATTCATTCATTCCTTTAATACAGCTCATCACAAATGGACTTGTTGCTGCCGCTGCTGAGTGTTGAAGGTAGCTCAGGACCCTGCTTTGTAACATTCCTTGGAAGAGACCATGTTCAGCAGTGGACTTGTGATGGACTGTAATGATAATTATAATGATGATGATAATTGAAAAACACTTTTCTATTTCAATAGCTTGCAACTTTTTTTATTACCAATGTCAAAATTTTTATAATATTATAAGACGAACCATAAGATGGTTTAGTATGTAAAAATACAGGTTTGTTATATAATTTTACAACATATTTGGTCCTTTTAATCTAATATCCATTTATTTATGTTCCTATGTATCTATAACCACAGAATAAATAATTGTACTACAATAACAAACTTCCATCGGCAGGACGCTGACGTGGCAATAATACCACAGATTAAAATAAATAATGTTACTACGTAGACAATACGTATATATGAACAAACATTGTAAGCGAAACCTTATAAATACAATACGTAGATAGCTTAACTACTCACAAAACTAAAATGTAAATACGACTTACAAAGAAAGTTATTATCTAAACATACATGGTATATATTCCACCGGTATTTTAAATATTTAAAAACTTATAATTTTACAGTGCTGATATTTATAATTGTCTTTTTTTAAACAGTCGTCTGATCTAACATAGGTACGTTATTCCAGTCAAATGTCATTTTTTTTTAAATTAAGAATATTGAACAAATCGCGCGAAAGTAGATTCGTTGCTGTCATAAGCTCAAGTCGTAATAGATATAAAACAAAAGCCTGCGCTAGATAAGCCGCGTAAGTACGCATCCGAAATTTAAGCCGCCCTCGCTCGATGGGACGTTTCGTTTTTATTGTGTTCGGATGGCGAGCACCGGGCCAACGCTTGGATGCGATTAAAATTCCTGAGATGCCTCACGCCGTACCCCGGCGGAGCGATGCCACAGACACAACAAGTGAAAGACCATTTGTTGGTATAACATCACGGTAAAGCCGAATTCCAAAGTGATCGTCGTGCTTTCGCTTATACTAAAATTTACAAGTTTTTCCGCAATGCTATACCTATTCCTTTTTTAAATATGATAAAAATTTATAGAGGAAAAATCCGAGACGTATTACAGTTGGTACACTAGTGGCACAGTTTAAATTTAAAGACCTTTTTTATATGAAAGGAGGCAAACGAGCATGCGGCTCACCACAGATAGTAAGTCAGTGCTCTTAGTAGTATTAGTAGGCTCTTTTCTTGAAGGTCCCTAAGTCGTATCGGTCCAAAAAAATCGTGCGAGGAAGAAAACTTTCTGTAAATCGCGGTATCTCGAGTTCTGTCATAATGTGCGATAATGAAATTGAGCGGCTGGAATTAATTCGCATAATTCCTCTAAGAACTCCCCGTGGTAAATACGATAAAATACACAAAGAGATGCAACATCTCTTCGCAGCGCCAATGATTCAAACCAATCAGAAAATGCCACCACTCTGCGCTGGATGCGGTCAAATGGAAGCAGCTGGCACTGGAGAGCCCCGCCCGGAGATGGGAGCAGTATTCCATGTGAGGCCGAACCTGCGTCTTGAAAAGTTTCAGGCGGTGTGCCGGCATTAAATTCTGTCCCGCTCTGCTGAGCACGCCAAGCTTTCTAGAGGCCAGTTTGGCATTATCTTCTAAGTGACTACGAACGAACTGAACGAAACTACACGTCATTCGATAGGTCGACGCCGAGGATTCCAATACTGGCTGAGGCAACAAGGGGAGTGCCCTGAAACTGAGGAGATACAACAAGAGGTTCATTTTAGCTGTAAACGCGCAAACTAGTGTCTTCTAGGGATTGAATTGGTTTAGATTTAGTCGCCCCCAATCCGAGACTTTTTTCAACAATGTCTCGACTTCAGGCACAAGTTTGTTCCTTATAGTGGTAAGGCGTAGAAATAATATAATTCATTCTTTTCAGTGCGTACGTCAAGTATACCACATAAGTACGTCAAGGTAGTTTTAATTAAATTTTATAAAAAATCGATTCACTGTACTCTGTAACACAAATTTTAATTCACTACATACTATTCCGTGGGTGTCGTAAGAGATAACCAGATGGAAATGATACAGAAGCCAGATGGAAATGATACAGAAGAACATTTCCCTCATAAAAACTCTAAAAAAAAGCAGCGGCTGCTAATAATCCACCGATCAAATATGACATTTTATGCAATTTAAATCACATGATTGTATTATTGTAAATAATTTTCGGAAAATATGCTAAAATAGAAATATTAAAGAAATTGAAAGACTTTGCAGCAAAACATTTTAAATTTGCCGTGTCTTAGGGTTCTATGACGCAGCAATAAGAGAGCATGTTGCTGCGAACGCTGACTAGGAGTCCAGGCCCACGGGCATGGTGCATTAGCATATGACAAAAATTATAACTATTAAAACTCGACTCGCCACGTGCCTTGAGCTGTTAGAGTAGACAGCAGACTTGAACACGTAATGAAATGCGTCGTAGCTCGTAGCTACTCGCCATTTTAATTTTTCAGTGACTGAGTTCATCAAGCGTCTTTCGAAAATGTTTAAAATTCAAATATGTTTATTTTAAATGTGATTCATTGGCAAAGTATAGAGTTTATCATATTTATATGCATATTATATTACATTTCCACAGAATATAATTCGTTTGATGACAATCAGTGGCGCCATCTGTAACGGTTATTACAACCACGGCTGTAAATATAATCAAGGAGAAAATTTGTAAGTTTTTTTTAAATTTAAATATGCAATGTAATATGATTTTGACTGTGTTATCGTTACTTAATTTTTGTGGTTATTAAATCATTGTGACAGAACAAATTAATGTTTTTTAAGTTTTATTTAAAAAATAAGTATTTTTCATTTATTTTAATGTATATGAAAAAAAAAACTATTACTAAATATGAAACCGTAGGAAAAGTTTTAACGTATAAAAGGATAACTAAAAGTCTTACAATATAAAAAAGTAAAAACATGTCATTTTGTGTTCGTGACAGACCAACTTCTTTGATGAAAATGGCCTTTTAAGGGAACACTAATTATCAATATTGCATGTTCTTAGAAGACGTGTGACTAGAAAAGTGCACCATCTGTGGAAACCATGCTTGATCGGGATTCGAACCCAGTACCACAAAGTCAGACCGGAAGGCTATGAAATTACGCCATTTGGCTTATTAAATGAATGTTAAAATTATGTATCATAAGTAAGTATAAGATAAGCGTAAGAACTTGCAAACTTACAATAAAATTATATTATTGCATATCTTATAATAATAAATCCAATTACTTACCTAGTTCAAACCCATAATATAATAAAATATTTATATATAATATATAATTCAGACTATTATCTTCAACCTTACAAAAAACTAAAAAATAGTTTGTCAGAAATGATTCTCATACAACAAGCGGATGTAGGTATTTATACCTACTCATTACATCAAAAAATAATAAATAAATGCAATAAGTATTCATATTTTGATCAAATGGAAACATTACATACGAAAATAGGGCTGCCAGTTCAAAATATACAATTAGTAATCGGCTATTACCTTTAAAAAATATAAAATAGCAAATTTGCAACATACAATTTTTACATGAAACAACCGCTCTCCAAGACATTATACTATACAGGAATAACGAATAACGGCCTTAAAATACCGGACACCTGGCAACCCTTCGAGAGGGAAAAGAAAAAAGTAAAAAATAATAAAAAAAGCACACGACAGAAGGCCGCGGTCGGGCGCGGCGCGGGCGCACGAAACGCGAGGCTTTACCTTTTCGTTTTTTACTCTCATATTCTTATTATTGGGCCCGACCGACCGCTCCCGGTGTTACGAGAGAGGAATGTGCCATAGAGCTACGTCACATCAGATGCGACATTGTGTTTGCCTACATCACTACTATAGTCACATTTCTGTGCCGCAAATGAAAATCTATAACATAGTAACCACATTGAATAACATTCTATTTATTTCGCTTAAAGAGTGTAATATAAGTAGAGTATAATTTCCGATAGTTGATTGAATTCATAATAAAATATTAAGTTGGTATAACACGCGATCCATGGTATTTTGTAATCTAAAGCATCTGTAATCCAAATAAGTTAAAAATGCATTGCAGGGATAATGTAAACAAATATGTCTACGTACCATCAAATCTAACAGCTTTATCTCTCCTCACAATGTTTTTTACCTACCGCCGCCACAAACATTATGAACTTTCGTTCCAACGAAATCCTCCATAACAATCTTTCGTTTCACAACAGCTACCGTGCAGCTTATTATAAATTCATTTTGGGGCCTGTGACCATAATCAACACCATAAACATTTTTTTTATAGACGTCAACCTATCACATTGGAACGCTAATCGAAGTTTGTAGCCGATGCTTGGGCAGACGAAACAAAAATAAAATACTTATTATGACATTCTTTCTACTTTGAGCCTTGAAAGATTTGATTCTAATCTAAAGTTTTTCTGTTTATTACCAATAGTTGATAGTAACAGTACCTGGTGTATAGAATATGCAAATTTAGAGAAAGCATAAAATTCTAAGGCTGAGATTCATAGCCAATTAGTATTAGCAATATATTTTTAATTTTTCCAAATTCAACAAAGATATTGCCTATTCAATATTGTTGTAGAAACACGAAATGTATGGTTAAATTGAAACTTTTATATTTAATTTTAATACAGGCGATCTAAATGCTGAGTGTAGTAAGTAAGCTAAGAAAAGTCAGAGCAAATTTTAAGACCGGTTCAGCAACAATCTAGAGTATAAGTTCAAAATCTATAATGTCAAATTGTGTGCCAGTCTGTAATTTTTAGTTAGCTCTATCAATTTCAGCCCCTGTCAGAGTAGAAGCGCGGTAAGAACTTTAATTTTTAGGCTGTGGTCGAAGCAAAGGAAGGTAACTTACGAATTAAACATTAGGAAATGTTTTTTTTGTTTTCATTCATTTATTCATTCATAGCAACCGTTCAAATGTTTACTTCTAAACATGGGATTCGCCTATAGATTGTCTCATTGTATAAAGGAATAATATTTATGATATTTATAAATGTTATATAAATGAGATTTCAAGATCTGAAAATGTTATAGACAGTCGATGACGATAGTATTTAGATTTTCAAGTTATCAAAGCGCCTAAACGGACAAAATAAGTAATAATAAGTTTAGTTAGTAATAAATTTGAGGTTTATATCACCATTGCAGCACCTGATCGTTGTATCCATAAATTTTACGTAGCTGTATCAAAACTCACTTCAAACCACTAAAACGGAAAGAGTAATCCGCCGTCGCGTCGAAAAACTGAGTAATGTTACAGTACAGTACAGTAGTACACATAGTATTTTAGTTACATATTATAGGTATTCTTAGTCAATTGAATCACTTTTTTAAGAGTTCTCAAAACGAAACTATCTAGATATTTTGTATGAGAATGTCTAAGGATAATAATAATAAAGTAAACGTCAGTTCTTCATTTTCATTGATGATCATCAAAAAAAGAAAAATAGCAATAATTCTTAAAATATTCTCTTGAAACAACTATTGTTATTTTTATCGATAGTTTTGTTTCTTTTATCTGAGTGGTTTCTGCATATACAAAAATATGAATCAATACTTTACGCTGAAATCAGTCTAAAACAACGTGCTAGCAGTAAAAGTTTCATTTATCTGTAATTCTTAAAATGGCAGTTGATAACATCCTGTTTTCAAATGCTCAAACAAAGTACATATCATATCAATATATCAATAACTAACATTTAATAAGATATAAATCGTGATGTTACGCGGAGACGCACATAGCACAATCTACCTGCGGCCTTCAAAAAGTAAACATTTCTGGAATGCGGGTAAAAAAAAGGAAATGCTCTCGTGAGAAATGAACAAAAAAAAACTGGTCATTCTTTGTCGAGGATGGGAATTGTGTGTTCCTGGAATTCGCGTGCCATAGAATAAGGGCATTGTTGAGTTTGGCATAACGTGGCAGTTTCGTGTACAGTCCACAGATAAGGTTGTCATGATACACAATTAACATTTTGAACTTTAGACCACTGGAACATAGTACGTTTTGCTTTAAAATAGTAAAGTGATAGAATGCTTAATCTAGAGAGCTTTATTTACTTGACACTTCATATTTAGAGATAACTTTAATATGTTTTATGCCGATTTTGACATTCGTTTGTTTATAGTTTAATCGTTTAGTGGTCCATGCAATTATTAACATCAATTATTCAAACTTAGTATTATTCTGGTCACATAATCCATTAACATGATTGCTTTTACCGACAAAGCTCATAAGTAAGGCTAATCAGTTTAGCAAATAAAAAGGGTAAGTATATAAGAATTTAGAAACCCTACAAATACAAAAACAAGTGGTTTATGGAACATGACAAGTGAGTGAACGCGATCAAAAATAAAGCTTCTTTTGTATAATCATTAATCTAATTACACCTTTATCCATGCATGTATTAGTGCTGGCTGAATATATTAACATTTTATGATCACGAAAACAAATTAAAAATAAAATCACTGTAAATCAAAAATTAGTTTTTTGAATAGTGTTTTCTTTATTATGTCGTCAATTAACCAAAAAAAAACATGTAATGAACAATAATGATGTGTAACTCAAAACTGTGCTTTATAACCCTACCACATCTGAAGCTTTCCATCAAACACAGAGTTCAAGTCCAGGGTCAGTACAAATCAAAGTTTTTAACGTGCCTCTCCGGCCCTAAATGACAAGCGTCGTAATTGTATAAAATGAAGAGAGCTTTTGTATTAAATGAAAGTAATATGCAATTAATCCAACTTATACTTGAGTATCTTTACAAAATGAATATTCGAAACTCTATATAAAATGTAAGTACCACAGAAATCTAAATAATAAGGTTGCCTTATTACTTAAATTTCTGTGGTAAGTACACTCAAGCGAAGGAATGTTACTAAACAAAAAAAATATTGGCTAAGATCTCTCAACATCCTAAAAGAGGGAGGGAGTTAAATTCTCATCTATAAAACAGCGAATTTCCGTAAAGTAATAATTGTTCTCTTCAATATATTATTTGCATTTGACTTTCATATCAAAATAAAAATGAGTATTACCAAGACCTCCTGAAGACAAAACAAATGCATGCAAGCATGTTACAAAAAATAACTTACACATAGGACCTGGTTCTCGGTAGAAAATATAAAAAAAATGTAAGCTGGATGACGTAATACAAGGTAATGCAGATCTGTCAAAGGATAATGATGACTTCTGTCATCTTATGTGATAATTGGACACAGAACTTGCTGGAGGTAAAGACGCTTCAATTTATTTAAATTATCGTAAATGTTACAATTATAAAGAATTAGATCTTGTTTTGTGGTGTTGGCTAAACACCAGTAAAATTGTTTAAACAAGCGAATGAAATATGTTTAAAAAGTATTGTGAGACAAGAGTAAATTGTAAGAAATATTTTTGAAGGTCTCTATAATAAAGATCTGTTATGCCACATGTCGGTTTCACGCTTTGATTCAGTTTTTTAGGTACCTACGTTATTGATCGATGAGGACATAAGATTGGGATTCAACTCGCAATCAGGGTCCTTTCATTAGAAACGAATTTGGTTTTCGTCTCCGCCACAGAAATCGTATTATTACTATTTCTGTGGTCTCCGACTGTCGAAATTTTTATTCATTCATTCTTTACAATACATCTAAAATCCATAACTGAACAAAGGCTTTTCTCATAGCATACAAATATCCCTCATATCTGCCATACATGTCGCACTTGGCAAGCGGGTTCGCAACCGCATTTTTTATAAGATGCTGCTACTCGTCTCCTATTTCAGTTTTATCTGCTGCCTCCTATAGCATCTACGGGATGATAAAGGGTAGTGAATGGTCTTGCGCCTTCATATAAAATATCAAAATATAAATTATAAAAGTTTAAGAATGTATTTATAAAAGTTTTTATTACGTGGTAAAGCCACGCTGCAGCTATATTATAGTTGCAGCACGAATGGGTCGGCTCGACCGGGGAAGGACCACGCTCTCACAGTATACCAGCTTTAAATAGCAGTCTAATACAGCTGTGTTTCGTATGGTGAGTGTAGAGATCCGGAGACCCTTTTTTACTGGAAACAAGGCACTCCATCTTAGTCCTCAGGGGTGACAACGTATCTGCGTTTTGATTCTTAATCGAGGATTAATGTATATGTCTATGGGCCACAGCATCCACTTACCATCAGGTGGACTATGTGCTCGTTTGTCATTCTGATTCATAAGAAAAGACAGATTTTCTGTCATCTTCTCACTCGTATACAGTACCTTTGAAAGTTGAAAATATAACATTGAAACAAGCACGCGTTCGTATAGTCAATCGGTGACATGAGTAGACTCGTTGCATATATCGGGTTACAAATACAAAATTAAACACCGCAAACGCATGAAAATCCAGACACAATTTCCATAGACCTAGAACAATTACATGTCTAAAAATAAACAAAACTCGATTAAAACTTGTACATATTTAATGTAGTGAGATTATTATAAGGCACATGTTTGTCGTATTTCAAAAAGGAGCCTATATTTCGTCTCAGATTTAAAACTAAAATCTCTTTTAAGAAAGAAGGCCCGCGAAAATATTAAATTAAAATGTAACTAATTCCATTCGACAGCAAATGTCAAGTTTCGCGAAAACTGTAAAAAAATATTCGGCGCCGCAGTGGAGCGACCTTTTTAGTAAGAAAGACTTCTATAAGTCTGAGACTATCAATTAATGTTTTGTAATAAGATTAGATGATAAGAGTTCAATTAATTTGATAAAGTCGTAGAGACAAAATACATCTAGAGCCTACATATAAATACAAAGAGACAAAAAATTTCAAAATTCAGCCTGTTATTACTATCTGAAAATAACACTAAAAACTATCATCGAATAGGTTACCTTTCACATTAGTGGCGTCATATAGCTTTAACGAATGGAAAGCTTATAAAATTCAGTATTGCCGCAATCGCAAAGTTCAAAACAAAAGCAGCCATGGCGACCGGTGAATAGCCCGACGACGACGGTCGCTCCACGCGTAACATTAGCCCGCCAGGAACAATACGGCACGCGTCGAGGTCGCGAGGGTCGAGGACGCCCGCACAGCCTTCCCCGGCCTTCAACCCGCGTCGCGCTCAGGGCTGCCATTCCATGCTCATAAAAGAAAGAGGCATAAAACGCACACCGCCACAGGGTTGCTATAACAACGAAAATATTTTCTGTAGCCTTTTTATTTTTATTTTATTGAATAAGGTACACAAACAGACTTTAGTTATATAAAGGTTTAAAATTAAAAGTATATTTGTGTTGATCTAAACTACAATCCAAAAAAGTGTACACGGCATAATAATATAACAGCAGTATAATCTTAGTCTTAGCAAAAATAAAACAGATAACAAATACATTAAATGTTAAGAGAAACACGTAAATTTCTTTTAAATCTAACCAGACTATCTATATGTACGTTATACGTTAGGTACGAATATATCTAGATGTACGTTACTACGCTTAATCTCGTCGTAATCACGGCACATTTTAACAACGGGGTTGAAAAAGGAAGTGTTATTCTTGTGTACGTCTAACCTGAAAATTCTTTGAACACGTTGTCGTGTTTGTTCAACTAGTGAGTTGAGCGATTCTTAACCATTGAGTTATACGTACTACGTACAGTACATATAATTATATCGATGGTATTAACTGAGTAACAAAATAGTTTTAAAAAAGGCTTTGCAAGTCCGATCCGATCCTTGTGTCGGTATGATATTTCCTAAAATTTAGTTTTCTTTAAAGGTGACAAAAGAGCACACAGCCCACTTGATAGTAAGTGGATGCTGTGTTTAAAGAATCCAAATGTAGAGGCGTTGTCACCCCTGAGGACTAAGACGGAATGCCTCATGTGCAGTAAAAAGGGTCTCCGGTTCTCTACACTCACCATACGAAACACAGCATCATTGAGCTGTTATTTTAAGCTGGTATTCTGTGCGTGCGTGGTTCTTCCCTGGTCGAGCCGACCTATTAATTTATTTATAATGAAAACTATTTTTCTTAGATTTTGCAATATTTTTATATTTATTAACCTTTCTTTTTACTGTATTGCACGTCCTGGATGAAACTTAAGTAAAATGCTAAATCATTAAGGACTTTAAAACAATTTACTAATTTCCGAATATTGATTTCAGGTTCAACCCTGTATTTGACTGTACCTCACACACACTTCGAACTGTGTTGTTTCAACATCGTTCAATATAAGAGAAAGAAAAAGAACTAAAACTTGCTTAATTTAGTTTCTAAGTTTTCCTTAGAGCACTGAACTATTGTTAATTGACATCTGCTACAAAACATTAATAAACGATAGTGTTTACATAAAAAATTAAAACCGATTTCTGGACAAAAAAAGAAAATATCTATTTTAGACCTGAAATTGGTTTTACCTTCATTCACCATGCTTTTCAAATTCTACTACTAAACGAACGCCTCTCCATAGACTGCCTCGTAAAGGGGATATTTGCCACTGTTGCCACGCTTGGCGGGCAGGTTGGCAATTGCACTTTTTATTTTATTTCAGGATGACGGTGCTGCTGTGGTGTATTCCCCCTTGTCACCTCTTACCACCAACGGGACGATATCCACTACGCATACTCTTAAACTGCCCCTAAGCGGTAGATGTAGGCTCTTTTAGTTCCAATAAACGTCATAATCTACGGCTGGTTCGAATAGCTCAAGGAGGTAATAAATATATTTATAACCTCCTTGGGATATCTAAATTTATAAAGAGATAAGTAAAATCCCTAATTTTTGAAGTTCTCTGAAATCTTTCAGATTTTTTCAAAAATGTCATTCTAAATTAATAATAATTGAATGAAATTAAAGTTAAATTACGTTCGTACCCATTACAACATAATAAATATGTTATTGTTACAAGCGATCACTAATGCAAAAAGAATTTTATTTCCCCATACTTCCTTATACTCCAAGTACGCCGCACAATTTCTTAAACTTTTGTTCAGTTCAGTCGGTTTAGTAGTATCATTATGTTAAGTTATTTATTTATTTTTATGGATCTGATTAAGATTTTATTTTTTATTTTGGCTAACAAGGATTGTGCAATTTATAGTTGCTTGCTCCTACTTGCTTGGGACATATTTGACATAGTTGTTACTAGGGATGTAACCATTCCGATACCGATACCGATATATCGGCCGATATAACCGATTGACTGATATATCGGCATCACCGATTATATACAATCGATATCAAGAGTTTGAAAAGCGCACGAAACGAACAACGCACACGCGACTTTCTTACTTGGCTTAGTTGCCTCATTGTCTGTCTCATACAAAATGATTTGCGTAACGGATTATCTGCTGATAATTTAAACAAACTTTTTTTAAGAAAAATCTATCAAAACTTAACTTTAATTACTGACCTTATCTTTTATATTGGTTTACCACTTTGTGTAATGAAAATTACTTTCTTAATTAACGCTTTGATTTTTGAATTTTTTAAATGAAATTTCGATTTGAAATTTTTCCTTTTCAACATTAAGTCTGATAAATATAGGTAACTATATAAATAATGTTATTCATTATCTATTTGTTTTTTCTTTTCTATTTCTACTAAGCCACCGATAAAGGCATCGGTATCGTATCGGTACAATTATGTATCGTTACATCCCTAGTTGTTACCAATAATTTCAGTGAAAATAATATATTTATACTTTAAACCCTAATACATTTCTGTCTCAAATTTAGTAGGTATACAATCAATGAGTTATTTTAAACAGTCCAATTTATTCAAGGGCATTAAATATTTCGATTTGTCACGTAAAGCGGAGCACCCAGCGGTCGCTTTTAATTAACATGAATAATTAATTGCGATTTAAATCCGTAATCGAGCAATCGTAAAGTAAAACGTTTAGAAATGTGAAGGAAACATCTTCAGCGGGAATTCGAATGCGTCGTAAAGTCGAACAACGGATTCTTTACGACCTCTTAAAAGTCTGTATACTATAACTTAATGATAAATGTGAGTCGAAAAACTCTAACTTGCTCGTAAATGTAGTCGTATAAAGTTAAAAAAAAGTAGAAACGTAGAGCGCTGGGCCCTGGGTCATTTTTTTTATAGAGTAAGGGTGACAAACAAGCACACAGTCCACCTGATGGTAAGTGGATGCTGTGCCCTTAGATCATAGAAACAACAGTTCGATGATCCGATCTGTGGCCCATAGACATCTACATTTATCCTCGATTAAGGATCAAAATGCAGATGCGTTGTCACCCCTGAGAACTGAGATGGAATACCTCGTTTCCAGTAAAAAAGCGTCTCCGGATCTCTACAATCACCATACGAAACACAGCAGTTATAAGCTGCTATTTTACGCTGGTATTCTGTGACAGCTTGGTTCTTCCCCGGTCGAGCCGACCCATTCGTGCCACAACGATAATATAGCTGCACCGTGGCTCTACCACGTGTAATTTTTTTAAAGTATCATTCCATTACTTCATTTTATCACATGCGTAAGAGACAATGATTGTAATAGCCAGAAAAATTACATGGCTTTCAATATCAAAAAATGCCAAAGCCTACGTACAGTCCCCACAAGGTGAGAAACCTATGTTCTACAGTGGATACGAAATCCACGTTTAAAATAATATAGAGTAAATTATTTTTTACTTGGGTTTCTTGTTAATTTGCACCGCCTTTCCTTTCAAAAATGTTTGCACTGGCACTGCACTGATGAATCTAATAACAAGGGAAAAAGAAGAAGAGAAGAAGAAATATTAGAAGCTTTTGTTTAACTTGATTTCTTCGTATGTATTTCCGGTTCAAAAATTTCAATCAATATTTTTGAAGCACTTGCTGAAATCTGATGGAGTTGGGATTCGGCATATTTAGATGACAGTGCAATAAATATTATATCATTTGGTATAATATGATGCTTATCTGATGATGGCCCCGATGCTGGCTCTAGCAACGCCTATAAAAGCTTGTTAAATATATTTTGTTTTTCCGTTTAATTAAATTTTATTAATTATATAAATTTAATTTAATTTAATTATATTTAAAATATTTAACAATCTGTTTCTACACTAGCTCAGTTAAAGTTACCATAACAAGCTTACTGTTATCGCTGTTTGGAGTACTTATAATTTAACAGTGAACATTGTATTTGATAAATGACACATTTATTACAAAGTTGTGATAAATAGATACTTTATATTTAACCAGAGACAGGCACTAATGCTTTTTATCTGAAATGTAAAGCTTCGATAATAAATGAGTGAGGTGTCACAAAAATGTGACAAAGGATCGTCAAACGTTTATGATGAGGCGGGAGTCGCATTCCATTACACAAAAGCGACTTGAAATATATACCATTAATATAAACGAAAACCTATTTTATATCATCACTTATAATTAAAGCTCTTATGGAAAATTATAAATTGAAAATTTTCGAAACGTTTAGTTTGCTTAAAACTACAGCAACAGCTGGCACTAATGTTATTGTTAATTACATTTAATGGTTGGTTAATCATGTGCCGTCTAAAATAAAACATCCTTAAGTATCTTAATGCGCGTGGAATTAAAAATATTTAGAAGAAAACACGTGAAATGTACATGTGAATGTGAAATGTATAAGGTAAAGTTACAGCCTATAAGCCTATATATTATGTTAAACTTCACATTATGCCTTCGAAATATTTTATTTATTTCTCTGAAATTTACTTTTCCTCACGTTTAGGTGCCTCGTGATGGATTATTTAAAAATTATAACCCTTCCGGAAATATTAGGACTGCACCGAACAATGAGGCGTATTCAGGGTGTTACAAGATTTTTGAACTTACAAATATTATTGTTATTATTTGATATTAGTAGAGCTCTACCTGCCGTAGCACAAGCGAACAATACAAGGCGATAGACTTAAGTAGGCGGATGTCTACTCATGAGGTCAAAGAAACCCTAACAATGATCATATTAAGTTAATCCGCTTTAGTTACGCTCCATCTGCAATTGTTTACAAAAACAACTGACGGTACCGATATCCAATAATAGAAATAAATTATAATCTATTTCATACCTACTTGCAGGGACACTTTCGTATCGATATTCTTTGGTATCGAGTACTTTCCTGTATATTCCGATAATTTCGTACTCGATCAGAGTACTCGCAAGACGACGAAGTACCGCGAAGAGATGCTTTTGATAAATTCGAAGAATGATTTATAAAACTTCCAAATAATTTAGATGAACCCCATGTGATTCTAATGCACAATGCACCCTCTATCATTTCAGTTCAAAAAAATAAGCCTCCGACAGCGAATAACCGGAAGAATGAAATAATTTCGTGGTTGCAAACCAATGGAGTACAAGCCGACGGCACTATGTTGAAAAACGAACTTTTGCGTTTAGAGCGAATACACAACAAGCCCCAAACGTCAATAGATGTTTTAGATGAAATGGCAAAAGAAAAGGGACATACCGTTATCCGCCTGCCATCTATCATTGACAGTATAACGCAATAGAATTGATTTGGGCGCAAGTTAAAGGTATTTCATATTTAAATGAAGTTGATTAATAACTGCATCACTAATTAAAAAAAAATTACTCTTTGTTTTCGTTTTAGGTCATGCAGCAAGTTACAACACCACCCCACCATTCACGGCAAATAAAATGATAAATTTGGTGAACAATGCACGTGAACATGTAACACCAAATGATTGAAAGAAGGTGGTCGATAAAACGTGAAGAATTTATCACATAAGATTGGCAACGTGATGTCCGCTTTGATTGTTTTTGTGATCAGGAATCAATAATTAATCTCAAAGATTGTTCCAGTGACTCTCATTCTGATGATAATGGTTGTGACTTAGCATGTGTCAAGAAATTTACTATTGTAATTTTTTTTATTAGCCCGAAATGAGTCCCAATGATTAAATACGTGGTTAAAATAAATATTGGGTGCGTATTTTTTATTAATATTTAAGAATACTTTATCGATATATCGAATGTTCCCAGCACTAGTCACATCAGAATGAGAGCTGTCATTCTAATCAAGCTATAATTAAAGAACTAGGACAATAACTTACATTTTTTTGCATGAAGCCGCATTTAGCATTCTTTGTTGTATCTTAGTTCTTTTCAATTATAAAAGACTTGGCTGTATACTCCACGCCGGCCTTTGCCTCTTTAAAAGAATGAAGATAATAATTAAAAAAAAAAACATTTGAATTAATATGCAAGCGGGTTAGCAACCGTAGCTTTTTATTTTAGTCGTTATTAAGGAGACGCTGCTGTGCATATCCTGATTCGTTTCCGTGTCGTACGACCGGAACGATATGGGGTAATGGATATTCTTACACCGAAACTACACGTGTAACTTCTGAATGTCTCGAAGTCTTATTCACACTGTATATTTGTTAGTATATTTTGTCGAGTCGATTGTTCATAGCTATGCTAGGATCCAAAATATAGTTACGTCCTTGGGAAGAACGGACAGATAAACACGCTGACAGCCAACAAGGTGATCCCGAATTTCGGCATGGAACGAACAAAACCGTGATAAAAACTAGTTTCATATAAAAACGCTCGATTCCCAACACATACACATACAATTACAGAGTTTTATATAATATAAGTGCATAAAATAAAAGGCAGTAAATCATCGAGCAAACCTGCGGCCTAAGAGCATAGCACTAAAAAATAAAAGAATGTCGCCCGTAGGAGGAAGTTTAAAATTTATGAGGGAGTCTTGAAGGCACAATGGACCAGAGCTACCGAGTTACGCTATAGCCCGAGATTAGATATAGTTAAATGAGTCTTTGTGTTAAACCAGATTGACGGGCGAGGTTCTTTCGAATGTTAGAATGATTGTTATTCAAATGGCGCCGCTTTGGAAGATAGTGCACGGACTATAAACGACTTCTTATGAGAAATTTTGAACTTGTAATGTAGGTGATGACCTTCTTTATTCCTTATTGAATTTGTTGCATCAAACATAGCTGTATGAAATTTTAAAAGAATCTATTACAGCTTTTTATTCATACATAATGTTTTAGCCACAAAAGACAATCAATAATAATGATTATGGTCTTTTTGAAAAAAATCTGCTCAAAGCAATAATTATTTAAATTACAAAAACAAAGTAAAAACTCTATACAATGCCGATTAAATTCCGATTCAATGTACGTAATACTAGTTATGTGAAGCATTTTGTGACCGGTCTTGACCGAATAATATCTAGCCGGTATAATTTATGGCAGTCCACGAGGCGCGGACATAAATCGTTGTTCCATAGACGCTACAGCACTTAGTGGCCATAGAAAATAATTGCCAGATACATTCCGTAAAAATCCATTTTTAAATACGTAACTTCGGAACGCACTATAATTATAAAGAACCGTGAACGCAATGGTCAAAGAAGTGTAGTGGTTTAAAATAAAACGCATGGAATGTTTATCATTCGGAATTCTTCGGTTTACGAGCGCGATGGGTACCGTCAACATATCAGTGCAAATTTAATCTAAATTTTAGTTTTAAATTTACTGTTTTGATTTTCTAAGTTATAATGTAATGACTTCTTTATTCTTGATAAAAAATTTATTACACAAAAATTCAACCTAACACTTGATTATGCAAAATATAGACAAGTCCTTATCGGGGCGGGGACATTCTCAAATAAAACATACAGGAGTAATCTTCAGAGTATTACCAGATATTTAGTTGCATCATTACGTGCGTCCGTCACACATTGGGATTTGGGAAAGGAGAAAGAAAATATAAGGGTTGCTACTAGTAGTAGTAGGGTAGTCCTTTACAACGGAATACATATTAAAAATCTAATTCACTTTTTCAATTTCAAGTATTATACAGGGTTATTTCGGAATAACCGGCCAAATTCGCAAAGAAGGTTCAGAATAAGTAATATAGGCAAATGGTTAAGAAAATTTATTGAAAAAAATCTCAAACATTCTGTACTTTTTTTTCTTTCAAGTTCAAAATGCGTGGTAATGCATTATTATTTTAACTGATTTTACTGCGCACACACACGCATTCGTAAGGGTAGTTCGGTAGGCAAAAACGTTGTTACCCATAAATCACATACAATTTGGGATAATTTCAAATAAAATTAGAAGCCTTCTTTACTCGTATTTTCTAAAAATACAATAACGGCACCTACATCATAATATATATATATATATATATATATATATATATATATATATATATATATATATATATATTTGAACTTAAGGGGAAATATAATCTCAAATGGCTTAGCAAGATCCTTCGTTATGCCGAAAATATTGCAGCATTAATTTTGAAATAAATATATGGTAAAGTTGAGGATTAATGTTAAGGATTATGTTAGACGAAAACACGATTTCGTAAAATTTTCTCGATAGAAAAAAAATCCAAAGTTACCTCCAAAATAAACAATAAACCGCTGTTATTCATAAAATACTTTAAATAAGATCATGAAACTTTGCATACTAACTGAACTAACAATAAAGAAGTGCTTATGTTATTTACTTTTTTTAAAATACCATTATTTTCACTGTAAAAAGAAATTACCTAAACTATCGGCCTTTTGATGCGTGTTTTCTGCAGCACGGTCACTTCGGAGCTCACACGGAGGTTGTGTCGCTTACGATCAGAATATACATTACGCAACAGTACGACGTAAAATTAAAATGGGAAATAACCGTGATAAAAATAAGAAGCGGCTGGCTTGGCGTTGAGAAACAGACATAAATATGATAAACCTAATGAAATAAGTGTCCTTTCTACTTACAGTATTAGTGATTACAAACATGTCGGTACACAGCATACGACGCGCGGGCAAGTGGGCACGAAATTAGAATTTGAGCTGACTTACTATACCCCCTTAAGTTTAAAATTTAGCTACTCTTTGAAAAATAACCGTGTATAATTTAAACAAAACAAAATATTCTGCTAACTATATCTGCGAACTAAGAGTAGTTAGATTGTTCAGTATAGCAAACAATGTAAGTCTAAGCCGCTAAAGGATGCTCCTTCATCCTAGCCGAAGTATGTCATTTTAATTCCACTGTACTTTGTATCAGAAGAGAAACGTCTAAAGTTAATATATAATTGCATGCCCATTGAACTATTAAGCGTTCTTCGTCTGCAGTTTTTTTTAATTAATATATTCTTGAACTTTATAGTCTGTAGTTCTTTATTTATTTTTTGCTGCACTGTACTTTGTATCAGAAGAGAAACGTCTAAAGTTAATATATAATTGCATGCCCATTGAACTATTAAGCGTTCTTCGTCTGCAGTTTTTTTTAATTAATATATTTTTGAACTTTATAGTCTGTAGTTCTTTATTTATTTTTTGCTGCACTGCCTTGTATGTGTTTATTGAATAGCTCCGCTTAGCCTAATGGTTGACTGGGAGAGAATGCCTTTAGGCTTAAGACCGCCATATATGTATTCCGAATTCAAATTTTATTTATTTATGAAAACAGGTACAGGAAGTTGAATAGATCTTAAAAATTCAATTGCTTTCAACTCTTAGGTATACAAATATTATAGTTGCAATTAAATCTATTAAATTTCTACAACTAAATTATTTCACACTATTATTTATATTATGATTATATTTTTATGCTTAACAATGATGCAATTAAATTGTATTTTAATTAGAGTAGGATATTCACAGCTCGAAGAACCGATATTCGATGGGGGAAAATGGTTCTCGAGTGGCAGCTTCGTACCGACAGGCGAAGTAAAGGCCGTCCCCCCAATAGATGGAGAGACGCCCTGGTAAGACATGCAGGAAGTCGATGGATGCATGTGGCTCAGGACAGTGAACTTGTGAAGTGCTGTAATGATGATGATGATTTACATCCAATCGTCTAATCGAATATCAAAAAATGATACATGCAATGTTATTGTAATATGTCTACTGATGCGTCACTTAAATATTCATTAATTAAGTAGAAGCGCTTTCTATTTTTGTGCATATAATTTTAAATAAATAAATGAATAAAATATAAACATCCCATTACATTTTTTTATTATATGTTTGATACTTTTTATTTAATTAGGTAAACGTTCGCCTTATTTATCATCATTACAGACTATCAAAACTCCGCTTCTGAACATGGGATTTGCCATAGTTCCCATGCTTGACGGGAAAGAGGTTATTAACTTGTTATCAGGCAGATGTTGCTGCCCATATCCTGTCCCAGTTTCCCTCCGTGACTCTTACGACCCCATGCGATGACTTGGTGTAGTGATTCCTTAATAAGTACATATATTAATACTACCTATTTAAGTACATAACTATATATAGTAAACCTTTTATGTAACTTTATGAGTACATTATTGTATGTAAAAGAACTTATTAAATGATATACTTTTTAGAATTGCGTGCCAAAATCAGCAAAACGGAATACATATAAGGAATCACCTCTCAGAAACTCAGTTTCTCACTGTCCGTCACACAGATTTTTTACAATGTGTCTTTCATAAATTGATTCATCTTGGACTTAAGAGTTTAAAACTCCAAATTATTTACATTACGAATTACTTTTTGAAGATTTAAAATTTGAGTGCGTTCAAAACGAAAGTCACTGATTAGGTACAATTTAACTACACCAAGTTAGTAAAAGTAGAGTTCATCTAAAATCACTTAAATTATACTATGAAGTATTAAGTTCTAATATTTTAAGGGCAAATTTTGCAATCAAACACAATTCTAGTAATATCCTAAAATCCTTTTGTATTTTTGTATTGTACTAACGAAAATTATTAAATCCATGCTTGCGTCTTGCGAACTCTACCCGTAAAATGCTTAGTCAAATCGGTGTAATGCGGTGTGCACATGTGCTCAAAAAGACTCCGAGGCACGCAGGAAACCAAATATCTCTGGATGTATGCGTTACAACGGCGTATGAATAAAATTTAATTGCCCACCGAGTTTAAGTATCGAATCTAAACATGTAGGACGCGGGGGAAGACGGTCGTTTGAATTTAGGTATTTAGGTTGCTCTACGGTTTTGTAAATCAGAACTTTAATATTTGTCTAACTTATACAATGTATTTATTGCTACAGTGTAGTGGCGGTGGAAGCATATCCACTATCCCATATCATCGCGCGGATGTCGTGAGAGACGACAAATGGAAACAAATCTTCCAAGTAACGACTAGGAAATTAACAATTGCGGTTATCAGGCGTGTGAACTATGGCAAAAACCCCTGTTATGAGGCAATCTGTAATTTTGGGAAGCTGTAATGGATTTGTACAGTTGCGATTAATATAATTAATATAAAGAATAAGAAGAATTTTTCATTTGAATCGTAATGGCGGGGGATATCCGGAATACGTTCACAAAATGCAGAATAAACATAATACTTAACACCGCCCCTATATTACCACCAGATTAGATTTTTTTCTTTTTTTTTTCTTTAAAAAGAATATTAACAATGCTATAAACATTACTAATATTCCCCTTAACCACTCGTGGTAAGCTTAAATTGCTTGTGTTACGAGTGGTTCACGCCAGTAGTCGAATGGTGGATTCGAACCCACGACCTTTTTGAGTTCGCGGTCCGCGCCCTGCCATTAGGCTACTGTCTCTTAAAATACCAAACGCATTCACAATTTCTCCCCGACTACCGCAAAAGGAGAGTAACGGTTTTCGAATATATGTATGTAAGTTTATTTCTTGGGCACGCTCTGTAGCCTAAACGGCCTGATGCATTTAAGCAAAGTGAGTATGCTTTTGTTAAGTCAGTGCGCTTCACCATCTCAGGCTACATCACCACTTGCCATCGGGTGGTAATGTAGTTAAGAGCTGGCTTAGACTGGGAAAAAAAAGCAAATGGGGTGTCGTTAGATACGTCTTAGTAGTGCAAGTGAAATAGAGTATATTTATGTTAAAATTTAACTCTTTTCAGTATTTTTAAGCAGTTGGGTTTATTTTAACTTATTGGTTTAACCGTTCTACTTATATAGTACGTGAAGGTAATATGGTCATCCCGTTAATATGGTCATTTCTTATAACTCAAATACTACAGCCTTGTTTGCATAGATGTCCTGTGATACGATAGCTCTATATCAATAAATCAAATAATAAAAGGTCAGAAGCGCGCTGCTTTATCAACGCCAATCTGACTATTGACAATAAAGTTAATATTTCATTAGTTAGTATTGTGTAGTGTAGTATAAACAATTTAAGTTGATTTTTCAATCTAATTTTTGCTAAAGCTTGTTTGCTGTTTTATTCTTAATAGACTAGTTATAGTATTGGACTTCAAATTTTGGTTTCTGTATTCTTCCTAGTTTTGGTTTTATAGGGCGGCAAAGCTTAAAGTAACCTATATATTACCAACTAAATATTTTCAACAACACATCTATACGAGAAACCAAGGTATAGATCCTTACACTAAAGCAATGTTTTAATTAAAACGCGTCTGTCCAATATCGGTATGCAAAAAGTTCACAAAAAAAACCATAACTCGGACTATATAATTCGTGGATACCGTAGCTAGCTGACAATGCACGGCAGCTGGTGGAGAGAGAATATATAATTCACAGAATACCTCGCGGCATTGACTCGAACGGGACGCGCATGTCTTATACAGAATTTAAAAAAATTTAAGTGTCTTTCTGTAACATAGTAATAACTGGCCTTTGTTAAGTTCAGGGGTTGTTTGCATGCTAGCAAAACATGTAAAACATTATTTAAAAAAAACTGTATATCTGTCCGGGCTAAATTTAGGCTGAACCTATGTATTATAGTATTCTATGGCTAAACCGATTGTGTTAAACCTTTACGAATAGAAAGAGAGCATGCCAGAAGGGGTCTGGGTCATATCTTGACAAAATTGAATAATTGATAAAATAAATGGTCTTTGACTACCTTAAATCTAAATAAAGCTACTTTAATAGATCCTATACAGGCGAAGCCGGGGTCGGTCACTAGTTAACTTAATAATTTTGCCCACATCTTCCACTATAATTATAGATCGCAGATACCGCAATTTGTGCACTATAACACGCTTCGAGTTTTGTACACGCTGTAATTATTTAAATGCGTTAAATACATACGTTGACATGTTCGTAAGATGGATATTGTTGGACGTAGGGACAAAACAACGTTTACCCAACGTAGACTAGTTAAGTGCATAATTTGAACACAAGAAGCAATCCATCCAACTGGATTTCCTTAGAGTAAATTTTGCCTGACTGAAGGTCGCTTTACGGCATTTATTTTTAAATTCTCATTTCTAAATTGTTTTGATAATCAAATATCACCATTTCCCTCTTAGATTATTGATAGGGCGCTCAGATCGCGCAAAGACCTATCAATAATCTAAGATTTCCCTACTTAAACGTAAAATTTATTGTTTTTTTTTTCTTTTTATAACAGCACACACACATCAGGATTTTCTTTTGTATCGTTAAGGCAGTTTACATATACATAAATTTGTACAATTTACAGGACACATATCCAGATCCGAATGGGATTCGAATACGTGGCTCATAAAGCTCACGAACTTAGCCAATGCATCACGGAGCGGTCAGAAAAAACAAATAGTGTTCGATTATACTATTTTAAAAAAGGGTGTCTGTGAGTGTACGTTGGAGTTTTGATAAACTTTCTTCATCTCGCATATTTCGAGGAGGAATTATGATATCGTCTCGAAAACAATTTTATTTAATTTTTTTATAGGATGGGGTGACATACGAGCACAAAGTCCACCTAATGTTAAGTGGTTGCTGCGGCCCATAGACATCTACATTTATTCTTGATTCCAAATCAAAATCCAGATGCGTTGTCACCCGTGAGGACTAAGATGGTACGCGTCGTTTCCAGTAAAAAGGGTCTCCGGTTCTCTACACTCACCATAAGAAACACAGCAACATTAAGCTACTGTTTGACGCTGGTATTCTGTGAGAGCGTGGTCCTTCCCCGGTCGAGCCGACCCATTCGTGCTGCAACTATACTACTGATATAACTGCAGCATGGCTCTACCACGTATAGGATGACTAATTACGTAATGAATACATGATAGAGCTCTCAATTTAAGACCTAAGCCGACGAGTATGTTTGCATACATATATGGATGGTTGTGTAAAAAGCGAGTGAAATGTTTCGGGATCGTGCCAAATGCCAGTACCTAGTCTTTGCCTAACCTTCTAGGTGACAGGAGGGAGAATGTATGTTTATAAATATAAAGTTCTCATTAAAATCGATTCTTAAGTTAATAAAACAAAAATAACGTGCTTACAGTTAGCCACCAAATGGAATTAGGTCAATATGGGAAAGTACATACATCCTGACCCGGAATAATTATTTGTAGATCATGTAAAATGCTTGTCCTGTGCGGGATTAGAACCAGCGGCCCTTGCGCAGCAACTCATTGATAAGTCACTGCGCCACAGAGCCTTAATTACGAGAAACACATTCAATATTATAGGCTTCTTGACGACATATGAGCGAGGAGGCAATTTGAATTTTCATTAAGTTTGAGGAATTAATCAGTAAATAAGCATCCATATATATGTGTCCTTTGTCACAATCATTTTCTTGCGTCAAAAGAAATAATAAACAATATCCTATCCCACCCATTAACAATAACCTTTATACTCTTATCCTTAAAAATATATCTCATATATGAAAGTTTGTCTGTTTGGATATTCGACTCAAACGACTTAAGAATTTAAATGAAATTTGGAATAGAATATTTTATCATGGAAAACAACATAGTATACTTTTTATAAAGCAATTCAGTTAAAGGTTACCTCGACATATAATATGTATATACACTGTTACTGTAATAGTAACTTAGTAACAGTTGCCCGCTTTGCGAAGTTTTACATACACGTAAAAGTTTGTAAAGACGTTTGCATGTTTGCTAAACAATTACACAAATACAGCCAAAATTATTTAGATGAAATTTGGCACACCTATAGACCATGTCCTAGACTACCACATACATTACCGCAGTGCAATTAAAGACACCACTGAAAAATAAACAAAAAGGCGTTTCGTTCGGTTTCCCCGAAAATAAATAATAATTATATATAAAATATGCTAAAACTAAATTTACGGATTCTATCGCGTTTATTTAACTGATTTTACTTATTTACGTTTTACAGCAACCATGGTCACGGGGGCGGACTGAGATGTTTGTCGTCCCAATGTCATTGTTAGCCCGGCTATCTTCAGTTTTTGAATATTAATTTTTGGTCCGATTTACGCAAATCGGACCAAAAATTAATATTCAAAAACTGAAGGTAGCCGGGCTAACAATGACATTGGGACGTCATACATCTCAGTCCCCCCCCCCCCCCGTGACCATGGTTGCTGTAAAGCACCCGAAACGTCGGGAATTAAAAATAAGTAAAATCAGTTAAATAAACGCGATAGAATCCGTAAATTTAGTTTTATTCAATGTGTAGTGTTCGCGTAAATTTAAGAAATCATTATGTAAAATATGCTAATAACACGTCAAATTTTTAACGAATAAGAGCGAAATTTTTCTTGAGCTATTCAAAAGAACCAACAGAAGAAAAAAATATCTGGCTGGTCCACATATTCGCCCATCAGAATCCAATCAAAAATATTAACATTATTTCCAAATGCAAGAATTAATTTTGCGTGTTATATAAACAAGGCTTCGACTAGCATTCGAAGCCAGGACCAAAGCCACTGAAGAAATAATGTTAATTATTGTAATCCTTTTAAGTGAATAAACGTACGTACAACGCTATTAGCTCGCATTATTTTTTTTAAAGAATTCTGAGATAAAAATAATACGTAAGAAAGATCCGGAGAGCACTTTGCAACATAGAGCCATTCTATAACATCATAGCTGATAATAATCTCGATTCTGCCCTATTATTTGCATAATATAATACTCTCAACAAGTCTGTTTACCAAATGGTTATACTTCTGCGTAACGACGGGGTTAACCGATCAATACCTAGTAAACGAACCTAGTATCGCTATAACAACTAAAATATCGACCAATTTCTATTCAACGCCACTAAGAAGACACATTTCAGTAAGCGCGATTTAATTTTTAAAGTTACAAGGGTCTTCGGTACTCTAAACTCACCAAACGAAATACAGCAGCGTCGAGCTGCTATTTTGGCGCTGGTATTCTGTGAGAGCGTGACCCTTCCCCGGTCGATCCGACCCATTAGTGCTACAAATATTCTACTAATATAGTTGCAGCATGGATATAACATTCCGATGATATCCCGGACGTCAGTCTAAGCGAGATTAGAATGGCTCTCCAGCACTTTAAAAACGGCAGGGCCCCAGGCGAGGATGGAATTACAGCGGAGCTTCTGAAAGCGGGTGGAACACCGGTACTTGAAGTCCTTCAGAAGCTCTTCAATTCCGTCCTCCATGGTGGCACTACTCCAGAGGCGTGGAGCAGAAGTGCGGTGGTCTTGTTCTTTAAGAAAGGCGACAACGCTCTCTTGAAGAACTACAGACCGATTTCCCTTCTGAGCCGCGTCTACGTGCTGTTTTCGAGAGTCATTACGAATCGTCTCACACGCAGACTCGACGACTTCCAGCCTCCCGAACAAGCCCGTTTCCGAAAAGGCTTCAGTACCATAGACCACATACATACCCTGGGGCAGATTCTACAGAAGACTGAAGAGTACAATTTGCCACTTTGCCTGGCGTATGTGGACTATGAGAAAGCCTTTGATTCCGTCGAAATTTGGGCGGTGCTGCAGTCCCTTCAGCGGTGCCAAGTTGACTGTCGGTATATCGAAGTGCTGAAGTGTTTGTACAGTAGGGCTACGATGGCTATCCGAGTACAGAACCAGATCCCGAAACCTATCCAACTGCAGAGAGGTGTAAGACAGGGTGACGTTATATCCCCGAAACTCTTCACCGCTGCTTTGGAAGACGTTTTCAAGCTACTGGACTGGAAAGGATACGGTATTAACATCAATGGCGAGTACATCACTCACCTTCGATTTGCCGACGATATATGTCCTTATGGCAGAATCGCTGGAGTACTTAAGCACTATGCTCAATGACCTCAATAGTGCCTCCCAACGAATAGGTCTTAAGATGAACATGGACAAAACAAAGATCATGTTTAATGTCCATGTCACACCTATGCCGGTAGTTGTTGGGAGCACTATGCTCGAAGTTGTTGACGAGTACGTTTACCTGGGACAAATAGTCCGACTAGGTAAGTCCAACTTCGACCGAGAGGTCAATCGACGGATTCAACTCGGCTGGGCAGCGTTCGGGAAATTACGACATATCTTCTCGTCAGGTATATCTCAATCTCTAAAAACTAGATTGTACAACCAGTGCGTGTTGCCAGTGATGACTTACGGATCTGAGACGTGGTCCTTCACTGCTGGCCGTATGAGGACGCTCAAGGTCGCTCAGCGAGCTATGGAGAGGGCTATGCTCGGAGTTTCTCTGCGTGATAGACTCAGAAATGAGGATATCCGCAGTGCAACCAGAGTGACCGACATAGCCCAACGGATTAGTAAGCTGAAGTGGCAATGGGCCGGCCATATAGCTCGAAGAACCGATAACCGATGGGGAAGAAAGGTTCTCGAGTGGCAGCCTCGTACCGGTAGGCGTAGTGTAGGGCGACCCCCCACTAGATGGAGTGACGACCTGGTAAGATATGCAGGAAGTCGATGGATGCAGGTGGCTCAGGACCGTGCTTTGTGGCATTACTTGGGGGAGGCCTATGTTCAGCAGTGGACTTGTGAAGGGCTGTAATGATGATGATGATGATGGATATAACACGTAAACATATAATAAGAAGACTAGTTAGTGAAAATAAATCTCCTATCATTCAAAACAAATAAAGAAAATATTGCTAAAAAGAAAATAAACAAAAATATCGTATCTTTGGGTATCTACTAATAATATAAGTAACACCTAAACAATTAGCCATGGACGTAATGAACTAATCTTTTAAATATTTCCAGTGAAGTTGGTTCCTGACTTTACAAAATCTTCATATTATACAGGTGCATTAAAATCAAATAACCATAGTGGTCAAAATATTTAATAAATTCCCGTGGGCAAGTTGTCGCAATCTATAAATATAAATGAAAATCTCATACGTCGCTGTAAAATTTATTCACAAGTGGCTACGTTGGGTAAAATATCACATTGTCGTCATGCTCGTGAGACGTCGATCAAGCTATGAAATAAACACCGTAAGCCTCAGCACCCGCATTATCTCGTACGCATCGATCACATTTCTCCTTAATGCCATTACCACAACTCAGTGCTTTAAAAGTGTGCATTCGATTACGATGAAAGCGTTTTAGCTACTGAGCGATGACGACCGAGTCGCTTTTTAAAATTCCAACTTGAACGGTTTCGTGATAATCACCTCTCTCGTCGTTAATCTTTTAGGGAATGCTTGTTTTGCGTCAACGGCAAAAGACCTTTCCTATTGTGTTTAATACAGTTTTAATTTTTTGATACAATGCAAATAAGCATTAAATGTTCTGGCCTTATTTTTCAAATTCGAAAAACATCACACTAACAGATAAATATCTAATATATTCTAATTATTTACACATTAGCTTTATATCTTCTATAAGTTCCCTCTTCTTTAATTATTAGTTACTGTTATGTTATATTCTAGAACTTCATAAATTTTTCATACCATAAATTTTACAGCAGTTAGTAAGTATAATTACCAAATAGCAGTAGGCAAATTTTTCAGATGTTCAAGTGGTATTCTTCAACGCACAATTCCTCATCTTTATGATAAGGAATTGTGCATAGGCATCAAACTTTTTGACATTTTTGCTTTTTAATTAATAATTACTTTAAATGAGTAACAGATCATTGCTGGCTTGTCTGTTTTGCAGAATCCGAAATGGGTTTGCATCTTAATTTTTAAAACACAAAGTACATTTTAAAAAATTCTGTAAGTTTATAAAGCATAAAATAATGAAACGATTCGAGGTCCGATGACCTTATGAATAAAAATCTACCTTACTCATTAAATTCGTCTAGAAAGCTTTGTCTAGAAGACACAGAATAATCATTTGCCTTCAACCGTAGGTACGTGTCACACTCAAAAGCATCCTTCAAAAGAAAAGGTAGCAAATGACCGGCATGGAGGTGCCACCTCACTCTTTAACGGTTTGTTCATACATATATCAAGCACATCTTTATGCAGCAATAAATGATCCCCATTCTACACATTCCATAACCATGACTCGGGTCACACGTGTTACGAAGACCGTATTCAAAGGATTGAAATGGTATTTAAATATGAAAAGAGATGCCAATCTTGTGAACACGTTTATTACAAAGAGTATTGAGCTTAATATGTCTGTTCTGGTACTGTTCTCAAATTTATGACGTGTTACGGTCGTTACTGCTGAAATACTTCAGCGGGAACAAAGACTTGCACGTGACGACAAGAAAACTGTCTTAGTCAGGGATAAGCACATTGTAGGGAATATAATTATTGGCAAAGTAAACAACACAAACACTTCAAGTAAGATTAACTGGAAGGATTAAGCTTCTGCAAGGATATTAATAAGTTTAAAATAAATAATTGCAATGAAAGTACCTACATAATGCTAGAGGAACGTACTAAACTCAGAGTTATAACTTATAACATACATATTAACCGTTAACTGTTACAGGCTATTAAATTCTACTGCTGAACATAGGCCATACTCACAGAGTACTTGCCATAGTTGCCACGCTTGGGAAGCAGGTTTGCAACCGCAATTTTTTTATTTTAATTCGTTATAAGGAACACGGTGCTGCTAATCTAATGACTTGTTTATTTATTTTTTATTTATTTCACAAGCATGATAAAATAAGTTGTTTATACTTTTTGGGATTATTTACATGTCTTACCTGCATTAGCGTAGAAATAGCATAATAATTGATTGTAAGTTTTTCACAATGTCATTATTAACATGAGATGACAATAAAATATATTACGTTTATCTAATGATAGCACTATTTTTTATTTCCTTCTGCCGTCTTTTACGACACACACACAAAATGATACAAGGTAGTGGATATGTATGTTACCATACACCGCCGCTATATGGTAACATACATATTATGTAGTTAGTATTTAAAGGCAATGCCACAGAGTACATAACAGTACACAATTTTTGACAAATATATTAAAAAAAAGTCATTTTATTTTTCTACATGAAATTATTCACTGTAAGTATTTTATGTGTACTTCTCAATAACTTAATGCCCCTTAATTCCCAAACGATTAATACACACGTAAGAGAAGCTAAAAGTAGTGAGCGTTCTCATCATTCATACAAATCGGATCATATATTTCATCAAGATTATAATCAAATATTTAAATTTGCTCACATCGAAACGAAACTACAGTTGCGTGAAGATGAAAATATATATCGCTTGGGTTCTTATGACAAATGTGTAGACGTGGTCGATTTATAACGGCGATATGTTAATGCGTTTAATCAATTCCTAGTGGTTATTCTATACGTTCACGATGAAAAATTGTAGATCCATTCTGCATATTATCTGGATGTACCGCCTCCAGCTGGAAGCGATCATTTATATCGGTCTATTGAAACCGTCATAACACTTTCCAGCTTTCCACGGGCTATCTTAAGTTCATCACTATGAAAGGTCTATTGATAGCCTCATTGTTTGAGTCGGTTGCACAATAAATGAACATCGTAAATTATACCAATACTAGCTGTACCCCGCGGTTTCACCCGCGTATATCACGCGTCTCAGCCGCGCGACATGATACCTCGCTCATTTAGTTCAATCATTTTAGCTAAAAAATTAGCAAAATTAATGGAGTACTTTTATCTATCGGCATATACACGTGACATAGACTCCCCTCCCACACTCCAGTGACACCCGCATCGCATGGTGCTGGCAGTGTACGCGATATAAGGATTTTTCGACGTTACTATTGAATAGTTTAACATGGAAAAACAGTTATTGTGAGATAACTATAATAGTTAGACATATGGTATTGCAGACTTTTATGTAGATATTGATGTCCTCCATAAAACTGTAGCACATCACTTTGCTCTATTGTCAATAGTTTCCGCAGCGTACGCGATATAAGGTTTTTTTTTGGTATTTTTTTCACACCTTGGGTTACATTAACGAAGTTTTCATACGGATCCCTAAATTTTTTGAAAACGTTCTATCGCCTATGTTCATCAGGAGTAATGTAGGATTCTAATGGTGAAAGAATTTTTCAAATCGGTTCAGTAGTTTCAGAGCCTATTCAATTCAAACAAACAAATAAATCTTTCCTCTTTATAATATTAAATAGGTACCGTATACCTATCCAACATTTATACTCATGTTGATTAAACTAAATATCATCTACAGGCAAGTAATTTTAAAAGGAATTCACAATTGTAAGGAATAGGAGTGGTTGGATACTGTAATAAAATAGTTTATGTTAGCCTAGCGTTTATTTGCTTCGAAATGAATGAACATGGACGTACAAAAAAACGGTAGTCAAGAATTGTAGTTACTGGAGTAATTGCATGATATTGTAATTTTCCATACCATCGTATTATTGTGCCCGTAATTACAGAATTATAGCGTAGATAACAACAAGAAGTCTAGATACACGCGTAATTGCTAAGTCTGAGCCGATCCCGATCCGATCTAATTATTAACCATTGGCGAAGATATCGTAGATAATGTTTGATTAGCATAATCCATTTGATGTATACAAATGCGTACAGCTGCCATTAGTATTCGTTAACAGGTTGGAACTACGGCCGCGGAGCACAAAATTGACATAATAATATCCTTACCGGCGTACCCACAATGTTGCTAGTCTGTAATAGGTGCCAGAGATATATCATAATCAAGGCAGTATCTAGGTCCAATAAATTATCCCGTCGAGTAAACGTCACAAGGTAGGCGCTAATGGTGTACTTCACCCGTAAAGGGTCGCTACTGGACATAACCATAATGTATGAGACTTTGCGTTGTAGCTACGTTCACGCAAGTTCAATTTTGAATGCACAATTGATTTAGAAAATGAATAAACGGGAAGTATAATATTGTATACAGTCTACAGCGTATCTGAATTCAGGTAAGTCGTGAATTATATAGCTATTTACAAAACACTTCGATATGAATTCTTGAAGAACAAACCGTACATACACTAAGGAGCTCAAGGGCGTTTGCTTTAAAATTTCATAGTATACGAGTACCGGAGCATGGTCCCCGCCGGGAAAAAAGAATTTGTAATTGCAATTTTAAATGCTGAATTTGCATTCGTCAGCGTAAAACGCCTCCACGTGCTGTTTTAAAATTAAAAATATTGCGAAAACAAGCGAAGATCATTAACACACAATGTACTTTTACTGTCTAAAACTTCTACAATACAAAACTCTTCGGGGTAATATCATTCGTTTTAATACCGCAGAAAATGACTACTTACAAAATCGCTTGGCAAAGAAAAAAAAACAATAATTAACATCGCTCGCAATTTAACTCCTGCATATTCCGTTACGAAATTCGCACAAGTTATTCACACAGTCGGCACTTCCTCAATCGAAAAACGTCCATAAATACATATAAAGAAAGCGAGAAAAGACAAGATACGGAACGCGGCAAACTTACGTCGCACATCGTATCGATACAAATTACCGAGATAATAATACAGACAAAACAATAGTTATGATGAATGAGCGACCGGGTCACAGTCGGTTGTGTTACATTGTGGCCGCGGAGAAATGCGGTCGTTTCTTGCACTGACTTCTGTACGCAAATTATTCCTAATAACAGGAAGGCTGTAACAGCTATATCATTTCATTTATTTATGCTAAATGTAACCTTCACGCCTTACCCTAATACTTCAGTAAAAAGGAAAGAAATTGACATATAAGGATGATTGAGCACACAGTCCACCTAATGCTTGGAATCTGTGGCCCATAGACATCTACATTGAATAATTTCACATTATACAAATAATATAAGAGACGAAACAGATAACTAAAGCTCAAAACAACACACTTCAGCTGAAGATGTAGTGGAAATACAAAGCGAAAATTATAATCTGCGCCGCATTCCGCCATATTTATACGCCAATAGCACGGCGTAACGTGGTGGCGGAGCGTAAGTATTATTTATGGTAGGACTTTTTCGTTTTAAATTCACTCAAACGTCGAGCCTCGGATAACCACTTCGCTTTAATCGTCGGCCGTTCATCGTAAAGTTTTCGCTTTAAACAATTAACATTGTAAGAATATTCGATGCATACAAACAGGAGGCGTATTCGTAAGCGATATTTCATTTCTTTTTTTTTTTAAATACAACCGTAACATTATAGGATTGAATACATTTATTTATGTATTTATTTACAAGGTGTTTTAATATTGTGTCCTTAAATTACAGAAGCACTACATTTTACAAATTATTAAAATTTTATAAAGTATCAAAAGAAAAAAATTATTTCTTGTATAATTTCTTACATATTGAAAGTAAAAATTACGCTTAGCTACAAAAACATAATAAAATTATGTACGATAGGATAGTGCAAAAGTTAATAAACTAAGACGAACAAAAAAGTACGCGAGTAACCAGGGCTCGATCGCCACCAAATAACTCCCACGAATCATTTATTCCCCACTGCCATGTTTTATTATGCCCATCTGCCACGAACACATAAAATATTTACTATTTTCCCAATTTCCACGAATAAATATGCCCCAATGCCCCGACACATATTATGCTACATACATAATTTAATTGAAGTTAATATTGTGCAGTTACCCAAAAAGTTAGATATTTCATCTAAACTCTCTCTACCGGGGAAGGACCACGCTCTCACAGAATGCCAGCGTAAAATAGCATCATAACACTGCTGTGTTCCGTATGGTGAATGTAGAACCGGAGTCCCTTTTTGCTGAAAACGAGGCATCCCATCTTAGTCCACACGGGTGACAACGCATCTGCCTTTTGATTCGTATTTGAGGATAGATGTAGATGTCTATGGACCACAGCAACCACTTTCCATCAGGTGGACTGTGTGCTCGTTTGTCACCCTATCCTATAAAAAAGCTAAAAACAAAAAATATCAATATTATTACTTTTTACCCCCGACGAAAACAGACGGGTGTTATAAGTTTGTAGCGTGTATCTATATATCACCTGTGGCATCATAGCTCCTGAAAGAATGAATCAATATTGTTTAAGTTTTTTTCGTTTGAAAAGTGTCTTAATCGAGAGTGTTCTTAGTTATGTTTTCGAGATTATCAGCTCGTTTTATTTGGAGTTTTTTTTAAATTGTCAATTTTGCAAAGTTATAATAAAAAGATGCAATAAAAAATATTTCCATACTCCTTCTCCTGCCATTAATCAGTAACACTAATAATATGATCTAATTTTACCATTTTTAATTGTAGGTGCATCATTTTAATTGTAATTTCAAGTGCTGATTTAACACGTGCGCGGTGGTAAAGGAAACCATCGTGAGGAAACAATTCCAATAAATCGAATCTAAGAATAATAGACCATGGATCGTAGTATTTATTCACAAGAACATCGTACAAGTGAACCGCAACCAGGTCCACATAAACAATAATAGAAGCAAGTGTGCAGCCAGTGTTATAAGCAGTTACTCATTCTTGTGACTTGCCAATTAAGTTATAAATAGCTAAATCAATTAGTTTCATCCTGTTGAACGTAGAACTTGCAATCACTGTAGCTGTGTCGAGTTATACTTGTAAAAGTAACGTATATTAATTATGTATTTAACGCTTGATTAACATTTTTAATTTTTAGTATTTTAGAACGCACACCATAACAATGACCTTCAGACAGAATTTCAATCAACGGAGACTAGCCATCTCCGAAGGGACAGAATTATAGTGCACGAGGCACTCTCTATTCCTTCCCTCTTATATTCTGATGGAACGGCAACTCCCTGACTCCAAGCTGTTATTGCGAATTTCTAGACAGAAAAACCCAATAACTTATTTTGAATCGACCGACGTTCGAACACGGGACACCTCATGAACTACAGTTGCGCTTACGCCCACTGAGCCAACGCGGCATTCTCACCAAATATAAAGATGTAAAATGTCATCCTAAATACGTAACCCTTTTCTTCCAATATAGCTTAGGCTGATAATTATAGATAATAAAAGTCAAATTCTTGAAAAGATTCGTAAAATGTCACATTTCTTAAAGGATTTTATATGAGGAAGTTGCGTGAAATGAAGAACGTTAAGTAGATAGATCAACTGGTGGTAACGGGGTGCTTTGTAGCATAAACACCAAAACCATTCTTGATTAAGAATCCAAATGCAAGAAGTGTTGTTGAAATACTCGATTTTCTGGTAAACCTTTCTCTGGTTCTTGTCACTTACTATTCAAAACACAACAGCGATATGTTTTCAGTCTATCCGCTTGTAGTGCAGCACTTCGACAGTTAGCAAGCAGTGAGCACTGCGCGCAGCTGAATTGCGTAAGGAGATAAAGTTTGTAAATTCACTTTGTGCCTAATCTAAGATATGTCTATATCACTAGTACGTATTCATTGATAATTAATATTGGCAGAATTAACGTAGAAAATGTTGACATATTATCATGTACCATATCACTTAGTCGTTACGTTACACAGAACACTTAAATTAGGTGTTCTGTGTTACGTTATGTCATAAAAAGTTGCATTTTAAATTTTTAAAATATGTATCTATAATATACTCAATACAATTTCCGTTTTAATTGCAACAATAAAACTTTACAGGAAATCGCTTTAATTGGAGACAATTAGACAATCAGCGAACAATAGACAATAAAGCGAAAAGAAGAAAGAAGTGACACAAATAAACAATAAACCTTAAAAAAATCAACGTTAACACAACATGAACAATGTAAACTCGAACCTTGACTCCGAGCTGAGACTATCAGTTGACATTTGCCTGCACGTAATGACGGCAATCAGGGCTTCTGAGAAAGAGCGCCAAGGTGACGCTGCCATGGAAAAAAGCCTCAAACGCAACTCTGCTTCTTTCCTCAGGTTAATGACATACTAGACGCTTCATCAAACAACGCCAACTTATATCATTACGCAATATCTTCAGTGGAGTTGAAGGGATATTGAATCTTTACAACCGTAGACTGTATTTCCGTCTAGGCGTCAGATTTAAACATGTCAGATATTATACGGCACATACATACGCTATGAGTACAAACATTGTTATCTACTGTAATCGAATCAATCATTCAGCGTAATATTACTGATATTTACCAGAAAAACTGACATTAAATCTTGTTACGATACGATTAGTTAAAAGACTCCAAAAATACAAGAACTAAATAGTAAACAATGTCACATAACAGCTGAAGTTGAAGTAGGTGCCAAGGTATAGTCATATAGTGTATGTAAGAATTTAAGCTCAGACTCCAAAACCTTTTATGTGGAAATTATTTTATTCTTTTATGATTTGATGATGAAGTCGGTTTCACCTTTTTAAAAGTTTATTTTTTTACCTTTATGAATTTAGTTTTTTGTGTGGATTAAGGAATATCTCAAATCCAAAGAAACAACTAGAATTTCGTGTAAACAGTTACGTACAAAAATTTTTTCTTAAAATTATGAAGATATTTTTTTTATAGAAGAGAAGGCAATCGAGCACACAGCACACCGGTGAGTGATCATCGTCGCCCATAAAGTCAGCAATTCCCCTGGTGTTGCAGATGGCAAATTACTGGTGTGTTGCCCGTTTTTAGCATCCCTGAATTATTGTTTTTTTAATAAAAGAAGAATCATTCGATCGGGTCACAAACAAAGAAGCTACTTACGCCTCAACATACATAAAAAAAAGAACGAGCCTTAAAGTAGTTGCATAAGTATGATGTGTAACATCTGACATCTCACTTTTTGCTTGATATTATATTTATTTTACTCTAATTTGACTATTTAACTTAAATTTGCTCTTGAATTTCCTATTATAATCAATTAGAGTTAAACTGACTAAAATTAGTTTGAAGAGAAATTTGAATGTAGTTACAATTTTCGTATAATTACCTTAGTTGAAAATGAGTATTTGGTTAGCAGATATTTGAATAATTATACTCTCAAAGGATAGGTTCTTAGGTCTAGAACTAATATTCCAATTAGAATCATGAAAATCGGATAACCCGCCTAGAGGATATGAACAAAATTGTGTAAAAGAAATATAAAAACCTGTATTATTTGAAGTTTATGTTCTAGAAAGTTTTTAGTTATTGTAGTTACATATATTAAGTATAGTTGTTCTATATAAGAAAGGGGTACATGAGGGAATACCCGTAATAAAAATAAAAATTAAACAAATAAATATTAAACAAAATTTAAAATATCTATTGAGCAGCGACAGAAATTAATCCCAAAATTAAAAAAAACCTTAAATACTTTTGGTTTAGTCTTTTTTCAAAGACTTACCATCAACAGTAAATACATTTATTAATATAGTTTAAACATATAAATTAGCTTAGATAACAGCACACTTTATTACCACTTATATTGTTATTAAATGCCTCCTGAGTATGAGTCACTCAACATTACATGCAGCAGCATCCACTTACCATGCTGTTATGTTAACGCTACTTTTTTGTGAGAGTGTCGATCTGTTCGTAAGGTAACCGTAATACAGTAATAATTAAATTTATAACTATAAATATGTGGAAAAAAAAACCATAAAACTGACGTAGCTACCATAAACTTAAACAGTTAAGGTCTTGAGAGTAAGCCCCAATGGTTCCACTAATTTACTTATATCTACGGAAAATCAGTTGACCGGAAAAGACGTATTTCACCTCATAAAGTACAAGTTAAATATCACTATTAAAGGGACGGCGATTCGTATGGCCTTTATGAAATCAGTACACTAAATCTTACTTCATACTGACCTTTTTCGAATGCAATTTCGTTAATGCGATTTTATGTTTTTTGTGTACTGTCTTAAAAATAATTCCTTGGAAAACTACTATGTTTAGCCTCCAACTTATGAAGAGTTGTAATAATGATGATGATGAAACTGCAAGTCATTGCTTGACTGCTGTCAAGCAATGAATTGCAATAGTTTCATCATCATCATCATCTATGCCACCTGATCGTAAGCGGTGATGCAGTCGAAGATAGTAAAGCGCACTGACTTAGCTTAACAAAAGTCTGTCACTCTTCACTATTATTTCCTTGAAGACAACCACATTGTAATCGGATGGAGGTAAATTAATATGAAATGTGATGATCTTGACAAGTGGGATACTTCAATTGTCTTTAAAAATACATATACCGCTTCTGCCACCTTGCTGTTTAACACGACTCTGACGACCGACTAATGGAGCAAAAGCTCATTCGTACACTACTTATGTGATTTAAATTATAAAATATATTGTAACATTTTAAAATTTAATCATATTAGCTCCTACTGTACTATTGTGGCAAGATACTCTATAAATACCAAACAAATACCTACCATTCAGTGTCTGAAAGAGTTAATAGGCGAACTTTCTCTCTCCTCGAAATGTTTTTGAATCATTAGATATGGAGGTTCATTTAGATGTTCTCCTTCACCGCTGAGCACGTGGTAAATTACCATTTAAAAATAAAACTCGGTATGCTCGCGTACCTATTACTAATCACTCAAGAGTTCTTCACTCCTACTCGGACGGCGGTCAGATAACTCATCTGTTAATTGATTTACATATAGATGAACAGGGTAACGAAAAAAGAACGTTCGTACATAATCGGCATAATCATCACCACCTTCATAATCATAATAATTATCAGTCCCTCATTTCATTCAGGCGCAGACTCAGCGCGAACCTTAAGTCCGATGAAGCTGTAAGGGCCAACTGGCTAATAGCACTAACATCACAGAATACAGAGATCAAGCGGACAATTTCAAATTTGTAAAATTTAGCTTGAGCTCATTTCAACAAATTTCAAATTGCAATTACATAATTTTCATAAAAATACTTTGGAAAATATGCTACCATTATCTGCCGACCTTAACGCATCAAAACCAAACGTGCTTTTATTTCTCAAATCCTGCATTCATTTTTTGTTCTCCCGAAATAATCTACCCGTAGTTATCAATTTTACAAAAAAATCTGAGAGCCCGGAACCCCTCCTCCTCACCTGTCCAACTAAAAGGATGCAAGAGTAGTGATGTTTTAAGAACAGCCTTAAAAGACTTACTCAACCGTAATTGATATGCATTAATATAAATATATACATCTTTCCTAAATGACTTTCAATAAGAATTGTAATCTAAAAGAATTTTTATAATAAATTAACAATGACATATTAAAATAACTGAAGACTGTTTTTAAGAGCCACGCTGCAGTTATAATAGTTGTAATACCAGAGTAAAATAACAGCTTAATGTTGCTGTTTCGTATGGTGAGTGTAGAGAACCGGAGAATTGTTTTACTTGAATCGAGGCATTCCATCTTAGTCCTCAAGGGTGACAACGCATCTGCATTTTGATTCTTAATCGAGGTTAAATGTAGATATCTATGGGTCACAGCATCCACTTACCAACAGGTGGACTGTGTGCTCGTTTGTCACCCTTACCTTATTTTAAAAAAAAAACGTATTTAGAGTTCACCTGAAGGTGCTAGCTACTGGAAGTTCTGGAAAGAAGGCTACAGATGCGTTGTCACCTCTGAGAACTACTCGCTCTTTATACCCTTTATACTGAAACACATCATTGCACACAGTGATATTGCCGAAATAGGTAAGAGGGTAGTTCTAAAACAGATGGACTTCAAAACAGGAAATAAATCCCACGAAGTAGTTAAAAAGTTCATACGCGGTAGAGGCATACAGTAGATAGGGTTGCCAGATGCTCGGGATTCGTCTGGATTCTCCCGACATTTTAAATGATGTTCAGACTTCCGACGTACTCAAAAACTCCATACGAACAGCTACTCGGAAATTTGACGTATGGCCTTTGATATAATAAAAGATGAGTGAGTAATAAGACTGAACTTTGGAGTAAATTTTTTGAATTTTAAATATTTTCTGAATACAAATAAAGGATACAAATTGGTAAATTCTACTAAACTCCAATGCCAAATACACTTGGCAACTTAAAAAGTACTTAAATTGGTTATGAGTTAACAATGCTGTCTTTTTGTAGCCTCTTAATTTAAAAATATTTATTTCGCCCGACAACAACCATAAAATGCCGATATTTTCGAAATTTGTCCAGATATTTGGTCTTCCGATCTGGCGAACCCCGATGATGACTACGACAGTAATCAGGCGAACCGTGTGCTCGTTTCTATTATTACTTGTATAAAAAACTTTCTTCGTACCCAAAACCTAAACCATTTCAAAGAAAGGCAAAGCAACGTATTAAAGATAATACATATAAGATTTAAAATCTTCTGATCTCGATCTTTGTTCTCGGATCTCAATACTACAGTACACCGCCCATCTCTAAGCGCGACGACCTTCATTCCAGGAACGTCCCGGGTCAGACGTAATGATCGCACCACCCGCCAATTACGCATCATCACAATCAAAACACAACAAATTTCACGTACCACAGACCCAAAAAAGTAAAATAACCGAACCGAAACAATTACGCGGTTTTAACCTTTATGGATATGGTTTGAAGGGATTTTTTTCCGACCCCCAGAATTAGACGGAAGGTAGGCATTGTGTGGGTTGGTGCGAGTTATTTTTTAAAAGATTTTATGAAATTGTACACCGTAGCCAGTTGTTAACCTTATAAAATATTCAGGGTGTGCACAATTAAATATGTATTAGCATTTGCTACGGGCGCGCATTTGAATAATTGCAAAGCCAAGCTGAATGAGTGCTAACTCACCGTCGACAATCAGACTGGGCGTTGCAGGCGGTGACATTAGCTGAAAATTTATCTCGTACTTTAAATACGTTCTAAACCATTCTAAACGTGTAATATCTCATAGATTTTTTTGTTCTTAATGGGTTAGCGTAACAGATGATTTTTTAATTTTAATAGAGTTAAAGTTCGAGAAAGTTCTATATTCGACGCGTGTTTTATAATGTTTGTTTACCGATTTCTTGGTAACGTCCGAACCGTTATATATATGATTATTTTTAATGATTTTATTTAGTTAATGCTTTCGGCTACGTTTTATATAACTTTAAAGAAAAACTTCCCTAAGAGTGGAAAATTAGTGGACGAAGATTTTAATGCAGCTGTTTGATCAGTTTTTGAAGGCAGCTTTACTTTTGATTAAAAAATCGTTCACGAAAGAAATCTCGAAATACTCTTTTATCAAAATAACTTGAAGACTTTCCGTGAAATCATTTTTTTTGTAATAGGCTTTTTTGGTAAGCTGAAAAATTTACGTCGATTGCCGTAAATCACATCAAAAGCGGTTTGATGTTGAAATTAGCGGGAAGTTCCAGGGATGGCCTGAAGGGTGAACCTATTTTTTGTATTATCTACCAAAAATGAAAATCATCAATTTGCCATATAACTTAGAGACTTAGAGAATTTCATTAGTGGATGCGGTAAGTGTTGACTATAGGAAATACCAGAAAAGCCATCATAGTTATCAATAGATAGCGGTATAACCATTGCGTTTATACTAAAGGTACTGGACAGGACTCGTGTCAAAGGTGTGAAACTTATGGTGCGGTCGTCCGCCTGCCAAGAGTGGCGATTATGGCAATTCCTCCTCACAACGAGAAATTAATTGCCAAACCATGTCAATCAGTTACCATTTGTTGATTCTAGCAGCTTGGTCCATAATAAAATTCATTACACATAATGTTGCGACTAAATCCTTAATGCACTGGATCATACACAGATAAGAGGCTTTACAAACCCCGGACGCACACTGAGGAACTTTGACGGCTGCGTAACTCAGTGGCTGACGGAACAAGTGTTTGTAAGTCCTACAATCTGGGTGTGAATGTGTGTCCTTGTGCAATTATGTATGTGAACTACACGATACAAGAGAAAATGCCACTGTAGGGGTAAAGCACGAAACAAGTATACCTTTAGAGAATTTATACACGGTAGAGCTAACCTGCTAAATTATGGTTGTGGCACGAAGGGGTGACTCGACCGGGGACCGCAAGGACTTTCACAGAATACCAGCAACAAATAGCAGCTTAATAATGCTGTTTCTCATGGTGACATCGTACCTGCATTTTGATTCTTAATCGTGGATTGACATGGGATACTTGCTATGGGCCACAGAACCCACTAATCATCAGGTGGACTGAGTAGTCGTTGGACACCCTTATTCCTTAAAAAATTATGTTTTACGATTGAGTTCTCTCAATTAAATCAAAAAGATATTTGTTTTCGTCTACTAAGTAAGAGGAAATATACCCACTAACATTTACACCAAGTGGTAACTACTTCTATAGATGAACACATTTGTGATTGTTTCTACGTATCACAGCCGCATTTTGAAACTCAAACGGAAGCAAAGCAAGCATCGTTTTCAGATATTTAAAATTCTATAGAATGTCGGTCCAAAACCATGTTTGCAACTAGCGGAAACGGTTATGACGCAGACAATACTGAGACAAGATAAAAAGTAAATAAAGCACCGTTTGTTAGCACATAACACTAAAACAGAGATGATATCATATCGTATACATAGCTCTGAAAGGAAAAGCGTTGTGTGATTGAATTATATAAACGAAAACGAAAGTTACGAAATATGTACTCGTATTATATATACGTGGTTAAGCCACGCTGCAGTTATATTATGGTATTAGTACGAACGAATCGGCTTGATCGCGTAAGACGATGCTCTCACAGAATTCCAGCGTAAAATAGCAGCTTTATGTCCGTCGCTAGAGTAGAAAACTGGATACTCTTTTACTAGAGACGAGGGATACCATCTTAGTCCTCACGGGGTGACAATGGATGTAGATGTCTACGGGACACAGCAAACACTTACCGTGAGGTTAAACTATGTGCTCGTTTGCCATATTTAAAAATAGTTATAACACTGTAAGACGAAACAGCCAACAACATTTTCGTCATAAACGTCTGTCTACAGTAGAATTTTCTTACCTTGCCCACATAATCTATGTTCGCAAAGATTTTGGAAAGTAAGCGCTCTCTTAATAACACTTGCCGCAAAAATGAATTCGTTAAATTTCAGTAAAAAGCCACTTATGTCACGTATTTATGACATGATTCTTGTAACCGGATAGCTGGACCGACACGCTATATGATATAGGTGGCGCACGCCTCTTCGTGGAAACGACGAGAGATGGAGCTGTATTGAACCTTCCGCGAAATCTTTTCGACCCCATACCTATTACGTTCTCCTCAATGATAGGGTTAAGTAGCTTATAAGCAACTGTTGACCTAAATGTATTTTTTTCGGAAATTTTTACGTTAGGGTTTACACTTTAAAAAATTTAAACTGTTTTCAAAAATCTTAGAACAATATGGTCTCATTCAGACCGGATTTCGTCAAGGCGCCAGTCTCAACGAAGCCTAGGCATGTGCGCATGGTTGGACTATAGTGCACGATTGTGTGCGCAAACATAGCTTAATGCATTCTATTCCCTCATTCTCTTAGTCCGAAGGCATGGAAATCCGACATAAACGAAGAAAGGTCAGGTGTAGGACCAACGGCTTTACGTGCCTTCCAAGACAAAAAGATGAAACACCGCTGACTTCCTGACAATAGGTTTCTACTGAGAATTACTTAACAGATCAACCTAATATGTAATTTTGGACTGACCCGTGATTCGAACCTGAGACCTCGTGATCTGCATTCAGTCTTAAGACTGACAAGAACAGAAGAAGTCAAGAACTAAAACAAAACATTAAAAATAATATATATATAGTAAACGAAAATAATTACATAATATTTACATATACATTTAGTCAATATGCAACTTTTTACCCATTAGGCAACAGAATAAACGATTGTATTATTAAAGCAAGATTGCAGCACGCAAATCAATAAGTTGACGACCTTTAAACATGTTCTGTTATATTTGTATACAAATCCATACTAGTCACGAAAACATCCAAACTGTTCGTTTACTTAGCATTTAATAAAAAAAATTTCCCCGCAATATTACGCAATGTTATTTCTGCGAATAGATGCGAAGAAATTTCTTCAACAACCGAGTGTATTAATAATTTATTCGTAAACTTTGTTTTATTGCGGAAATTGCACCAACCTAATTCTTCTCGTGTTAGTCATAGCTTGCTCTTATTGAGTAGAGATACTGGTTCAAATATGTAAATATTTTTTTTTGGAATCTAGAACTGGATATTAATACAAAAAAAGAGAATGTAAAACAGACATCTTAATGTAGCAAGACAAATATAAATGAAATAATTTTTAATGAAAATTTACAATTTTTTATCTACTAAATTTAAAAATAAAAGTGTTTCTATTACGCACATTTCAATTGACGCCTTAACTATGCTCAACTTCTTAACATAAACTCACGCATACATCTTTCTTCTTCCTTTCTTTATCAGCCCGTAAGAGTTTACTGCTAGACGCACACATACGCACGTTAATAATTGTAGATGCATATGTGTACGTAAGTGCGTGTTCCTTCAATAACTTCAGCAGGGTCAATAGAAATACATCAATTTCTTTTTTCAATTTTCTTGTAATCAGCGATTATAAGTAAAGCCGATGACGAGAGACCGACCGTATGATGTTTTAACATTTGTCTATAGTTATTGTATTTCCTCATAATTTTAAATATTGTTCGGATTGATTATGCTCGAAGGAATCATGCGCAGGTAAAACCATGCCGAAGTCTGTTATTATTGGAACTGATCAATATATCTGAGGTTCTGTGAAACGTTTAAGAAAAAACAAGTCCATTTCTATTTTGCTTAAATTTTTATTTGCTTTGAATTTTATATATATTTCAATTAATTTTAGTTTCATACTAATGAAATATTATTTAATTTCTTAATAGTACCTAATTCACGTACGGAATAACTATTAACCTTTTGCCCTCAGTCCTTCAAAATAAAGTAGATAGTGTAAAACACTATTTAAACATGTTTACACGTAAAATTTACCTCACGTATATGGGCAGATGTTGCCAAATACTCTACGAGCTCTAGGACCTCGTTCTATCCTTGCGCAAACAAAACAGGCACGTCCATACTAAGAGCCTTTAAAACAAGTGTGTAGAACAAGTCCAATATACCATAGGAGATAGTAAACATCATGGTGAATCTTATAGAGGTTATAATAAGCAACTAAATCGTTTAGTACCGCGGTGCGAATCGGTAAATTGCTGTTGTTTCTTTATGTACGCATACCTCCACGTATGCTCGATGCCGCGAAGCTACCGTGCAACTATTATAGGCTACAAGATAACGCCGCGAATTTTTATATGCCGCCCGCATATTAAGTGTCCGTCCATGTTGGAATTACAGTTTATGCAACGCTAGGATGCAATATACTATTGTAATAGCTCCGCTTATGTAGCTTGTATAGAATGCGTGGTGAAATTTCTGCAATGCGTATACACACGACTTCTATAATCTTCGTGCGAAAAATCTTAATGAAACCTTCAATAGGTTGCATTATTTTATATTTTAATAACAGATACTGCAGAATATAAAATGGACGATTCAGAAATAACCATTACAAATTTACATATTTATCAATAATTTGATACATAGTATAAAAGGAAGTCCAATAAACGAACTTGCGTGCAGTTTTCATTGATATGATCTGCATGCCTCCAGGGATTTTATCTGTTTGTTTGCCCGGGCTGATCTTTGGAATGGCTGAACATAGAGCAACATCAGAAGGCTACATCCACTTCTAGACACACATATATACCTAAAACCATGTCATTGGCTGCATATGATTATAGATGCATATGTGTACGTGAGTGCGTGTTCTTACAATAAACTGAGCATGATTTTGGCTTAGTTTTTGCGTCACTTGAATGTACGCAGCGCTCCGTCTTCCTTTCTATATTCGTCTAAAGTTGAACTACAAAACATTTAAATGAGAAACAATGAAATAAAGACGGAATGAATGAAATTAATGGTTTTCACAATAACACAAATATTAATATATATGTATGTATAAATAATATATCAAAGACAAATGAATTCTATAACCTTATTCTAAAAAGTATCTTGTGTTTTTAATGGAAATTCAGAAAGTATTTACAGGCACTTTCGTCATAAATTCCGCAACATTTACCTCGAATTTAATCAATCGAATATAAGCGGAATTTTACCGAAAATTACGTCACAGCTGAATGACTATTTCTCTAATGATTACCCAAACAACATAATTATGAACGCCCCTCGAACTGGTCTCAAACCATTATAAAATACTAGAAAATCAACTGGCAAGAATAACACATTGTGAGATCATGTTGGGAGGAGAAAAAAACAAAATTGAAAATAAAGAGACGTAGTAAGCTATAAAATGAATGCAAAATAGGAAAAAATAGAGAATTTGTATATCGATGAAGCGATACCTGTTGCTTTATTCTATTTGTATAGCAATCTGATTGGCAATGAATAAGGCCTATGGGCAGTTGCGGGCTGTGTTGGATTATGATTATGTAAAACAGCGTCTTATTGTGGGTAATCGGGCCAGAAAAATTAACAGGTAAATAATTCATTAACATAGCCCAACGGATCAGTAAGCTTAAGTAACAATGGGCCATATAGTTCAAGAAACCGAAAACCGATGGGGAGGAAAGGTTCTCGAGTGGCAGCCTCGTAGCTGCAAGCGAAGTGCATGGCGGCTCCCTACTAGATGTACCGACGACCTGGTAAGAGATGCATGAGCAACCAGAGTTCGATCCCCGCCAGCGCCAACAAAATTGTCATTGCAATTTTAAGAGTGTTGTGATTGATTACGTGATCGGCGATGTAAGAACACATCGTGAGAAAACTTGCATATATACGGAATAAAAATATTTTGAACAAATGTCACAGTGAAGACACTCTATAACCCTCTAAGAAATAAAAGGTCTGTGCCGAACAGTGGTACGTATATATGCTATAAATTTTTTACTTTTAACCACTACAGAACTGTTGTTATGAAAATATATTTCAGAAAACTGATCTTTTCTGGACAGTATTTTCATTGACATAAAATTTGCGATAACTTGGACAGGACAGTCCCCTAAAACTTCATGGATATTCTACATTATATTTATATATTCAACTAAACTAAATATCAGAATTTATATTCAGTGTATGATGTCAACTAAGGTTAATAAAAGTTAATAAGTGTTTTACGGTCCAACCGAAAATAATAATTCATGAAGCGATAAAATTAAGTAATAACAAAATATCTTTGCGACATTAACAGAATCATTTAGACACTGGGTTTTATAATGCATTAATTTAGTAATTATTTTGTGTACAATAAACAAAAGATAATAAGATTACCTGATTTTTTAGTTATTAAATAAAAGTTTTGCATGTGATAAAATACAATATAAATTAATTCAATATGGCAGTGGTATCAACAAAATCAAGAACAAGTTTACTTGTTTCATTTTTGTATTCGATGAATGAATTCATATAGAAGGTTGAAAAAAAAAATTCCTAAAGAATATGTAAAAAATTTCAAGCACTTTCCTATTAACAAAGACAAGCAAAACGTCTTGTAATCAGAAATACTATAACACAATGCTTCACAACCTTTAAACGAATAATATGGACACAAGTCTGCAATTTAGAGTAATGTTGATTTCTTGTATTCATAACACCATCACCATTAAGGTGGACATCAGCTTAACAGCAAAAATAATTTATTAAAATAAACCATTTAAGAAAGTACCTAAGATTATTATCAAAGCTAAAAAGTGAGCTTATGCAAAATTAATAACGTACACCAGACCGGATTTCGGTCACGGCGGCCTGCGTCAACGGAGACTAGCCATCGGCACAGGACAGGATTATAATGTCCAAGTGCATGCGCAAGCACAGGTGCACTCTCTATTCACTCTCCCATAGTCCGATGGGACGGTAAACCGACACGACCGAGAGAAATCAGGGCAGGACCAACGGCTTTACGTGCTTTCTAAGGCAAGGGGGTGAGACATCACCAAATTCCTGACTCCGGGCAACTACTGAGAATTTCTTTACGGAAAAACTCAATAATAAATTTGCTTGTTTGCCAAATTTATAACTTTAAATGTGATTATAATTTTTATTTTGTTTCACAGGTATATTTTATTCATTGTTGATTTTACAACGGGAGGCAGTTTGTTCAACGTATGATACCTTAGTAATTTTTAACAGCTAAAGGATTCAGAGACAGGTGGAAATAACGATGTTGCATTTTCAGCGGCTAAGACAAATGAGCGAAAAGATCGTGAGTTCGATAAACCCGAGTGAGCCGAAGTCAGTGGAGCACCGGGACGTATTTAATTAATCAAAATTAATCCAACGAACGAGTGCACTCCGAAGATAGACTCACGCAAACGTTGCAACTATTCGCGGAAAGCTTGTGGTACCATATTTTATTTTCGCACTGAGATATTCCTTATCTATCTATCTTAGTTAAAATAGTAGTAAGATTTGGAATTATAAAGTCATAATAATAAGATAACTTGTTTAACATATTAGAAGCCAGTAATTGACTACAACCACACCTAGTGGTAAGTGGTGGTAAATCGCAGCGTCTTAGAGTAATAAAAGCCTATTAACTCTTTCCTTGAAGTCAACATATTGTAATCCAACGAAAGACAGGTGAGCAAATTATTCAGCTTCTTTATAAATAGTTAAAGAAGATGCTTCAGTCAGTTGCACTGCATGGATAGTATTTTTTTTCACATATGTTTAAATACATATTTTTTGATTCAAACTACTTTTACGGATTTAATCACGTAAGACTGAGGTGACTGACGTCCCTATGTCAGTGTTAACCCGGAGTACCTTCAGCTTTTTAAAATCAAATAAATTAAACGCGATAAAATCCGTAAAAGTAGATTTAATCAATGTGTAGTGTTCGTGTAAATATAAAAAATCATTACATTATTTATTTTATAGAATAAGGGTACAGACGAGCACACAGTCCACCTGATGGTAAGTGGATGCTGTGGCCCATAGACATCTACGTTTAACCTTGATTAAGCAACAAAACATAGATGCGTTATTACCACCGAGGACTAAGATGGAATGCCTCGTTTCTAGTAAAAAGGGTCTCCGGTTCTCTACACTCGCCATACGAAACACAGCAGCATTATGCCATTATTTCACGCTGGTATGAAATTTTTTATAACATTTCCTATGAGATTAGAATGCCACCAATTTAAATGACTTAAATTTTTAATAAAAACTTGAACGATCGATAGTATTACACAGATTTAGAGTTAAAAAAACATCTGAAATATCTCCAAATCAAATGAAATTGCAACCCTACGAGTATTTACTACCGCGAATGGCGCATTAAGAGCGCTTGAGTCAGATTTTATTTAAAAGCCGAAGTATGTTAAGAAATAATGTGTTATACATTAAATGTTCAAAATGATACCAACAGTCAACGACATATTAAGTGAAATGACACACATTCCACCCAAACTTTTTACTGATATTATGTCCCGGTTTAACAAAGGTTTGGGTTGTTCTTAAAGGAGGGTCGGGGATAGAGAAACTATCGTCAACGATCATTTTCAAAAGAATTATACCATATCATTTTATTTTTGCTTAACGTTAGATAGTATTTTAAAGTTTTTCATCTATAGTGGGAAAACTTACTTGATGGCTGAGTAATACTATGTGGCTATTTCGATATCAAGTTCACCATAAAAAATTATAACTTAGGGAAAACTCTAAATGAACATGAAAGTAAAGTAACAACCTATAATTATCCTGTAAATGTCACAGCAGCGAGTGTTAACGGAAACGGTTCTTCGCTGGGCAGGATTATTGTGCACGAGTATATGCGCAACCACAATTGCAATCTCTATTCCTTCACTCATTCATAGCCCGATGGAACGGCAATCCGACACGACCAGAGAGTGATCAGGCGCAGGAACCACGGCTTTCCGAGGCACGGGAGTGAAACACCTTCAACTTCCTAATACCGGCTGTTATTGCAAAATTCTTGACAGAAACACTCAATAACCGTTTTGGCCCTACCCCGGATTCGAACGCGGCACCTCATGATCAAGAGCGGCGTTTGCGACCACTAGACCAACGCGGTAATCAACAACCTTTAGACGTTTTACAGATAAGCAAATACCTTATCTAATTTAAGCTTTTAAGAAAAGGAAATGTCTGTCGCGATGCCCTTACGCGTGTTCGCAGACTACACATGTCTTTGAAATATATTTGTTTTAATTTCTCACAAATATAGGTTTCCACGCGCTGTTTTCCTTTCCCGCTAAGCTGATAAATTTTAAAGTAAAGATGTTTATCAGGCTCTTTTTCTCTACCTTAGAAGAAATTCTAGGAATGTGCAACTTTTAGCCCTCTTTTTATTTCTGCCGTCAATCATCAAAACATTCACTTTTGCGTTTCAGGTAAAAGGTAAGGTAAAAGGTAGGGTAAAAGAGTTTGAGATTTTCTAAATCCTCACAAATCTTTAGGTTTCGCCCATAACCAGGTACAAAGTACGTTCCAGAGCCATCTGCATCCATCGACTCATCGACTATCATCCTACATTTATCCATTATAACAAAATAAATTTTGACAATTTTCAAGTGCAATTATTTACTGGCATGACATTTGTAAGCAGGGCATGCAAGTTGTTAATAGAGGGACAACTTTTTTAACCAAGGTGAACCGCACCTTAATGCATAAGTTTACGTAGTATGAACACTAATGAATGATACAAGGCCACTAAGTGCATTTTTGTTTATAGCGGTACTTTTAAGCTTTGATTATGCGTCGATAGTTTATATAAAATTTCGATACGATGATTTGTTTGCTTCTGTTTTCACCAGTACAATGAGAATAAAACATAAGTAAATATAAATTTAAATATAATATCATTACTAAAGGGCACATTATAACCAAAACTTTTATTTATTACCCGACTGCAAAAGAGCGGATAAAAAGTCAATATTTATTTCTGGTATTAATGAATGTATGAGAACCGTTTTATGTCCGTGCGTAACTCTTAAGCCAGTCATCGGTTTTGCCAATTTATAATTTTGTCTATAATTCAGCTTGCCATCTACAATAAGTTATAACACGTAGAAAACGTGTCGTTTATGGTGTAATTCCATTATTAATACGTGTGCATTCTATATAGGTGTATATATATATATATATATATATATATATATATATATATATATATATATATATATATATATATATATATATCATGTCCCATTAAATTGATCACTTCTTGAAGTGGCCAAGTATATCATGAAACGCAGCTATTTCACGTTACAGTCAGTTATTATTGGCCATTGTATATATTTATCGATTTATCCATTCACATTTGGCCAGTCAATGAAAAAATATGAAGATAAAATAGCTAGTTTAATACACTTCAATGTTTGAGAAATTACTTATATAGAGATACTTTGAAACAACCGTACAAATTTGCAAAGAAGCTTCAGAATAATTAATACAGGCAAATAGTGAAGAAAAGTTATTAAAAAATCTAAAACATTCTGTCATTTTTATCTTTTAAATTCAAAATGCGTTATTTTAACTGATTTTACTGCGCACACATACATTCGTAAGTGTCGATCGGTAGGCAAAAACATTGGTGCCCCTAAATCACATTCAAATTCGGGATAAAAGTCTTAAGAAGCCTTATTTACTCGTATTTTCAGAAACAGCAATGACGATATATCAATATTCATATATTTTTTTAAAAAGAATATCAACAATGCTATAAACATTACTAATATTCCGCTTAACCACTCGTGGTAAGCTTAAATTGCTTGTGTTACGAGTGGTACACGCCAGTAGTGGAATGGCGGATTCGAACCCACGACCTTTTTGAGTTCGCGGTCGGCGCCTTGCCATTAGGCTACTGTCGCTTTAATTTTAAAGTTAAGTTTAAAATTAAAGCGACAGTAGTCGCTTTAAATTTAAAGTTAAGTTTAAAATTTGGCTACTCTTTGAAAAATAACCCAATATTAGACGCAATATAAACTACAGCAAAAGCAAATTTTACTCGGTAACCTTAGTCCTAAGCTTATTCAATTACTATTCCAGACAAAAAGCACTCTAATACTATATGCAAGGTGCTTCATGTAAATGATCTCCCACACGTTTGTAAGTCCATTACACTTAATTAAGTAGATGCTTCTTAGTACTCAAACGTTGGTGATTCACTGTTTAACAGCAGCAACAGTAAAACGCCAAACTGGCATAAAATGTTGGTATGCAAAGCTTTTCCGGCCAAATACGGAATCTACGATATCTAGTACACACGGCTAATCACTGCTCACGCCATACCAGACCGTATACCCTCAACACAATGGTGATATTTGTGTGCGAGATTAGAGATAATGTAATCATCTTTATTGCCGGTGGTGCGCTCGGAATTTTACCAGGTCTACAAATCTCCGTCAAATATGTATGGACTAAGGAAGCGCAAAAGAGCGCTTTGCAATTGCACTGATAAAATTGATATTGAAAACACGCACGGCATTTTGATCAAGTATTGGCAATTAATATTGTGTATATAGATAACATGTTTGGGTAATACCATAGTACGTGTAACTAGAATTGACCAGCAACGCATTTCGTTGAAGTAATAATTCCCAGAAAACAGGTGTATAATGATGGGTCATGGAGCATGTACAAATTACGTGTTATAATAGCAACAAGAAACAGCGGCAGTCGGAATATGTGGAAGGAAATATTTACGTTAGCATACACGTAATAAGGTGTTGGGAAACCGGGCATCGCATGATGCGGTATTGACCTAAGCGTTTAGGAATGTAAAACACCCGAATGATTACAAAGTAAACCGGATTATAAAATCCTGTTATACAAAACTATTGCTGACCTACCCAGCAATATTAATGAAATATGTATGAAATTATAACGTATATGTACATAAACACTCACGCCGGTCACCCAGATGGGTAGGTAGAGACTACGGACGTCCATTTGGCATGATCCTGACACACCTCTCTCGCTTTCTCCACATACATATACCTACGCATACATGCTCCTCGATTAAGAGTACTCTTGATTTGGCCGATTTTCAATATATAGCCCATTTGGTCGATAAACTTTTCTTATTGTAACGAGGTAGGAAACGAAATAAAAACGAATGAACGAATCAAATACCCCTTATCATTCCGTGGCTGTCGCAAGAGGTGGCAGAGAGAAATGACACAGGCGATGGGCAACTGCATTTTGTTGATAACAACACAACATAATTAAAAAAAAACTAGGACACATATAATCCCCCACGAGGGAATCTATGAGAAAGGCCTACGTTCAGAAATAGACATTAGATAGACTGTAATGATATGATGCTGATAAAGCTAATTTGTGAAGTAAAGCATACAACACGCAACACTCAAAAAATTGAAATAGAAAGGTGGAGGTAGTAAGATCTTAGATTTGTAAAACACAGTTAAAATCATTCAAAACACGTTATATCTACATCCTATGTTAGTCAGAAAAGTAAGTAGTAAAAAGTAGCCTATATACGTCCTACGTCTGCTCACAAACATCCTCTTATTCTTGGAAGGGTTATAGACTAAGAAAGAGTCCATCGTGCTAGCGGATTTCATATGTCCTGGAACTTTAAAAATAAACTCATCTTTACCTTAACAAATTCGATAGAAAACATTACATGGGACAAGGGATTAGTAAATTTGCAATTATATGCAAGTTAGAGTATAAGATTTGATTGACACTTGTTGACGTCTACAAGAGGTATCTATACTTAAACCTTCTATAGTAGTAATATACTTCCCTAGGTTGTCTTCCTAGAGCATATCTTAAAGAGCTAATCGATTAAGATCGATTCTGGTAAGAGTATAAAGGCTACAACACAAACAATATATACAACAATCTTAAGTTAAAAAAGTTAAGTCAATCAAAACTGACAAACAAAAATAATAGTGTTCATGTAGTTTAAATTAAGGTCTAAGATCATAAGGCCGTGGCTGATCAATCTAACATAGGTTTTTGTTTACTCGCCAGGCGTTATCGATCAATTGACGTCAGTCGGTAACCGGGGGTTATCACTGATTAGCTATCCGCAGTTTGCGGGGCGTAGGTCAAGCCGCATTCTGAACGTATGGGCAGACGTGTAGAGGCTTTTTATGAAAATCCTAAAAATATAGATAGCATTTTTTTTCCGCAGCCTTAAGAAACGTTTATGTGAAGTAGGCAATATACATATAAACCTGTAAGATTGATTTAAAAAAAAAACATAGATACAACCGCATGAACAATACGATTACGAAATCCGATCCTATAAAAATCACTGAAAACTTATTTTTATAAAATAAGGATGACAAACGAGCACATAGTCCACCTGATGGTAAGTGGATGCTGTGGCCCATAGACATCCACATTTATCCTCGATTAAGAATCAAAATACGAATGCGTTGCAACCCCTGACGACTAAGATTGAATGCCTCGTTTCCAGTAAAAAAGGTCTCCGGTTCTCTACACTCACCATACGAAGCACAGCAGCATTAAGCTGCTATTTTACGCTGGTATTCTGTAAGAGCGTATTCCTTCCCCGGTCGAGCCGAACCATTAGTGCTGCAACTATAATATAGGTGCAGCATGGCCCTACCACGCATAAGAAACATGTTCCTTGTTAGCATTTGAAATTTGCATTAAAATTTTCAAAGTAAAAAATTAACTTTTAATAAAAAGTCGCCGACTTCAAACTACTAAAAAGAATAAAATAGCTTCACATTCTGAAGTCCCAGCTTAGACTTGATGCATTAAAACCCGTTTTTTAATTGTTATCCGAGCCCTAACCATCTGAGCTGTTATAGCTCAAATGGTAAGCGGTTGTTGTAAATTTCACAGTACGCGAGCAACCCGGGTTCGATCCCCGCCGGCACTTATGAAATTGTTGATTGCAATTATAATTGCAGATTTACCACATGCTCTGCGGTGAAGGTAAACATCGTGAGGAAACCTTCATGTATGAGAAATGTGAAAAATAATCTTTCGAAGACATGTGAAGTTCGCCAATACGCACTGAGGCAGCGCGGCTGATATTGCCCTAAAACTCTGTAGGTGTGCCGCGCACACACATGTAAACTTCGCAACGTTGTATTGTAACTATATTATGTAGTGAATAAGATTTTTCAGGCAGTCACTAGTTGCCCGCCAACTGTATGGCACGTTTCGCTATAATAAATATATATTAGTAAAAGAATTCACCTTTCATTATGGTCACCAATAGGCACCCCTACGGAGTCAGCTCCTAAACTGGTGAACCCGACGTGATCAAGATGACTGAAGTGGTCTATGTGATGTTAATGCAGTAGTGGGCAATATTCGCGTGGTTGTGATCAGTGGACAATAGATATAGTAACATGAGTGCGCCGTTTCCGCCTACGTCACAGAACGTGCCGCCTGTTAACGCGCCACCCCTTTCGCGGGGGTCTCCGTACAGCCCTGCGCACAAGCGCATTAGCAAGTTTTTGTTGTTAGTTTTAAGTTTATATTCATTGTATAGTTTTAAGTTTTTTTGTATTCAATTGTTGTAAAGGGGGAAGTATTGTAGGTGTGCCGCGCACACACATGTAAACTTCGCAACGTTGTATTGTAACTATATTATGTAGTGAATAAGATTTTTCAGGCAGTCACTAGTTGCCCGCCAACTGTATGGCACGTTTCGCTATAATAAATATATATTAGTAAAAGAATTCACCTTTCATTATGGTCACCAATAGGCACCCCTACGGAGTCAGCTCCTAAAACTCTCTCAGAAATGAGAGGAGGCCTGTGCCCAGCAGTGGGACGTACAGGCTGTAACTTTAACTTTAAACTTTTTAATTGTTTGAATTTGGTTTATACATTTAATTTAAAACAATCTGTTTATTTAAGATATTGGCCTCTAAGATATTTACTTAAAAATACTATGTTAGTACCTACAAAAAATATAAAAACTAACATTCTTATAAAAAGGTAGTATTTTTTGCCTTTTTGAGTGAACTAAGGAAAATTGCAATCTTAATGTCATCGAAATAATTACATATAACTTCATTCCCTATTTTGCCATCCTTAGTGGTGTAATTTTTCTCCAAATTTACATGGCCCCTGAAGTGTTACCTATTTAATCAAAAAGAATAATAAAAACCGGTTTAAAATTGACGAAAGTATTGCGTAACATACATACAAAACACATACAGTAGGCCTCCCTTTCTCTAAAAGGCAACATCCGTCTCGTGCTTGGGCAAGCAGATTAGCAGACCCACTGGAAACATATCGCACGTGGAAGAATTTCCTAGTGCTATCGTGCGGAGCAATCCGGGAGAGTAACAAGGACTTCATCACGTCCACGACTAAGCGAATGATACGCAACGTGATAACGGTACTCTCATGGAGTGCGAACTCAGATGGACGTGACGTGTTTGCCGAACACTCCGCGTACACTGCGTTTGTAAAAGGCAAATATTTGCCGGATTCCCAGTGTGCAATTTCAACCCAACATAAATTAATGCAAGATTTAGCTTCGACTTTTTTATAGGATAGGGTGACAAACGAGCACACAGTCCACCTGATGGTAAGTGGTTGCTGTGGCCCATAGACATCTACATCTACATCCATCCTCGATTACGAATCAAAATGCAGATGCGTTGTCACCCGTGAGGACTAGGATGGAATGCCTCATTTCCAGTAAAAAGGCTCTTCGGTTCTCTACACTCACCATACGAAACACAGCAGCATTAAGCTACTATTTTACGCTGGTATTCTGTGAGAGCGTGGTCCTTCCCCGGTCGAGCCAATTCATTCGTGCTACAACTATACTTCTAATATAACTGCAGCATAGCTCTACCACGTAAAAACTTTACTTTCACTTAGACTTAACGAATAACATTTATGTGGTAGAATATTTATGTGGTAGAGCCATGCTGCAGTTATATTAGTAGTATAGTTGTAGCACGAATGGGTCGGCTCGACCGGGGAAGGTCCACGCTCTCACAGAATACCAGCGTGAAATAGTAGCTTAATGCTGCTGTATTTCGTATGGTGAGTGTAGAGAACCGGAGACCCTTTTTACTGGAAATGAGGCATTCCATCTCAGTCCTCATGGGTGACAACGCAACTGCATTTTGATTTGCAATGGAAGATAGATGTAGATGTCTATGGGCCGCAGCAACCACTTACCATCAGGTGGACTGTGTGCTCGTTTGTCACCCTATTCTATAAAAAAAAAAAAAAAAAAGAATAACATTAAAAAAGTCAATTCCGTTATTTTGTTATATTATTTATGACTAGTATCTTTACTAGTATCACTATATTATAATGACAGTGTGCAGTGACGGTGTAAGAATATACATTACCCCGTATCGTCCGTAAGAGGCGACAGAGGGAGTCAATCTAAGGGATGGGTAGGAGCATTTTAAATATAAAAAACTGCAGTTGCCAACCGGCCTGCCAAGCGTGGCAACCATGCTAAATATCAGCAGTGCACTTTTGATAGGCTAGAACGGTAACGGTGAGAGTTATAATGGCAAACGAGCTGACAAGTGAGCTTGTAAGTGACTAATGCAGTCTATACACACTGTCTATAGATCCCAGCAGCTAACTAAAAAGAAGGTCACAGTTGCACGTTGTCGTACCTTAGAAATTTAGAAATAATATTAAATCCCACAACAGTGGGACCAACCAGTTTCGATTCTTTTTTTTAATAGAATATAGGTTGACAAACGAGCACACAGTCCACCTGATTTTAAGTGGATGCTGTAGCCCATATCTACATCTATCCTCGATTAGGAACCGAAATGCAGATGCGTTGCCAATCCTTAGAACTAAGATGGAATGCCTCGCTTCTAGCAAATAGGGTCTCCGGTTTTCCACACTTCACACGAAAACACAGCAGCATTGAACTGCTATTTTACGCTAGTATTCTGTTAGAGCGTGGTCCTTCCCCGGTCGAGCCGACCCATTCGTGCTACAACCATAAGATGCTGAAGAGATGAAGCTGCAGCATGGCTCTACCACATTTTTATTTGAAGTTGGAATCCATACAGTGACGGTGTGATTAATTTTCACCCTTATTGCCATAATGATATACTTTAAAGAAGTAATATATATTGCAAGATTGAAAGTAACATTCAATACCGAATAAACGTACGCCTTAACGCATTCCATAAGCTAACCTTGCATAGTATGGTGGTAGGTCCCGCCCGCTTTGGCTTCAAGCCAGGCGAAACTCTTAACTGGATTCCACAATTGTGCTATGAAACTCTGTCAGCGTTTTGCAACAGTTGTTAATATAAGTAAGTAAGATCAGTGATATATAAATACTATTATAATATTATTATTTGACTAGTGTAATGGCGGCATAGGAGTTGCACGGTAGATGCACTAACCACTAACATCTGGTGGTGAGAAACCATCTTCCTGATTTCGGACGACTCTAAATAATGAAAAACTACGTTTGACGATATTTTTATAAGTAGGTAGAGCCATGCTGTAGCTACTTTATGGTTGTAACACAAATGGGTCGACTCGACCAGGGAAGGACCCCGCTATTTTATCCTTATATTTTGTGACAGCGTGTATTCTTTTCTCAGTCCAGCCGACCCTTTCAAGTTGCGTAGTAGCTCTAGCAAGTACAAAATATCTACATGAAACGGACAAACATATTATACAGTTTTTTTTTAAATTATTACTCAGTTTTTATCAAATAGATGCTGCTGCCCATCTGCATCTACTGAGAGGTTTTCCAGTGGCTATCTCGTACCAGTGAGCAAAATGTAGGGCAGTCCCCCACTAGATGGAGTAACGACCTAGTGAGAAATTCTATCTGAATTTCTTACCAGGTCATCACGCCACTTTCCATCAGTCGGCACAGAACAGTGCTTTGTGGCATTTCTTGAGGGAGGCCTATGTGCTCAGCAGCAGCCTTGTCAATGGCTGTCTATCCTTTTACTTTTAATTCTTGTCATTATTCAAATAGCTCTCATTTGTCGTATTGTCAGTAATTCTACGCCTTCCCCCGTTACGTCGCGTTCTCAATTCGAAACAATAAACGCAGCCACTTATAGCTTATCTCCCGTTATCAGAACCATCGCATTCCAACGTTATCTGTGCGAGGAACCCAAATCGCGCTTAATGTATTTTTCACCGCGTTCATTATAGATAGGCGGTTATTAATCGATATTCTTTGATTAAAACTACTTTTACGGATTTTTTTTAGCGTTTCATTTATTTTATTTTTAATACCCGACGTTTCGGGTGCTTTCCAGCACCCATGGTCACGGGTGACTGAGGTGACTGACGTCCCGATGTCAAAGTTAACCCGGAGTACCTTCAGCTTTTTTAATTATTGTCTTTGGTCCGATCTACGCAGAATGAACTAACTGTGGTTTGAAGTCTTGCAGTGGTATGCTTGGGTTTAGTTTTAATTTTATTAATTATAGGATCCTAAGCAGGTGGTAATACCAAGCCTCCTTCTCTATTGAAACGTTGATGCTTCACGTCAGCTATGTGTTCTTTTACGCGGGTTCTAATTGATCTCTTTGTTTGCCCTATATATGAGAGACCACAATCACAATCATGCTTGTACACTCCTGCATCTTGTAGAGGAATATGACACTTCACGGATGGTAAGAACTGACTAATCTTCTTCGGCGGCTTGTAGAATGTTCTAATAGAAGCTCGCTTCAAGATGTAGCCAATCTTGTCTGTGACTTGGCCGCGACTGTCTAATGCTATAAGCGCTTGAAATTATTTTCAAAGTACTTACATCGAGCGCCTCCTGCGCTGTATGAAGGTATTCTCTCAGCATCGCTTCTTGTATGCTGAGCCATTCTAGCCTCGGGTCTTCGATCTGCGTCACCTCTGTTGACAAATATACAAACATTAGTAATGCGGTTGAAATAATCTCAGGATTCTATAAAGATTTACCTAATTGATTTCGACCACGTCAGCACCCTTCGAATATTGTTCGAAGCTATAAAATAATGCGATTCCTGGCCTTAGCAACTTAAGTTCTTAAGCCAGCCCTCTTATCACCATCTGCGACGACAAGTCGCGGATGCAGTTCGTTTAGGGTAAATTACATACAAACTAGAGCCGTGGTAGCTCAGTGGTTAACGCTCGCTGTAAATATAACAGAACGCGAGTAACCCGGGTTCGATACCCGCCGGCAAGTGCTGATTTACCACGTGCTCGGCGGTGAAGGAAAACATCGTGAGGAAACCCGCATGTCTGAGGAATAAGAAAAAAAATATTTTGTAGACATGTGAAGTTCGTCAACACGCATTTGGGCAGCGCGGCGGACACTTCCTTGCCCTAAACCTTCTCAGAAATGAGGGGAGGCCTGAGCCCAGCAGTGGGACGTATATAGGCTGTAACTTTACTTTTTTTACTTTTTACATACAAACTATAATAAAAATTTAAATCGGTCATCGAAACCGCGGTATCGTGGGCATCTGCTAGAGAAAGTTAAAGTTAATATAAAAAAATCACAGTTTCCAAGTTAATTCATATCAAACACAAACTTTATTTTATTAACTCTAAATAACATAATTGGTTAAAAAAATCAACTGTTGGCAGCTGGCAACATGGACAGTTATTTAAAAAAAAGTGTAAACTGAAATGAAGTGATTTCATTATAGGTTAAGTAATGAAAGTAACACTTGCATGCATTAAATTTTTTATAGAACAAGTGTGATAAACGATCACCCAGTTACATCAATGGTCGATTAAGAATCAAAATGCAGCTGTGTTGTCACCCTTGAGAACTAAGATGGAATGCCTCGTTTCTAGTAAGAAGTGTCTCCAGTTCTCTACTCTCACAATACGAAATACAGCACCTATTTAATGCTGGTGCGTTAAATAGGTGCTGTATTTCGTATTGTGAGTGTAACAGGGTGTCTCTACCAAGTATATAGTCGAAAGATCGTCATACGAAGATACAGATATTGATTCTTAAAGAATTCAGCTGTACAATAAATTTTATCAGGCTTGAGTTTTTATTAAAAAATATAATAAACATTCTAAAAATAATACGTATGTTAACATATTCTTCGATCGATTTACAACGTTCAACGGCCAGTCCACAGCGAAGGCTATTTAATATGCAATATATACAAACGGTTACATAAGACGACAAGTGGTGGCTCAGGAACCTTGGCTGGCTTCGTTTGAAAGTTATCGGATATTGGCTCGTACTATTCCAACGTACACATGTTAAAATATACAAATCAACACACAATTACACCACCACAATTGGCCAGTGTTGTGCAAAAATGTTTACAACCCACAAATACTGAAAGTTATTCAGATTTGAAATAAGAAGCCCTATTATACCATTCAATTTTCTTTAAAATTATATAAATTTAGCGTTGCGAGTTCGCACTTTCCTTAAAAGCCTTATGTTCAACAATGGATTTTAAAAGACATTATTATGATGAACAAATAAGTAAGATGAAATGGCAATGAGCCATATAGCTCGAAGAACTGACAACCGATGGAGCAGAGAGGTTCTCGAGTGTCAACCTCGTACCGGCCCCTACTTGATGGAATGACTGTCTGGTGAGACATGCAGGAAGTTAGTGGCAGTGGCATTGTTTGGGGGAGACTTATATTCTGCAATAGACTTGTGAAGGATTGCAATGATTGAATGAATGATGATGATGAAGTCTTTATTTAACTCCTTTTATTATCAAAGTGTTAATATTAATTATCATTAGTTAAGAAAATAGTAAGAGAGCGCTAAGAATTATTTAACAACTAGACATTAAGAAGAGTCTAATTAAGTAGAGTTAATTAGACAACTAGCTTGGCCTTGCACTTGGCCGAGCAAAAGTTCTGCTCGTATTCCGGTAGATGGCGCGATGAGTTTTACTCTAAATTCACTAAGGACTTTTCTCACTGTGTAAATGCCATTAGCCATTATCTATTTAGTATTACACGTTACGTAGTAGAGCCATGCTGCAGTTATATTATGGTTGTAGCACGAATGGGTCGGCACGACCGGGGAAGGACCACACTCTCACAGAATACCAGCGTAAAATAGCAGCTCAATGCTGTGTTTCGTATGGTGAGTGTAGAGAACCGGAGACCCTTTTTACTGGAAAGGAGGCTTTTCATCTCAGTTCTCAGGGGAGCCAACGCATCTTTGATTCTTAATCAAGGATAGATGTAGATGTCTATGGGCCACACATCCACTTACCATAAGGTGGATTGTGTGCTCGTTTGTCGCTCTTACTCTATAAAAAAACGCTAATCAATTATAATTTTCTTATGTTAACAATTAGAATTAGTTAATAACTCGAATCGGAACCTACTGGATACTGGCATAGCAAATTGTTTAGAGTCGAGTCTGCTAGTGATCGTGTAGTTAGTTACACGACCGCTAACAGACTCGACTCTAGTGATCGTGTAACTACACGATCACTTACAGACTCGCCAACGATTATTATCATATAAGATATCCACATATTATATAAAATTATCTACAAAAACCACATTTCTAATACCTTTTGTTTGTTTTTACTTTTTATAAGCCAGTGTTTTACTACAATCGCACCTGGCGGTAAGCGCTGACGAAGGCCTAGATGGTAAATCACAGTGTCTTAGCGTAACAACAGGTAATACACTCTTGCTTTGAAGACGTCCAGATTGTAATCGTATTGAAAGACAGAAGCAGAAGAAGAAGAAGAGAAGGCAAATTATTGCACTCCCTTGTTTTTTGCTTAATAAAAGACGAAGCAAACCGTATTAAGTTGAGTATGTTTTTTTGCGACAGTGATTTTAAATAAAAAAAATTATTAAATACAAGCGACCCGCCCTAGCTACGCCTGGATAGGATCACATGGATAGATCTGTTAATGTGGTGTTATCCAGATTTCAGATAATCAAGGATCAGATTTCAACATTTTTGTTTTTTTTTTTTCAAAAAAACCTCCAAATTTTTCGGTTAAAATATCCTAGATCACTCCTAGCATTGCTTTCCATCTGTTCGTTGAGTTTCATTATAAACGCTTTAGCCGTTCCGAGAATTAACTCGGACAGACGGACAGTCAATTAATGAAGCATAGTAAATAGTAAAATAAAGTCAAAATTAAAAAAAGGATTATTTATGTTTAAATAGTGTAATATTATTTTCAATATTACGGAGAGAGACTTCAATTATATTTATATGTATAAATAATGTTAAACACGTGTATCCACAAATCACACGTATTGCAGGCTTACGTCAGAAATAGCACCGTTATCAAGGATCACCTGATCATACGTCATTAATGTAATCCATGCTCATTAATACGCACGTATCGATTATTTCTCTGACAAATCGATATCGACGTACCGAGACGTCGTCATCGGAAAACACCGATAACGCTCTGCTACCGATTTATGACAAATACATGATGGCATTCGGTAAACGCTGATAAAGATTGTTTGTTTGTTTTGATAACGTCATAACTTTTGTGCTTTAATAGGTAGCACCAAAATAATCTTTGAAGAATGTAACGAGGAACGTCTGAAGATTTTTTTTTGATAGACTAACAAAATATATAGAGCGCACAAATAGTGCGCGCAAAATATATAGAGCGCACACCTATGCTATGGCCAGACTAGCACGATTATTAATGTGTCTTAATCAAAGTAAAGCAATAAGTACAACATATGTACTTCCCACAGCTGGACACAGACGTCTTCTCATTTCTGGGTTATACATATAGCAATTCCGCCCCAGTGCTTGTTAGCGGACGTGTCTTACGAAATGTTTAATTTCTCAGACTTGCAGGTTATATCACAATGTTTTCCTCGCTAGAAAGCACGCGGTAAATCTGCACTTAAAATTGCAAATAACAATTTCAATTGCCAGCCGGAGTCGAATTTTACAGTCGTTACAGAATTTCACAGTGAACTACCACGGGTCACCTTAAAAAAATTTGGTGCAATTATTTTTTAGTTACATAGATAATATAGATGAGTTAAAGATTGCCTCGCGGAGACAGCGTAAACATCCAACGCCCCATTTCATCCTCTGAGTATCGTAGGCGATTTTGAGTAAAGGCTAGCAAGATTTCGGACACTGACTGATGGCAATAAGACCATTTTTCTGATGCCGTTTTTCAAACATTCAGACCAGGGATGAGGAGCAGAGTCAAAGACGCGAGATGTCTTATAACGCAGCTTATGATTAAGACAAGTTTTCCCTATAAAATAAAAAGTCCAATGTTCTATTATGACACAATATTTAACATGGATAGATTTTTCTTATAAAATAAGGGTAACAAATGAGCACACAGTCCAATGGATGGTAAGTGGATGCTGTGGCCCATAGACATCTACACCCGTTCTTGATGATGATTAAGAAGTAAAACGCCATCTGCATGCATGCAATGCAGATGCATATATGCAGACACCCCTAAAGACTAAGATGGAATGCCTCGTATGCAGTAAAAATGGTCTCCGGTTCTTTACACTCACAATACGAAACATCACTAAGCTGCTATTTTACGCCGGTATTCTTCGAGAGCGTGGCTCTACCACATATAAAATAATGTTAAAACAGGCGTGATAAACCCAATGCTATCTTTAATAACATTATATGTTACGTCGCACTTTAGTTGGTATCCAATAGTTACCAACTTCGCAGGATATATTATAGTGGAGTTATTTTAAGCACCAAGACAAGGGCAATGACTCAATACATCGCTAATGCGATACGATCACAGTTGTATATTTTTTTTTTTTTTATAGAATAGGGTGACAAACGAGCACACAGTCCACCCGATGGTAAGTGGCTGCTGCGGCCCATAGACATCTACATCTATCTTCCATTGCAAATCAAAATGCAGATGCGTTGTCACCCATGAGGACCAAGATGGAATGCCTCATTTCCAGTAAAAAGGGTCTTCGGTTCTCTACACTCACCATACGAAATACAGCAGCATTAAGCTACTGTTTCACGCTGGCACTCTGTGAGAGCGTGGTCCTTCCCCGGTCGAGCCGACCCATTCGTGCCACAACTATACTACTAATATAACTGCAGCATGGCTCTACCACGTAAAAAAGAAGGACACATATAACCTACTTCACTGATCGAACTGAGACAGATGCACTGAGCGCCTTACAGTCCCGTTAATAACTGACCTTGCATTATCTCCAGTACAGTTAACTAAATAACCATTGGTAAAAGAGAATCTGAGCGTGTTGTGCGGCGGTGTGTAACCACTACCCCACATCAGGAGGTGCACACAGGTTTAGGTGTAACAGCAGCGTCTTCCCAAGAAGAACTTAAAAAAAACTGTGGTTGCCAACCCGCCTGCCAAGCGTGATAACTATGGTGAATATTCCCCCTATAAGGCAGGCTGTGGTGGAGGCCTATGTTCAGCAGTGGACAAGGTGTAGCGGTATTGGCTAGAGAATCTATCATCCCGTTACGTCCCGTGAGTGTCGTGTATATGAGGGAACTGTGGGAAATTCCAGAAATATCCGGTACAACTTCCGACAGAATCTTAATAACTATTTCTTTAAAATACACCGGCGACGGGGGGCGTCAGAAGTGCAAAACGTCTGATACTACGTTGTAATTATTAATCCGTGTACAAGCGTCACCATTAAGGCAAATCAAGGAGAAACTTCCTTGACCTCGACAAAGGGAGGCGCATGTTCAACGAACTTTTACAGGCTAGGAGTAGGCTAAGGAGTAAGCTCGTAATAACATCCCTTAATAGTACCGGTCCGGAAAAATCGCCGGACGTAAATGATTCCACAAACATGTCGTCCATGTAAGAAAACTCCTGGTAATTCGCACAATGGTGCACCGCCAAGCATCCAGATCGTGTGGATGGTATCTTCAGTATGTGGTGATGTGCGTTGGAGGAATCCTTGAAATATTTTATTTCTTAGACAGACAAGTTTCCTTTAATCATTTCCTTCAACACCAAGCACGTGTTAAATCAGAAATCAAAACGTAACAATTTCAGTGGTGCCAGCAGAGATCGAACTCAAGTTGCTTGTGTACTATGAAACTTGCAACGAGCACTTAGCCCTTGAGATAGCATTTGAGATAGCACATACTTAATCGCTCTATATTGAAACTAATTTGCAAAAATCAACAATACGAAATACCTCACAAATCATCTAAACTGTTCCTTGTATACGTCTAAGAGGTGTTAACCAATAAAAATATAGTAACGACCTAATAAAATTCAACGCGCATAGTGACCCAATCAATGGGTCCAGTCATGAGGGCAGATGCAGCCAGTCATCCGCGCACCGCGTGACATCCAAAGTGCGAGCGTCGATCTTTCAATTATCATTCTCAATTCAGGAGCCGGCAAGGCCATCGCGATCCCAACGATTGCTGCTCAGTCGATTAGAGAAACAATGGTGCAATTGACTTAGCCACGATTATCAGATAGTAGTGGGTAACAGATGGATTGAATAGATGAATCTGGTAAACAAATTTAATACTCTAAAGAGCTGCAAGAGATTCAATCAAAATTAAATTTCTTCTCAATCTATGTATATATATATATATATATATATATATATATATATATATATATATATATATATATATGTGTGTGTGTGCGTGCGTGCGTGCGTGCGTGCGTGCGTGCGTGCGTGTGTGTGTGTGTGTGTGTGTGTGTGTGTGTGTGTCTGTGTCTGTGTCTGTGTGTCTGTGTCTGTGGGTGTGTGACATCACGAGATATCTAAAACTATAACACCCGATTGTCTTGAAATTATTTTTAAGATTGTCCCAACAAAAATTGTTTTTCTTCATATTTTACATCAAGGTTCCGCAAAAAAAATATTCTCGTGCGCCCAACGAAGCGAGCGGATATTAGCCATAATAGTATATAATATTATGGTGTTCAAAACCTGGTTTTAGGTTGAAATTTATCATAAAAACAAGTAAAATTAAAAAGTGAAAATTAAGTTATTTCAGTCGCAAACAACACCAAAGTAACAATATTCTTTCAAGACATAAATTACGGTAATATAATGCAAACTCCAGTATGAACTTGCACGGATACCAGAAGTGCACAAATTATTACATATTGCAAGTGAGCTTAATTAAGGGACTGATGTGTTCACCACAGCAAAGTAAGACACAGCAAAGTTACAATAGTTAATAAAGAAATATGTCGCAAAAAAATAATATCTAAAGATTAATATAACTAACTAAGACAATAAAACTATGCTTAAATAACCAAAAAGCGGTCGTGTAAGTATAATGAACTGTAAAACAAAAATCTAATCAAATAATTATGAAAGACGAACCATAAATGTAATAACCAGGAAGTGACGTAACATAGTCGGGACGCTACAACTAGACGTGTCTAACTTCGTAATTTTCACAGGAAACGGAACATAACAAAACAATATAAAACTTGGCATGCATGACAGGATAACGACAAATGATGAACGTGAGGTCTACGTGAAAGAAACCAATGATTCGGGCCTCACACGATGACGGCTAATTAAATTAGTTTGATAACTTATGGTTATAATAAACATAACACACAGCTCACTCAATTCCCGTTAGTCTAACGATAATAAACGCAACTGCTGCTCATGAAGTCCCGAATTTGAATCCTGAAAAGAAATTCTCAGTAATAGCTCGGTGTCAGGAAGGTGTTTTCACCTCGTGTGCCTAGGACAGCCCGTAAAGCCGGTGTTGCTCCTAATTTTACCGATCGTGTCGATTTACTTTACTTTATTACACTTAACACCAGCAGTATAATACTTTACTGAGCAGAAGCCGACGTGGCCGAAATTCGTTCTGGAGGATATTATTATTACTCGTATAAATGCAGGAAATGGAGTAAATGGGCCCTACACTCTATTGTGAAGAGTCAAAATGTGTCGAAAAAAGAACATATGGCAATTCACAATGCTGTGTTGGTCTCTATTTTAACACATGGTAGTGAAAGTTGGCTGTGGCAGAAGAAGCACGAGAGTAGAATGAACGTAGTAGAAATGCGGTCGTTAAGGAGTATGTTAGGGCTGAATCTGAATGACAGGGTGAGAAATTGTGTGATAAGAGTGTGGTTTGCAACATGATGTTTTGACCAGGATTAAGAAAGGTATGTTTCGGTGGTTTGGTCATGTGGCAAAATGAATGAGGAAAGAGTGACAGAAAATTTATGTCGCAGAAGTGAATGGCAGAGTAGGAAAGGGACGTCCTAGGCGAAAATTTATCGACCAAATTGGCGATTTATTGAAAACGGGCCAAATAAGGTGTACCCTTAACCGACGAGCATGTATGCGTAGATATGGATATGAAGAAAGCGAGAGAGGTGTGTCAGGATCGTGCCAAATGGAAGTCTGTAGTCTCTGCCTACCCGTCTGGGTGACAGGCGTGAGTGTTTTATGTTGTATAAATCGACTTTTAAGATAACTTTGTGATAAAATTCTTATTTATTATTACAGACCAAAATGCGCCTTTTTTACCCACTTTTAGAGAGAAATTGCTATTGATACACCGCCACTACTCGGTGGTACGGTATTTACTTTAACTATTTATAACTGTCTAGCGATCCACCTTCGGCTTCCATCTTCGCACGGGTGATTTCTGGATGTCAACAATAGCGCCACCTACCGGGCCCAAATCTGAATTTAAACCATCTAGGGACCCATTCAAAAACGAAAATTGGTCGTGCCGTTTTTAAGTTTTAACTAACGGTTAAGACTAACGGACAGCAATGGATTTTTATATATAGATTCATAATCACATGTGATGATCTATTATATGCCCACTATTAAATTGTTTCCGTTTTATTTCGATCCGAGAGCCTTAAAAGTCGTATATAAAATGAAATTCTTTATAGAAAATATTTCCATGCAAAAACTTTTAAAATAAAAGCTAGCAAGGGTAAAGCGCATAAATATTGCGGCCTTATGCAGAAAATAGTATAGGGGAGATCGCATACCTTGATAACGTACCTCAATGTTGTAAACAAGGTACAAAAAAACGGAGGCGGTATTTTCAATGCAGTATATAATTTTCCACGTATTACATTACTAAGATTATCATCATCATCATCATTACTCACCATTACAGCCTTTCACAAGCTACAAGCAATCCTGGCCACACTAAGCCATTATGCATTTATCGATTTACTGCATGTACTACCAGATCATCATATACTCAATGTATTGGGGGGGATTAAGAATCAAAATGCAGGTGCGTTGTGTGTCACCCTTGAGGACTAAGATGTAATGACTCGTTTCCAATAAAAAAGGGTCTCCAGATTTCTACACTCACCATACGAAACACAGCAGCGTAAAGCTGCTATTTTACGCTAGTATTCGATGAGAGCGTGGTCCTTCCCCGGTCGTGCCGACTCATTCGTGTTACAACTTTACTACTAATATAACTGCAGCATGGCTCTACCACGTATATGAATATGCTTCAGCGGGGAAAGGATATTTGTTAGGAAAGTGTAGTGATTAATATTTTAATCTAAAATATTGGTAATATTTTATATGAATTAGATTAGAAATTGATAATAAACCAAACTACGGATATTACTAAAAGTGGAAGAATTAAAAAAAGTTGAAAATGTGTAAAAATAAAATACACGCACTAGAAACCTAAATTTTTATTATTAATTAAAATAACAAAATATTTATTTATTGAACTACCTAATACAAAAAAAGGGTTCTGACTCAGCATGTGTTGCAGAGGATCTACAACGCTGTTATTCTGTCAGTACCCATATACTTATTAACTATAGTATAACAGTACGCGTACATCAATGATTGTTATACATAATATCACAAGTAGTAGTAATTGATTTGTTTGATTATTTATACAGTCAGTACTAAAACTATTTGATCAACCACTACAAGTTTTCACATCTTTACTATTGGTAGAGTAATAATTAATATTAACATACAGAAGACAAACGTAATATAACCAGAATGTAAACAAAACATGTGCCAATAATAAAAGTAAAGATAAGAGCCACAGAAGTGTTTATTTTTTCAGACTGATTATGGTATAATTATACTAAAACAGAAGTTATCAAATAGGAATATTGGTAGTAAATGTAAGTTATTTAATAATGGGACTCACACCCCATATTTATTTAAAACGCAACTTGTTGATTATGTTGATCTCTCTAATTCAAGAATTTTTGGTATGGTACCGACTTACAGGAAGATAACATGTGTTAAAAGGATAATGAGGAAACATAAGAATGACGCAGGACGCAATTGGATGCAGCCGACGGGCACCGTGGCCATCATATTCGCTACTAATGTTTTGCCGGACCACGTCGATCTCCATGGTTGGCGGTTCGTGGTAAATCAGTATATTTCACCAGCGAAGCAGTGCTACAACTGTCTGAGGTATGGCCACTTAGCAAAACATTGTAAAAATTCTGTGAAATGCTCAATTTGTACTAAAAATCACAGCTACAAAGATTGCCAAGTCTCTTCAGATACAGCGATACGCACACATTACAAAGGTAAGCATTTCTGGACAGTGTCCTGTCAAGAAACACAATCATTGAACTGTGTGTATCATCTTTGCAACATATAAGTTCACCTTGGTCCCAAGTAGCGACATCTTGTGGCCGTAAGAACAATAATCCTCATTGACGAAGATATCGCGTAAATTACGTATAAAAAACAACAAACAGTCGCATTGCGAATCTCCACCTTTTGTAAAGTCGGCTAAAATTAATCAGCTATAGGCACATCCAAAATTCATAACTTTGCGTTCTCACAACTGAACGTTACGATGACTGCAGAGTGAACGAGACCGTATTATTTGAATGAAAGCATTTAGATTTTATCTGAATACTTAGAAATTGCGTTTAAACGAGTAAAGCCCGGACTATTCGCGTGTGTTACGAAAAACTTGCAGGCGTTATAACATATTTATATTTTTTCGCTAAATTATCCTCTATATACTCCACGCAAGAGCTACTTCAGCTTGTTGCTTAAATAATTATTTCGCTAACGACTATTTACATTAAGGATAAATAATGACCTATCCATGGTTGATCTTTTCGAAAATGGGTTTTTAAAATATGGGCTCCCGTCGCATCCATCATTCCGGTTTACGCAAAAATTATGGACCGCGTTATCGGTAAAAATCACACGCTTTAATAGCTTTGGACGTGAATAACTTTTCACTTTTTGTAGTATTTGTGAACATTTTGACAGGTGCATTATACGACGATCAACAGCTCAGAGCTTAGGAGTTAGTTATAACGTATTATAAGATACAGCGACAGTACTCCAATGGTAAAGTGCGGACTGCAAACTCAGAAAGTCGTAGGTTTGAATACGCCATTCATCTACCGTGGTGAACCACTGTTAATCTAAACATTTTTAAGCTTACTTACAGTGGTTAACGGTATTAACATTACTTTACCCCGGTATTAGAAACGTTAATTTATAGTATTATATTTAAAAAAAAGTAGAGTAAGGGCAACCGAAGTTCGATCGCTTCCGACACCCGTGAAAGGTTTAACGTGTTGATTTACTACATGCTCGATGGTGAAGAGAAACATCGTAGGGAAACCTGCATATCTGAGAATTTAAAATATTTCGAGGACATGTGAAGTCCGCCAACAGCAAGCACCACATCAAATTACCTTCTCCTTCTAGAAATATTAGGGGGCCTGAGCCCAGCAGTAGTATAGACTGTCTTTTTGTTTAATATCCGAAATGGTATAGCGCCATCTAGAGCCAAAAATTAAAACTATTATATAAAAAACCTGAAATGGTCTTTCAGACCTATCTCCTAGTCTCCGTTGAGAACCGAAATTGTATCCGAAGGATATTATTATAACTAGTGTATTACACTAGTTATAATAATATCCTTCGGATACATATCTGTTGCAAGATCTTTTTTCATGAACTTCGAACTCTAGTAAAAAAAAAACTCAACTCTTATTTTACGAAACTTGTATCATATAACGCAAACAAAATAATATGATTTTTACTGCATCGATTATATCAAACCCTGTTTTTAACACAGAAGAGAAATTGTGACTATAAACATCATAATATATAAATGTACATACATACTATCATTGAATATTCACCGCTTGTATTTGAATTGTGCTGCTGATGGATTTTTTTATATTTTATAGAATAAAGGTGTTAAAAGAGCACACAATCCAGTCCACCTGATGATAAGTGGACGCTGTGGTCCATTGATTAAGAATCAAAACGCAAATGCGGAGTCACCACTGAGAACTAGAGAACTAAAATGGAATACCTCGTTTCCAATAAAAAGGTTCTCCGGTTCTCTACACCCACCATACGAAACACAGCATTATTAAGCTGCTATTCTACGCTAAAAATCTGTGAGAAGGTGGTCCATCAGTCGAGCCGACCCTTTCGTACTAAATCTTTAATTTAACTGAACCAGGTATAAAACATATATAAGATAAGCAAGGGGAAGAAATGTTCGCGTATGTTAAGCCCATCGCATAGCTCCGCAATACAAGAACATAAATAACGACTCAATTTACCTCAGCATGTTCGCTTTTAAATTAAAATATCTAAGCCGTAATCAGTATAATGTAATGGAACAATTTATACATACACAGAGCGCGTTAAACGAACGAAATTTATACTTCTGTGGCGCAAGGAACATGGCCTTAACGAGTATAGATCGAATAGTGTTGGTGCACAACGGTTCTGTTTTAATTCGAAAATAATATTTATCGATTCATATATGCAAAGGACGTGATTCGATTTACACATCGGGTAATAAAAAAACGATCGTGTCTTACAGTAGTCGCATATGATGAGTAACAGCTGACATCAACTGGCATCAACTTTAACGTTATCCTGAAAAAATTATTCAGGTATTATATGAAATCATTTTTCGCAACGAAGAATAATTACTTTTAAAGAAAATTATATTTTATTTTATTAACACTAGGAGTAATACAATTTTTATTGAAGACAGTTATTTTTATTCAATTTGGGGAAAAGGGGAGACAATTAATTATTGACAGTAAATACATTTTAATATAGTTACAAATAGAATAGACACACATATTAATTAGTTTATTTACCAGTACACTGTATACAATTGTAAGTTAAGCGCACAGCTGATGCGTTTTCCTTCTCTATTTCCTTTCTCTCTCTCGAGACACACACACACGTTGACTGACAATACCAACCTTTCGGAAAATGGGTTGGTACCATCTGATAGCCAACTCTACAACCGCACGCACTCATTAGTAAAATCAAATAGGCTTCCTGTTACAAACTTCCGTCCCTTTTCACGCAATCACTCCCACAGTTTGCAGGAAAGCAAAAGAAAAGGTGATTACACATCAAAAAGTCGTTTTATAGATATTATCATAAACGTATTTATTTACATCACGTATTAATAAGCTGAAGTGGCAAAGAGTCGGCCCATATAGTTCTAGAGAGTTAACCTCGTATGTACGTAACCGTCGCACTAGATGGAGTGATGACCTGGTAAGAGATGCAGGTCGTTGTACGTAGATGCCTCAGGACCGTGCTTTGCGGCATTCCTTGGAGAAGGCATAAATTCAGCAGTTATGATGATGATGTTTAAGATCAGAACCAAATAGACCAAAACGTTTGTGATAGACGAACAGGCTGACGATTCCAAATGTGCTCCGTATTGCTAATTTTGACAAAACATCACTAATGTTGTTGATAAACCTAAATTCACGCGAACAAAGCCATAGGAAATAACCAGTATTATAAAATAATGTTATCTAACTGTCATATTACTATAACTCTACTTTTATTCTAACTGTAAATGGTATCTATCTGTACTTCGTCAATATTATGGTTAGGAATTTAATAAGATTCCGTTTTAAACATAATTATGATCGAAATTAATATTAATCGATAAACAAAATTGCTAATAACCTTTAATTGGAAAATAAACCGCAAAACCGAAATATAAGCACAAGCTTAATTGAACAGTATGGGGTACATTGCAATTTCCAATTCAAGAGGCTCCTAACAAGCCCAGATCCAAGAACACCCGCTGTTCAGAGATGTATGGTCATCAATTATAAAAAAGACTCAAGTAAATGGCTGAAAAGCACGTGATTTATAAATAATGCAACCGAATGATTGAATGCTTTATGAAAATACAAATTATTAATGCGGGAAGAGTAAAATATTTTCAAAAGAACATGAAAAATACATTGACTTAAAATAAGAGCAAATTGTCTCTTATTGGTTTCACAGCTACCGGAGATTCTTTATTGTTTTTTTTTAACTGTAACTTGTAATATTGAAAATCAGAAAAACTAAAATATTGCAAAAAATACAGTCACGTGTACGGTAATTTATAAAAAAGAACTGTCTGCATTGAACTAGTTACCAAATGGATGAATGGAATAAATTTTTGCAAGACAACTGGCTTATTACGCCGTGCAGTGGCGGTGTAAGATAATTCACCATCACATCATCCTGTGGGAATGATTAGAGACGATAAAGGGAAATAAAAAAATGAGCTGCAGAAAGTTACAAAAGTTCTTATAGTGGCAACCCAAAATTTAAAAAAAAACTAAGGCTGGTAACCCAACTGCCATATGAGGCAACTATGACAAATTTACCTTATAGTTTGCCGTACGGAATGGAATGGATTGGAAGTCTATAAAAAAAAAAAACATCAAACACATTCGCCAGTTGTTACTGTTATAACAAAATATTTTGCAAACTAGAAAAATAAATAAACAGTCGTCGGTACAGTCGTGCATACGTAGGTAACCGCATGACGGCATGATGAAATTGAAACAGTTTTAACAAGTTCTTTAGACCGAATTACAGTCACGTTGGCCAGTCCTAACGGAGACTAGCCCTCAGGACAGGACTAGTAGTACCCAAGTGTTTGCGTGCAAGCACAGGAGCATTCTCTATTCCCTCACTCTCACAGTCCGATGTGACGGTAATTAGATACCACCGGAAAAAGATCAGGCGCAGGACCGTCAACACCGCCAACTTTCTGATTCCGGGGTGGTACTGAGGGTTTCTAGACAGAAAAACCCAATAACAGATTTTGTCCCGACCCGGGACTCGAACCAAAGATCTCATGATCAGCAATTGCGTTTACGATCACCAGACCAATGAGGCAGTCAAATAACATTGACAACCAGTACGAAATCACCCGCAGATAGGTTGGGTGGTTGCAAATTTTAAAAAAAAGCTAAAGAAAAATGGCGGAAAAGCCACCGGCGCATATAAATAATGCATTGGAATGCGCGTGACGTGCGAAAATGTCCGCCAGCCCTGCGCGGGCGCACCGTTATGGCCGTTCGCACGCGTTGCCTATCGCCACGGACACGGTGAATTTGTGTTGGCTTTAATGTCCACTGAATACGAGAGAGGTAGCGTAAGGTAATGTTTACACGTTCCTTCCTGCAGTTTCGAATCGAACAGATTTTTCTGTTGGTTTCGCATCTTTAAATAGAAATTATTTATACAGATGCAGGCGTTATTTTGCGAAAATAAATCATATTAACAATTTTCGTTAAAATCATTTTTAGTTTATAATAAATTCACGACTATGTTTTCGTATAATGTAAGAGTATTTTATTAACAGCTATTTTATACTATCCCAAAACAAAAAAATAATCAAGTATATCGAACAGAAATATAACATACTAGTCGAAAAAGTAAACAGTAGCTGGACGCAACTAAACGTCGAGAAGGGGGTAGTTATAATTCAAGAAGCGTGTTCTCTGATATCTGTATCCAAGAGGCTGGACAGGAGCCCCTTTTTTCCTCAATCAATCAATATTAATATCAATGCGACGTGGAACCAGTACAGCACAGATAGGAATTTTATAATTACGTGTGTTCAATGCACATAACGCGTATACAGGTTCATTTTTCAAAGAGTGGCCAAATTAACTTAAATTCAAATAAATAAATAATAATATGCAGTATATCCATACTACCACATACCATCTATATATATATATATATATATATATATATATATACATATATATATATATATATATATATATATATATATACATATATACATATATATATATATATATATATATATATATATATATATATATATATATATATATAGTTCAAATGGGTATGATGATCTCAGATGTCTTAGATCCAACTTTTTTTTCAAGTACCCTTCTTTTGTGAGAAAATCTATTATTTCGAGCCCTTTTTTTAGTATTTTTTAAAAACAAGAAAAATTTAACTAAACTAATTGCACTCATGATTTTTTATTTAAATAACCAGTTCAGTTTTTTCTATTATGTCGGTAAGAACGATAATTATATTATTCATATTTCATTAGTATGTAAGTATTTTTTTGAAATTATATCTAAGTATATTTCCAAAAAACACGATTTCCAAAAAAAATACCGAGCAAAGCTCGGTACATCCAGGTACTATCCCTAATGTAGTAAAAATTTAGCAATGTGATTTATGACGCCACATTGAAAATGAACGTTTAAAATGGCTCCGGGCTATAACCGGACTGATTCGAGTGAATACATAATTTCTATAAAAACTTAAAAAACGAGGCCGTAAGGTCTAAAATTGTGTAGCGCCCGCGATGATTACGACCGCTTAGAAATTGTCAGAATCTTAAAACATTTTTAAAAAATTATTCATTCAAGTAATCAAAATAATGAACAAGTAAATTACGACTATTAATGTTATGAACATATTTCAGTGATTCCCAATTAAGTAATTTCGTTGTAATTTCAACTATAGCGATTTTTGGAGGTGCAAATAATTATGATCGAGTCAAAATTTTACAATTCTGGTTTCGAAACAAGCAAATTCAAGATAAAGACATGAATTTATCTAAGTCAAAATTTCAGTTTCGTTAGTTGTTTTATAGTCCTATACTATGCGATGAAAAAAGGTTCATTTTTCGCGGTGTTGCCTTAAACAAAAATCGAAAAACCGACAAATCCTAAGACAATACGATACACATTCATTCATTCATCACAACCTACCCAAGTCCACCAGTGGATATACCTCTCAGATAGATTGCCTTATAGTGGGGATATTTGGCTTAGACCTTAGATGACATGCTTGCCAAGCGGGTCGACAACCGAGAACCTTTTTTTTAAAGCATTGTTGTTATCAGGAAGATGCAAATTCCCATCTCCCGGTTAAGCTATTGTAGTTGTTGTTGGTGTTGGAGTTATTCATGGGCGGCGGTAGTCGCTTATCAACAGGTGAGCCGCATGCTCGTTTGCCCCCTCTTCTGTAAAAAAAGCTTTCATACACGTATGACGTAACATTGAACGGATATTCATTTATTAAACATACATTCAATGATACGACATTTGATAATATGTAATAACTATTTATTAGGCATAGCTGATTTGGGGAGCATACTTATATACATCTTAGGTTTCTCAGTCGCATAACTTTCCATAAACAAAAACCTGTCTCTTTTAGGTGGACCAAGGAATATCACAAGCTCAAGGTTTTTTTTATATGAGAGGCGGCAAACGAGCACGAGGTTCACTTTATGGTAAGTGACTACCGTCGCCCATGAACAACTGCAATACCAGGGAATTGTAGATGCGTTGCCGGCCTTTTAAAACAGAGGAGGCTCTTTTCTTGAAGATCCCTAAGTCATTTTTTTATAGCATTGGGTGACAAACGAGCACAAATTCCATCTGATGGTAAGTGGATGCTGTGGCCCATAGACATGCACAATCATCCTCAATTAAGAATCAAAATGCAAATGCGTGGTCACTCACACCTGAGTGACTAAAATGGAATGCATCGATTCCAGTAAAAAGGATCTCCGGTTCTCTACACTCATCATACGAGACACAGCAGCATTACGCTGCTATTTTACGCTGGTATTCTGTGAGAGCGTGGTCCTGCCCCGTCGAGTCCATCCATTCGTGCTACAATTACACAAAATATAGCTGCAGCGTAGCTCTATCACGTAAAAGTCATATCGGTCCGGATAAATCGCTGGAGATAGTCAATTCCACAAGGAAGTAATAACCTCCCAACCACCTGAAGAACTTCATCCCTTATTTCCCAAACTTTGGTGCAATTTATTCTCTAAATTTATATGGGACAGCCCTTAACTTACCTTTTATATGTAAATCATTAAAACCGGTTCACTATTTTTATATGGAACATGGGTGACAAACGTGCACACAGTTCACCTGATGGTAAGTGGTTGTTGTATGTGACATCTACATCTATCCTCGATTACGAATCAAAATGCAGATGCGTTGTCACCCGTGAGGACTAAGATGGAATGTCCCGTTTCCAGTAAAAAGGGTCACAGGTTTTCAACACTCACCATACGAAACACAGCAGCATTAAGCTGGTGTTTTACACTGGTATAAGATACCAGCGTGGTCCTTCCCCGGTCAAGCCGACACTTTCATGCTACAACTACAATAAAGCTGTAGCATGGCTCTACCACGTACAAAATAGTCATTTTCAAGATTGATAAAGACATAACACATAACATACATACAAAAAATATACTTTCAAAATCTTATTCGATTCCTATTTTACCTAGCTTCCACCTGTTATAAAATAGGCTTAAAATGATGCGCCCAACGAATCACATTACGCATTGGCGATTCCTTCGATATTTCAGATGTTCTCAGCGACAATTCCTTACATTTCGGTGATTCGCTTCCTCGTCTGTCCTCTTTTCTATAGAAAAAAAAACTGGTGGCCGTCTCTCTGACCTACCATAAACACGAAACTATAACCGTTAAATCAATTAAACATTTCGTAAATTGAAAGAATACGACGTTAAAGTTGTGCAACTTAACACTATACGAATTTAAGGAAAAATCTTATCCACGTCACGCAATAGCAAACGGAACGCCATTTCACATCATTAAGTATGATGTAGTCATGCACTTTAAAGTACCACATATCATTCTTATCTTATCTTTCTACCAATTAGTAAATATTTAAAATTCAAACGAGTACTTAATGAAACTGGTATCACTTGGAATGGCGAGTTTTAATAGTACTTTTTATTCAATCCAGCAAAATTATGAATTAGGCAATACAATAAAGATGAAATAGATTTTTGTCCTTTCATACCCGGATCGTTATATTTATAATTCAATAACATGTTATAGACATGTCCACTAAAGGAAGTGAAAATTCCTCACCATATAAGAAAATAACAAATTTAGGAGGAAATATAATGTCAAATGGCTTAGCAAGATCCTTCAAAATATATTTCATTTTAAAATATATTTTGAAGCGACAATATCCTAATAGCAGGGCGCGGACCGCGAACTCAAGAACGTCGTGGGTTCGAATCCGTCATTCAACTACTGGCGTGAACCACTAGTAACACAAGCAATTTAAGCTTACCACGAGTGGTTAAGGGGAATACTAGTAATGTTTATAGCATTGTTAAGGGGAAATTTAATGTCAAATGGCTTAGCAAGATCCTTCGTTATGCCGAAAATATTGCAGCATTAATTTTGAAATAAATATATGGTAAAGTTGAGGATTAATGTTAAGGATTATGTTAGACGAAAACACGATTTCGTAAAATTTTCTCGATAGAAAAAAAATCCAAAGTTACCTCCAAAATAAACAATAAACCGCTGTTATTCATAAAATACTTTAAATAAGATCATGAAACTTTGCATACTAACTGAACTAACAATAAAGAAGTGCTTATGTTATTTACTTTTTTTAAAATACCATTATTTTCACTGTAAAAAGAAATTACCTAAACTATCGGCCTTTTGATGCGTGTTTTCTGCAGCACGGTCACTTCGGAGCTCACACGGAGGTTGTGTCGCTTACGATCAGAATATACATTACGCAACAGTACGACGTAAAATTAAAATGGGAAATAACCGTGATAAAAATAAGAAGCGGCTGGCTTGGCGTTAAGAAACAGGCATAAATATGATAAACCTAATGAAATAAGTGTCTAACGACCTTTCTACTTACAGTATTAGTGATTACAAACATGTCGGTACATAGCATACGACGCGCGGGCAGGTGGGGACGAAATTAGAATTTGAGCTGACTTACTCTATCCTCTTAACAAGCGTTCATATCCACGTAACAGCCATTGCTTCGACAAATACCCATACAAAACAGGACAGGCAGCGCCATCTATAGAACGACAATCGACACTCCCAACGACATCTCCGCATCACAAATACTAAATACAGAATTCACCGTAGAACTCTTAACATTCTATAGGCTAGACGTGAATCAAGCTGTTCCATAATTCATAGGGCATATAACTAAAGCATCGGGGTCCTTCATACGCCCCCCGCGTGGAACATTTTTCACTCGCCATACTGAATAATCCAAGGGGCATAAATAAGAGTTGGCGCTCTCCGTCCAATACAAACAATTCTTTACGCTCGAATGAGTTAAGTACCAAAGTACACAGCCTTCTCTCATTCTATATATTATGGTAAGTTTATATTTATTTGTATGTCGCTGTATCTGTCCATTATCGTTTAGCAAGGCGATCAGTACAATACCTTCAATCGGAGAACGATATTTTTAACCAAAGGATAGAATTTCTAGCTAGGAATTCGAATTCCGAGTTCAAAGAATAAAATTCTTTACCGGATTTGGTCTTCAAGGGTAAATAGTACAATTCAATGACAAAAATTGGGACCAGTGTTAAATAGTACAGTTCAATGACAAAAATTGGGAAAATACCTCCTACGCTAAAACGTTCGGAGTATTTGTCAAACTTGATTAATGTGGTGATATTAGGACGGTGCTGTAGCCTTAAAACAGTGTCATAAAACTGCTTAAGTGCCGTGATCTAATATTTAAATAATTTCACCTTTATTGCACATAAATTAAATAACGAGTTTAAATTTGTATATGTCTGAGCTCGAAATAATGATCAATATTAATCATTTATACGTGGTAGAGCCACGGTGCAGCTATATTATGGTTGTAGCATGAATGGGTCGACTCTACCGGGGAAAGACCACGCACTCACAGAATACCAGCGTAAAATAGCAGCTTAATGCTGCTGTATTTCGTATGATGAGTGTAGAGAACCGGCGACCCCTTTTAGGGTTCCGTAGTCAACTAGGAACCCTTATAGTTTCGCCATGTCTGTCTGTCCGTCTGTCTGTCGTCGCTTAATCTCTGTGACCGTTAGCACTAGAAAGCTGAAATTTGGTACCAATATCTGTATCAATCACGCCGACAAAGTGGCAAAATAAAAATTGGGAAAAAATGTTTTATTAGGGTAGCCCCCCTATATATAAAGTGGGAAGTGATTTTTTTTTAATTTCAACCCTAACGTGTGATATATTGTTGGAAAGGTGTTTAAAAATGAATAGACATAAAGACATAAAGACATTTATTCCGACACTTCAGATTACAATACAAATTAATAAACAAAATGAAGGCGATTAAGAATAAAATAAAAGAAATAAAAACATAAAAAATTTATAAACAAAAAAAAAAGTAGAGGATAAAATTAATAATCGAAACAGATGAAGTGGCGGAAGGGACCGCCTCAGCATAAGCCGCGGGATAGCGACGCTGATTTTCAGTCGGCCCCATACGGTCCTACGGAGACCGTGCCGAAAGTGTTGACATTAAGCGAGTAGTAGATACATTATAAATAAAGTAGATACAAGAAAATACGTATTGTATAGTTGTGCTGAACGTAAGTTGCTGAACGCTACGTGAGACGTGACGGGAACATTAGTAAGTGCAATAATTTAATTTAACAGTGCATATTATATATATATATATATATATATATATATATATATATATATATATATACACATATACATACATATATAAACATACATACACACATATACATATATATATACATATATATATACACATATATATATATATATATATATATATATATATACATACACAAACATATACATACATATACACACATACATATACGTACACATACATACATACATATACCTAGATACATACATTTAATAGGCTTTTTGTAATAAATAATAATATGTAATAGCATAATAAATAATATGTAAACGGAATATCAGTAGCTAACGTCTAACCTCTTTAACAATACTCCTATTCATTGTATGCCCTTCTGTTCGTATAGTATAATAGGGGTTTACTAAAATCATTTTTTGATAATGTCAATAATTTCTGAAATAATCGCTCCAAAAGTAAAAAACAATGAGTCCCCCCCTCTAACTTTTAAACCATAAGTTTAGAAAATATGAAAAAAATCTGAAAAGTAGAACTTTATAAGGACTTTCTAGTAAAATCATTTTGAACTTGGATGGAAACAACAGTTTTTGTACAAACTCATAAGTGGGAACACTTGTTGTGACGGACGGGAAACTACGGAACCCTACTGAGCGTGGCCCGACACGCTCTTGGCCGGTTTTTACTGGAAACGAGGCACTCCATCTTGGTCTTCAGTCTGACAACGTATCTGCATTTTGATTCTTAATCGAGGATAGATGTAGATGTCTATGGGCCACAGCATCCACTTACCATCAGGTGGACTGTGTGCTCGTTTGTCACCCGTATCCTATAAAATAAAAAACAAGTATCAAGCCCGCAAGTTTTACTGTCTCTTCTCCAACTTGTTGTTTCTTACTAAATCTATTGATACCACTAGTACTGACTCCTATTTAATTCTATGATCATTCATTCATTTATCACGTATCAAAAGACCACTGTTTAATATAGGTCTCCCCTTAAATTGTGTCATAGGAGCAAATTTGAAATAGTCTCACAGGCAGTTTGGCGTCCCCTGCTTCATTTATCTCTCTCGCCTCTTACGACATCAACTGCATGATATCGTGGATTATACGACGCGACCACTTTGTTCCGAGTAGTGTAGTGGAATCCACTGTATTGCATTCTATAATCATAATGGCGTTCTAATTTTTATTGCCATATCATAAAAATCAAATTAACGTTTAGATAAATGCTAATAGCTAGTTTAAAAAGTAGAATATATGTTGTATCAATAAAATAAAATACAGTAAATTATATCCTATGAGCGTCGCCAAAAGTGCGAATTTTTAAAATACCAAGAAATTTGAAGAAACGTCTTAAAACAATGTTTTAGATGAAAGAAATATTTCAAAAGTAGCAACTTAAAATATTTCAAAAATACGTCACACAAATAATATTATGAATAATATAGTTAATTATGCAGTGTTAAATAGAATCTACAATACTAATGAAATACATAACAAAGCATTAAACGTAAAATTAAATCGAATAACACCAGTCTGCAAAACCGACGTTACTTGACTCTAAAACTCTTTTTTATAGGATAGGGTGGCAAACGAGCACACAGTGCACCTAATGGTGAGTGGTTGCTGTCGCCCATGGACATCTACATCTATCCTCGATTACGAATCAATCTGCAGATGCGTTGTCACTCGTGAGGACTAAGATGGAATGCCTCGTTTCCAGCAAAAAGGGTCTCCGGTTTTCTACACTCACCATACGCAACACAGCAGCATTAAGCTACTATTCTGGTACTACGCTGTTATTCTGTGAGAGCGTGGCCCTCCCCGGACGAGGCGACCCGTTCGTGCTACAACTATAATATAGCTGGAGTATAGTTCTACTACGTAAAAAAAGAATACAATAAAAATACTTATTTAAGAAGTCGGCAGGTCTTCACCGCTTTGCTGTCGATATTTCACGCATTCGAACCAAAGGATTTGCTTCGTGTTTCATTAAAAAAAATACAGCAAAGTAGTAATAATCTGCCGCTGTCTGTGTTACCGTCCGATTATAATCTGGGCGTCTTCAAGGCAAGAGAGTGAATAGGCTTGTGCTATTCTAAGACCATCTAGGGCTTCAGGCTAAGGATTTACCATCTAGGGCTTCATCAACACCACCACCAAGTGGGATTGTAGTCAAGCACTGGCTTATAACAAAAAAACGACGGGTTGCACACCGGGAGTGCCGGCAGAAGTGACTTGAATATTAACGTTGTGCATTTTCCATCCGTCTTACGAATTTTCGATCAGGTCACGTGTCCTGACGCGAGTTTAACATTTCTTACCCATTACAAAAGAAGTGTACAACGCCGCTAAAGAAGTTTTCACCAAAAAAGGTGATACAAGACAAATCATTTATCATGTCTTACAAAGCACTTACGATTGAGATGGTTAATGTAGTAAGGCCCGATCTGCGGGTCGTAGGCTTCCTCCCAGCCCAGAGGCAGCTCATTGCCGATGCAGTCCGCGAAGGTTTGAGGCTTTGTGTATCTGAAACAATGATTGTTTTTTCTCTTATACTATTCGAAAAAGTGACACTGAGTATGGAGTTTTGGAATTCCACAGAGTGTTACAGCAAGATATGATTTACGAGAAACACCTTAAGAATATTTTAACTTATTCATTATGCATTATTCTGAGTCATTATGAGGATATTTGTCATATTTGCCAAGTGTTTCAAGCCAGTTGGCTGCCCCTATACAGTTTGAATTCCCTCTACCGCATTCTCCGTTTTTCTTACGCTGCTACAACACGGCGGAAAAATATTTTATCTAAAGTTTGAAAGGAAAAGTCAAAAGTAAAATATTTATTATATGTATGGAAGGTTTTGTTATAAGTATTACATAACTTTCTCAGAAATGAAAGGCCAGTGTCAGTGGGACGTATATATACTGTAACTTTAACTAGATGAATAAAAGATACATACATAAACACTAACGTGTGTCACTCAGAGAGGTAGGCAGAGACTACGTACTTCCATTTGGCACGATCCTGACCCACCTCTCTTGCATCCTTTACATCTATATGTCTGTCTACACATGCATATCAGTTAAGGGAATTCCTAATCTGACCCATTTTCTACTTCTAAACCTTCGTCTAGGACGGCCCTTCTAGACTCTGCCGTTGTCGTGATGAATGAAAGATTATTTTAATATAGGAATTGTATAATTCTTGTTGCCGTTAATGAAATTCAATACGAATTATGTGAATGCAAGCACAGCTAAAGCGGAAACAAGTTATTATTGTAATTTGTAAACAAAAATCTCTTTAGGATATATACCTAGCAATACACAACACCTAACTTCTGTATAGACCCGCCTATTCCAAGAAACTTACTCTTAATTTAGTAGCTTCTGCAACATTAAATCATTCCTATCTGCCTTACGTCGCCGTCGGCCACCTGCTTCCCACGAATGCAAGGGACTAACCTATTAAAACTCGCTCCCATTACTATCATTAAAGCAAAAAAAAAAACACAACCGACACCCGTTATTATATTTCGGTCCGTCCGCGACTGGATAATTTTGACTAGTTGATATCGCTAGCGTTGGGGCAAAACCAATTTCATCTTAACACCGGTTACTGTTTGATGTAGTTCTAAATATTGGACGGTCACGCAAAGTTGATTGTGTCAAATTAAGTCTTATTATAGAGCCGTGGTAGCTCAGTGGCAGTTAAGCGCTCTACACGGGCAACCCGGGTTCGGGCCCGGCCGGTACTAACGAAATTGTTAATTACAATTTTGAAGCAGCAGTAATTTTATTCCTCTATTCAACTAGGTATTGTCCTGGATTACTCCTAATCAAATAATTTTAATCTAATGTCAAAATTCTGATGCGTTGTTACCCCTGAGGCTTAGTCCTCATGGAACGCCTCATTTCCAGTAAAAACGTTCTCCACGTCTCATACTCACCATAAGAAACACAGCATTGAGTTGCCGTTTTACGGTGACATTCTGTGAGAGGATAGTTCTTCTCCGGTCGAGCCAATTCATTTGTGTATAGCTACAGCGTTGCTCTACCAAATTAATTACTATTTTTAAGTCTTATGATTGTGAAAGTCAAAACTTTAGAACGTGGGGATAATTAGTTTTTTTTTTTTTAGAAAACTACCACGATCAAGTAATGATATGATGAGTAATTAAATTACAAAATTACAAAAGTAATTATAGTTACTTACGATTACAATTACATAAATATTTATTAGTACTTAACATTGGAATTATGTACATTCGGGATTCAGACCCGTATTTTTAATAGTTTTTTTTGTGTTGTCGTGTCACAAAAGCCACGTATGGAAATTCAGAATGCTGTGAATGGCGAATTCCACAAATAATACATAGCTTTAATTATTCTCACCAATACCAGCCCTACGCCTGACATTAATTTCTAAGACACGAGCTTTATATCAGGTGTGTTCATGCAAATGAGATGAAAAAGAAAAAAAAAACACGTGAATTTCATTTAAATTATAAAGTTTACTATAGAATATAAACGTTTTCACGCTTAAATAATATAACATAATATCATTTAAATAATATAATAATGTTATGTGAATAAGTCAACTAGCGCCATCTAGTGTCAGGAGCGAGAGCGGGGTGGGCTTTGCAGAGAATGACATCGCGGATCTCTCGACCGACAGCGCCGCCCGAAGAACTAAGTTTCTAGAAAATCTATACTCGATTTCTCGGTACCTTGCGCGTGTTTACTTGAACATTCCGGATGTTTTGCTGATTTGAATAAATAGATGGCGCAAGATGCGATCGAGACAGAGTTTAACTCGGCGACACAAGCGAAGCTTCGGAGTGAAATTAAGTGAATTAGTGTGTTTAATTATTAGTGTTTTTTTACTTTAATTTGTATAAAGTAAATTAAAGTGTTAATTTAGGTAATTTTATCGGCAATTTTTATTGTCACGAACCCTAAGCTCGTAACAATTGGTGTCAGAAGTGGGATAAAATAATGCCGATTTTACCTAAGGAGGAAACGGAGGGTGTCCGTACCCGAAGTCAACGCCAGCAGGAGACGGACCAGAGGAGATTTGGTGGTGCAACGCCGCAGATGTCTGAGGGCCAGCCGCCGGCCACGGAAGCCGGCCCGTCAGCAGCTTCTACGTCTGTGGCACCTGACTTAGGTGCTCTGATGGTGATGCTGCAGGAGCAGGCTCGCCGACAGGAGGAACAGGCTCGCCGACAGGAGGAACAGGCTCGCCGACAGGAGGAACAGGTCCGTCGGTTGGAAGAGCAGCTGCGGGGCGGACAGGATGAACAGGCCCGCCGACAGGAGGAACAGGCCCGTCGGTTGGAAGATCAGCAGGCGGAACAGGCCCGTCGGTCGGAAGAGCAGATGCTCCTCATTAAGGACCTTCATGCTACCTTTGGGAAAGAGATAAAGGAGGTGAAGGATAGGGTTGCTCAACATGACAACCGCCTGTCGGAAGCTGAAACCCAAATCAAGGAAGCCAAAACCCAAATCGACCAAGTGAACAATCGGGTTGATTACGTGGTGGCTGATGTGAAGAAAACACTGGACGACCTCAAACTGGGTGATGGAACAACAGCTCCTGTAGTAGTTACAACACCTTCGCTACGTGGATTCAAAGTGCCGCCGTTCGACGGTACCTCTTCCTGGTCAGCCTACAAGATCCAGTTCGAGGCTGTTATGAAGGCGAACGGCTGGAATAAAAGCCAGGCCATGACTGCTCTCACACTAGGCCTGCGCGACCAGGCCTTAACAGTTCTGGAAGCTCTCGGTGAGGAAGTGACTTATGAGCAACTCCTTGAGGCATTGGAGGCGAGATATGGCGACGCTCACCTGGAACACGTCTTTCGTGCGCAGCTTAAAGATCGTGTGCAGCGCAGCAACGAAAACCTGCAGCAGTGGGCTCTAGAAGTGGAGAAGCTGGTGCGAAAAGCATACCGGTCTGTACCTGCGCTCATTGAAGGGAACCTGGTGCAGACATTCATCGACGGCATCCGCGACCTGGAAGTCAGAGCTGCTGTGAGGCTCGGGCACCACGAGACACCTAAGGACGCCTTGGCCCATGCACTGGAAGTGGAAGCCGTGCGGCAGGATCATCGTTACCATCGCGTCAGGGAGGTTGCAGCAGCTACAGCTCGCGACCGCAACAAAGGATACAGCCCAAGGTGCTATGGCTGTGGGGAAAAGGGCCACCTTCGATCCAGCTGCCCTAAGCGAACCCTAGAAAGGGAAGGTGAACGATCTCAGGAGGGTAGTGCGGCCAACCGCACCGCCCAGCAGCAGCAGGGAAACGAGTAAAAGCCAGAACTGCGGGGCGGGTGCTGGCTGATGTTAAAAGAGCCCCAAGGATCTCGATCTCACAAACCCATGATGGGAACAGTCTAATCATCAAGGGTGAGGTCAACGGAATGCCGTGTAAACTGACCATAGACACTGGAGCCTCTCGTACGGTTGTTAGTTCCCAACTTATAAGTCAGTTCCTTGGGGACTCCGCATACAACCGAGAACGCATTAATTTGGTAACAGCCACCGGTCAGCGTATACCCGTCCGTGGAGAGAAGGAGATGGAGTTGAAGCTAGGCAACGTGATCTACCTGCATAATGTCATCGTGGCTGATATAATGGACGACTGCATCCTAGGCTTAGACTTTATGAGGAATAATTGTTGCGAGATCGACGTTAAGCAAGGTGTTTTGAAATGTGGACAGGAGGAACTTTTTATGGAAGGTGCGTTACCAGGGAACGTGTACAGCATCAAGAAGATTGTTCTTCCGCCTAGATCGGAAACGATTATTCCGGTTAGTCTTCCTCGGAACACTGGGCAAGCTCACCGTTGTGTACTTGTGGAAAGGGTAAACAATGACCTTCCATGGAAAGTAGCTCGAACCTTGGTCAGGACCACTGACATCTCAGGAGTACGTGTGCTGAACCTTTGCGACCAGGAACAGATTATAGAAAAAGGCACACTGATTGGTACTTGTGAGGAAGTGGATTGGTTACGTCGGTGCCAATATCTATCGACTGGGACCCCCAGCAAGGATGCAGAAACGAGAGTGACCACACTTTTGGAAGACTGTCGCAGTGTTCTCTCCCCGAACGAATTGGTCAAGGCGAAGAAGTTGTTACTCAAGTACGCCGATGTATTCTCATCAAACGATGCTGACATAGGAAAGACTGGTTTAGTTCAACACAAAATAAACACAGGTGAAGAGTTGCCTATCCGTCAGCGGCCAAGACGATTGCCGGTAGCACGTGAAAAGGAAGTGGAAACCATGATTGAAGGAATGGTGAAGGATGGTGTTATTGAACCTTCCTCTAGTCCATGGTGTTCGCCAGTGGTGCTGGTGAAAAAGAAGGATGGCAGCATGCGGTTTTGTGTTGATTACCGCCGTCTGAACGACATTACAAAGAAGGACAGCTATCCCTTGCCAAGAATTGATGACACGCTGGACATGCTTACAGGAGTAAAATGGTTTAGCACGCTGGATCTAAAAAGTGGCTACTGGCAAGTTGAAATTGACCACAAGGACAAGGAGAAAACTGCGTTCTCGACGGGAAAGGGTCTGTGGCAATTCAAAGTAATGCCGTTTGGGTTGTGCAATGCTCTAGCAACGTTTGAAAGGCTGATGGAACTTGTACTTACCGGGCTAATTGGCGATGCCTGTCTGGTCTACTTGGATGACATCATCATCGTGGGCCGTACGTTTGAGGAACACCTTGAAAACCTGGGACGCGTGCTCATGAAGATTCAGAGTGCCAATCTCAAGCTGAGTCCGAAGAAATGTTCACTGTTCAAACGGCAAGTCAAGTTTTTGGGGTATGTAGTGTCGGAAGAAGGTATCCGCACGGATCCAGAGAAAATTGCAGCTGTAAAGGATTGGCCGGTTCCAAAAGACAAGACGCAGGTTAGAGCATTTTTGGGTTTGTGCTCCTATTACCGGCGATTTGTGAAGAACTTTGCAGATATAGCCAAACCTCTGCATAAGCTAACCGAGGAGAAGCGACATTTCTGCTGGGATGAAAGTTGTAATATCGCATTCCAGGAGCTCAACGACCGTCTGTGCAAAACACCTATTTTGGGATACCCTGATGCAAGCAAAGAATTTGTAGTTGACACAGACGCAAGTGATATAGGACTTGGCGGTGTGTTGTCTCAACGGAATGGTGACCAAGAGGTCGTGATAGCGTACTTCAGCAAGTCGTTGTCAAAACCGGAAAGGAACTATTGTGTCACAAGACGCGAATTGCTAGCTGTGGTAAAGTCGTTGCAGCATTTTAGCAAATATCTTCTGGGGCGAAAATTTCACTTACGAACTGACCATGCTGCACTAAAATGGCTATTGCAGTTTAAAAATCCAGAAGGACAAGTTGCGAGGTGGATTGAACTACTGCAGGAATACGACTTTGAGATCGAACATCGCAGCGGGAAATCTCATGGCAACGCAGATGCATTATCACGAAGACCTTGTCCTGAAGATTGCAAACATTGTACTAGGCAAGAGAGTAAGGGAGTAGTATCCTTGAGGATGCTCAGGGCAGACCACCTCAGCAACGAGTGGAAGGACAGCTTACAACGTGCACAGCAGGAAGATCCGGACATCAAGCCGATCCTGGAATGGATGAAGGCCAGTGCTCCCAAGCCCAAGTGGAGCGACGTCTCAGCGATGAGTTCGATCACTAAAAGCTATTGGGCCCAGTGGGATAGCTTGCTGCTTCAGGATGGAGTTCTGTGCCGTAAATGGGAAAATGTTCGGGGAGACAGCTGTCATTTACAAATGGTTGTCCCTAAAGCTAAAGTACCGGATGTTCTACAGCTGTACCATAATGATTATTCAGGAGGCCATCTGGGAGTTAAACGAACTCTACTGAAGATCCGAGAACGGTTTTACTGGGTCCACTGTCGAAACGATGTCGAGGACTGGTGTCGCAAATGTACAAGTTGTGCGGCTGTAAAGGGACCTCAGACTCGTAGTAGAGGTGCATTGAAGTTGTACAATGTTGGTGCACCATGGGAGAGAATAGCCATTGACGTGGCGGGGCCGTTTCCGGAGAGTGAAAGCGGTAACAAGTATTTCATGGTTGTGATGGATTACTTTACTAAGTGGCCAGAAGTTTTCGCCATTCCAAATCAAGAAGCTTCAACAGTTGCAGATAAACTAGTTCATGAAGTCTTCTGTCGTTTTGGAGTACCTTTAGAGATTCACAGCGATCAAGGAAGGAATTTTGAGTCTCAAATATTCCAGGAAACTTGCCGAGTTATGGGTACTCATAAAACAAGAACGACTTCTTATCACCCGCAATCTGATGGAATGGTGGAACGATTTAATCAGACATTGGAGAGGTACCTAGCAAAAGTTGTAGACAATCGGCAACGAGATTGGGACAAGCACATACAACCGTTTTTGTTGTCATATCGAAGTTCTGTTCACGAAAGTACAGCAGTGACACCAGCTTTCGCAAACTTTGGAAGAGAATTACGGCTGCCTGCAGACCTGATCACTGGGATACCACCTGATGCCCCACGCAGTATAACCGATTATGCATATGACTTGCGGAACAAAATGAATGACATTTATGAGCACGTCAGACAATCGGGCCAGCAAATGTCTGAGAAAATGAAAACCCGGTATGACCGCAAAATGAACAATAAAGGGTTCAATGAAGGTTCATTAGTGTGGTTGCACAATCCAGTCCGCAGCAAAGGGAAATCTCCTAAGCTTCAAGCTAAATGGGACGGCCCGTACCGGATTGTAACCAGGATCAACGATGTGACCTACCGGATACAGAAAGGCGCAAGAGGGACTCCTAAGATCGTCCATGTGGATCGCTTGGCGCGTTATTATGGGACCGATAATGCTCGGGACGAGCATGTCTTAGGAGGGGGCAGTGTTATGTGAATAAGTCAACTAGCGCCATCTAGTGTCAGGAGCGAGAGCGGGGTGGGCTTTGCAGAGAATGACATCGCGGATCTCTCGACCGACAGCGCCGCCCGAAGAACTAAGTTTCTAGAAAATCTATACTCGATTTCTCGGTACCTTGCGCGTGTTTACTTGAACATTCCGGATGTTTTGCTGATTTGAATAAATAGATGGCGCAAGATGCGATCGAGACAGAGTTTAACTCGGCGACACAAGCGAAGCTTCGGAGTGAAATTAAGTGAATTAGTGTGTTTAATTATTAGTGTTTTTTTACTTTAATTTGTATAAAGTAAATTAAAGTGTTAATTTAGGTAATTTTATCGGCAATTTTTATTGTCACGAACCCTAAGCTCGTAACAATAATATCGTTTAAATTTTAATTAAAACATTGTTTGCATAAAATTTCCTACGTTAGGCTCACCAATGAAAGTAATTAATTAAAATAATAAGGTTATTTGTGAAAAATTGTGTGTATTTAAAAAATTGACGTATAATATGAGCGCTAAAGGTATGCACATTTTATTTTACCAAAAGCTTATTTTTTAACCCTCTGTAACGTATGGTAGACTACAGGCAACATACCGTTTCACCTTTCCTAAATTCTCCAAGTAAAATTAATTCGTTTTTTCAAGCAATGTAGAGTATTGTCTACACTCTCTTCTTTCAATTTAGTACAAGCATGTCAAACTAGATGTCGCTACTTGCCTCAAACAACGAAATATCGTTAGTGAAGTGAAAAGTTTCAAATGCTCAGAGTATGTTAAAAGACAAAAAATATAAGAAAATAGTTATTTTGTTTTTTGGTGTTTCTTTTCTTGATAATCTGTAAGGTAAGTGTTTATAGTTTACCATATTATTATATTTTTGCTGATAATTTACAGTTTTTATGTATTAGGTGACTATTAGTGTTTGTGTCTTGTAGGCTACATTGTGCGGAAAGGGGAACTATCTTGTACGAACACTGTGGATATTTACACTCGTTATTATTTTGTTTTAGCATGGCTCACCAAATTCACCTAAATGAAAACGAAATCGCCTGCGCACTTCAATGTGATTTAAGTGAAGATGGACTCGACTTAGATGACGATAGTTTGATGGATCCTGACTTTGAACCAGATTTTGAAGAGTCGATTGACGAATCTTTGGAAGCTGAATTCGACATAGATGCACTAGTAGACACCTTGAATGATGACGACCGTAACTCCAACTTTGAGGTAGAAGTAGGGCCGGCCTTATCTAGTTCAGACATTCCAGGTACTTCAGATCCCCCTGTAAAACGTCGAAAGCCTGAAAAGCTAACATTACGGTGGAAAAAGAAGAATTTAGAGCTGAATGCACAGCAGCTGGCTTTTACTGGCAATGAGTCATTGAGTTCTGATATCTTGGACCTTGATACTCCAATACAGTTCTTTCTTTTTTTATTTCCACCAGAACTCATAAAGAGAATTTCGGAAGAGACAAACCTCTACGTGGTACAAAAAGACCCAAACAGCACGTTTCGTGTATCGGAGACAGAAATGCGTCAATTTATAGGGGTAGTATATATGATGTCACTGATTCAGCTACCCAGAGTGACCAACCACTGGAGTTCCGTCTTGGGTACACCTGTAATTCAACAGACCATGCCTTCTAATAAATTTGAAAAGATTAGACAATATCTGCATTTTAATGATAACACTAAATGTCTACATAGGACCCACCCTGACTCCGATAGGATCTTCAAAATTCGCCCAGTCGTTGATGCCTTGAACGAATCTTATGGTAAAGTTCCATTAGAAAAACAACTTTGTGTAGATGAGCAAATTTGCTCTACAAAAGCGCGTAACATGCTGAAAAGGTATAATCCCAAGAAACCGCATAAGTGGGGTTATAAATTATATGTTTTGAGTGGTGTTTCCGGTTTTGCTTATACAATAGAGATTGAATCTGGCAAAGAGAATGTTGTCAGGCCCGACGAGCCAGATTTAGGAGCTTCTTCCAATGTAGTAGTGAGATTATCGCGTATGATTCCGCGACACCAAAATTACAGGCTCTATTTCGATAACTACTTCACATCCTTGCATCTTTTGGAATATTTAGCAAAAGAAGGTATTCTTGGGCTAGGTACTATTAGAAGGAATAGAATACCTGACTGCAAGCTGTCGTCAGAAAAAGAGATTATGAAGAAAGATCGAGGATATTCTGAAGAGTACATAGCTGATGTCAACGGCGTCGACGTGTCAACGGTTGTATGGAAGGACAATAAGCTTGTTACATTGGCTTCCACATTTGCTGGTCTAAATCCTATAAGCGAAGTCCGGAGATACGACAAAAAGAACTCAAGATACATAAACATCCCGCGACCTAATGTTGTGAGCGAGTATAACCGTCATATGGGCGGTGTGGACCTTGTAGATAGCATTATGGGCATCTACAAGATAAAACTGAGAAGCAAACGTTGGCAGATGCGTCTCTTCTATCACTTCTTAGACCTAACAATGGCTAATGCATGGCTGTTCTATAAAAGAGTCTGCAAGTATAAAAACATTCCCAACAAGACCATCATGGCATCTGCAGATTTTCGCCTGGAAATTGCCGAAACGTTGTGCAAGATGGGGGTGAAAACGGGTTTAACAATACGCCGATCTATTGAAGGTCAAATCCTAGCAAAGAAACACAAAGGACCTGCCCAACATGTACCTCCACAAGCAGTCCGCCAAGATCAAGTCGGTCACTGGCCTCAATGGGCAGAAAAAAAAATCCGTTGTAAGTTCCCAAAGTGTGCTGGATTTACTCATACGGTGTGTGATAAATGCGGCGTAGCTTTATGTTATACCAAAAACAAAAATTGTTTCAGGAATTTCCATCTGTTGTAACTGATTTACATTCTTCTCAATTAAAGTGATATTAACTAATTTTTACTGTTGTAACTCATTGTTGCCTAGGAGCTACACTCCCTTTTTTGTAGTATTATGCTTGATTTATAAAAAATTACATAATTTTAAAAAATACGTATTTTATTAATTTCATAATCCTATCCGATTCCATGAAAAATATGTAATTTAAAGATTTTGAGTTATAGAGGGTTAAAATATACTACTATTAATATATGTATGTATAAATTAATTTATACCAGCTTATAGTAATACCTACATGACAAAACGAACACTAAGTGAATTGGCTTTCGTTTCTTTTTAGGGTTCCGTAGTCAACTAGGAACCCTTATAGTTTCGCCATGTCTGTCTGTCCGTCTGTCCGTCCTCGCTTAATCTCTGTGACCGTTAGCACTAGAAAGCTGAAATTTGGTACCAATATGTGTATCAATCACGCCGACAAAGTGGTAAAATAAAAATTGGAAAAAAATGTTTTATTAGTGTAGCCCCCCTATATGTAAAGTGGGAAGTGATTTTTTTTTTAATTTCAACCCTAACGTGTGATATATTGTTGGAAAGGTATTTAAAAATGAATAGGGGTTTACTACAATAATTTTTTGATAATGTCAATAATTTCGGAAATAATCGCTCCAAAAGTAAAAAACAATGTGTCCCCCCCCCCCTCTAACTTTTGAACCATAAGTTTAGAAGTACGAAAAAAATTTGAAAAGTAGAACTTTATAAGGACTTTCTAGGAAAATCATTTTGAACTTGGATGGAAACAACAGTACCCACTACCGGGATCAGATGCAGGCGCGCGGAGCGCTGCTGGAGCGCGAACATAATGGATACCCACCTTTAAACTCACAAGTGGGAACACTTATTGTGACGGACGGGAAACTACGGAACCCTACACTGACCGTGGCCCGACACGCTCTTGGCCGGTTTTTTAAGATATGCAATGAGTCATTAAATAGGTCGATGTCATTTAGAATTGATTTCAATGCATGTTTGGGTATGTATTACGTTATTTTACAATTTTAAATGATAAACAGATTTTACTGATGACGTAGGTATATTACTCAATGATTTCTTATATTTATGGGAATAATGCACATTTAATGAAACTAATTTTACGAATTTAATCGCGATTAAAATTAAACCTCTTTCTTTCAGGAGGTATTCAAGCATTGTTGATAATGAAGTGTATGATTTGCAAGATCTTGTGACCAGAATTAAGAAACGAATTTTTCGATGGTTTGAATAATAGGAAAGTAACGATGAGGAAAGAGAATCGGTGTGCAATTTTTGCTTCAGATGTGGATGGAAGAGTCGGCAAGGGGTTTCCTAGACGGAAATTTATCCATCAAAGTGGTGATATATTGAAGATGGGCCAAATTAAAAGAACCCTTGACCAATAAGCATGTATGTGTAGATATATAGATATATGGATGTGAAATATGTGATGTGTTAGGATCGACGCATAAGCGTTGATGTAAGTTGGTTTTATATAAGGCAAAAGCATGGAAAATGATCCATTGTCTATGGATACTTAAGATACACTCGTATCCTTATAAATAAAAAACTGCATGTATATACTGACTGCCCGTGACTAAGACATCAAGCTGTTATACCGTGATAGCACTAACCAATTAGTTGCAATGTGAATAATTATCGATAGTCTACGACGCGGACGCTCGACACCCGAGTGCGGGCGTGGTGCTCTGACGCCGTCGACCCGCTCCACTTGGTACAAGTTTTGACCATGATTCATCAACGGACTCGTCCACTCAGTCCAACAAAAAGCGGACTCACTTGCGTTTCCGATGGTGACGAAATCGACCAGGCCAACCTCTCGGCTCATCGTACTTAACGGTCTTCGTGACTCCCAATTCGACGTTTATACAGAGGTGGTCAATTACTAAACAAAATCCTCTCGGTTAATTGGGCATGTTGATGTCAATTTTGTGTCACGCGTCTCACCAAAATTGATGTTTTCCAACATTTGCGTGACGCTGACGTCCCTATTTGCCGCTTGTTTTAACAGTAATTGTCCAAGTTACAAGACTTAATAGAGTCCAATGTAAGGTATAATTCTTATGTATTTCGTTAAAACTACTGTACTAAATACTACGCAAATGTGGCTTTGATGTTTATGACAAATAAAAAAAATCTGTACGATTTTGGTTGTTTCGTATTCAATTGAAGAACTCTCGTATTTGAATAAAATGCTGTACAATATAAGTAATGTTTATAACAATTATGATTTATGACATATAATATATGTATGCTGTACAAAAGTGATACCCAGTGAATCTTCAATGAAAATATGTTACTCCTTCGCAGCTACCGTATGCGCGGCGTCCATTTCAGTATAAGATCGCACTTATCGAGGTGAGGGGATAGAGGGCGCGTGCGTGTGCGCATCCAATGCATCGCCAAGAGAGGAGGAGGGAGATATTTATTTGCCATGCGCGAGAGGGACAGTCGCACGTTACAATGTTACTGCGTCGCGACTGAACCGCAAAACCAGTCCTGTCAGCGGGACGTCAAGACGAGTCGAGTTCTCGGAAAGGGTGACCCGTGTCACGGAATCCCTTGTCACACATATGGATATGACATACACACACGCGCAAACGGATCTGTACATACACTATGGTGACAGAATTTTTATTGCTATCATTATTTTATGAAATCACTACTGCTCCGGTGTCAGTAAGTGTGATGGATCCTAGCGTTTATAAACACTCGTCTCCAATTTGTTTACTATATTATGAAGCTTATTTTTCATATATAAAATTGAAGTTACAAACGAACTGAGAGTCTACCTGATAGTAAATGAGCAAAGTAATGTTCCAGTTCCAGATCCAAATGATGCATTTGAAACATTGTTACTGAACCAATCTTTTGAAACACTTTAGTGATTCGAATCAGTGAGTCAGTTCCGTAAAGAGTTACATACGCCTACCTGATAGTAAATGCAGACAATGGACACCTGAGACCAACTTTCAAAAAAAGAACATGTCACTCCCTGGGACTTAGATGAAATGCCTCATAAGCCTGCAATTATACTAGCTCTACGTTCTTCAAAACGAAGCACAGCAGTATAAGCACTGATATTTGACAGCAGAAATAGATCAGAAGTTAGTACCTATACCCAAACGGACTCCTACGTAGAAACAGTCCTACAATCTAGTATTTATATATTTTTATATTATTACATAAATATTAATAAATATTCATAACTTAAGACGTTTTGTAACTAATACACGTTTTAAAATTAATAAAGATTTAAAAAACAAAATGCATGAATGTAAGAAATGTAACTTGATTATGCAAAGGAAATGAGGCTATTTAGCGTATCGCTCGAAGTCGTAGCCCGCGGACGCAAACTTGTTAATCAAATCGGCCATTTCGTTAATGGCCTACCTCTACATAGTGCGGGCTTCTATCTAAAATCGATCGCATCCATCGAATGCCTAGTGGCTGTATCGTGTAATATGTCAGTACACCGAGACTCATTGGAAAATAGCACGGAGAGGGCCAATGTACTGTCGGTCGGCATCCGCAAATAGAAACGCGGAGATTGCTACCAGCTTTGGATTATAAATTCCTTCAGATTTTATTGTATACTTCAGGTAAAGTTCTCTTTAGCCTACTGCGTTGGTGCTTTCGGGTATTATTAAGTATTATTAAATAATACTCAATTAAGGTTATATTTGTGGCTTATTCGCTTCGTTTGCCTGTCTTTTTCTACATTCGCTCGTAACTCCTAAAGATGGAAAATAATACCTCAATTTGATTGTCATAAATAACATATGGCCCAACATATCAGTAAGCTGAAATATCAATGGGCCGGCCGTATAACTCAAAGAACCGACAAGCGATGGAAAATAAAGGTTCTTATTAGATGGAGTGACGAGCTGGTAAGTTATGTCGGTGGCTCAGGACCGTACTTTGTGGCATTGTTTGGGCTCCCCCAAATGTCTAAGTTCAGCTGTGAACTTGTTAAGGGCTGTAATGATTATGAAGTAACATATAATACCATGGTTATAATCGATTATATGGGGATAGCATGAAATGAATATACAGCAGACCTTTAAAATGTCTATTGTATTAATGAGTATATTCCAAATATACAATATTTAAATATAAAATACATTTTTGTTAGATCACTGCATCGGGTTTTTAATATTATATACTCGTAATAATTTAGAGGATATAATTAAGAAATTATACGTTTATCAAATGACTTTATCAAATGAATGAATGTATAAATTCCTTACTTTACATGATGTGTTTAATAATTATATTTAGGTTATGGATATGATATAAAGTAAAATATAATATATTGCGTAATTAGCTTATTTTGTTCTGCCATCACAAATACTTCTAAAGTACCAAAAATTTCCTCTAAAGCATTGAATTTAGAAGTTTTAACTTGTAATCGTTATTACATTCTGTTATACTTCTATTGTGTTAAATATATTATTTTCAAACAAATTTTATTTACACATAATGCAAATAACATACTATCTCACTACGCCTAGGGTTGACTGGAAGAGAATGCCTGAAGGCATTAAGTCCGCCCTAACTATGTAGCCCTTTTATTAATGTGTAAACAAAGACATATGTTAGTTCTTGTACACACGTACAAGAACTAACATGGCATTTATTAGTTCACACCATATTTTCTTTTAGTTATATTTAGTTCATGGAATTAAATTTCTTATTTAAGTACAATCACAAAAATAATGTACAGTCAAAAGAATAATTCTCCGGCGCAGTGAATCTAAGAGTTTCAGTCGATATTACATGACTCCGTCCGAGATTACGAAACACGTAAAGAATGTGTAAATATAACGTTTAAATTGCGTAAAGTTTATGTATATTTCGATAGCGTATTGCCGTCTCATGTGCCGTCTGTCCAACATTTCAAAAGGTCGATTGCCAAATCCTGGATTACAACAAAGTTGGAGCCAGCCGGGACGGAGGCGGTGCCACGCTGTCTCACACAAAACGGACCACTAACACATGAACACGCACACCTACTAACGCTCTATAAATATCGACCCGGGAAATATTTTAATCCGAACAGCACGTTTAATGCACATTCCCTTGGAGTTCGGCGTATTCTCTTTTAAGCATTGGTTACGGGCCATTGTCCGCCTTAAAACCTCCGGTAGCACAGTTTTTAACTGTGTCATTAAAATTATACAAAGGTATGATGTCATGTGTCTTATTACAGACGACATGTATTCCGTACAAGCTCGAAACAAAGAATACAGGAGCATCCACATATAGGATGACCAAAAAGGGAAGTGTTAAGGGTCAACGTGATTTCCTCTCGCATTCCGAATCGCTGACATGCACGCAGTTAAAATCAAATCACAGTGATTTCGACGAAGGATAATAATTGTGTAAAGATTGTTTACATTTAGTAATATATCATTCATAAATCAATATATGTTTGGCTAATTTATTTAATTATTAATTAACTTTTCAACTAAACCCTTTTTTTTACTTCTTTTTTTTTTTGCTGCATCGGCTTCTATATGTCTATCTCTTTTTTTCATTTTTATTCTATTTTTGTGCATAAGAGTTAAAATAAATAAATAAACAAAATATAATAATAAGCTAGCTATCTGGCCTAGTGCGCGTGCATGCGGCGTATTTAATTCGTATTTTAATTCGTATTCACCTCAAACTTTTTACAGTGTAAAATGTAAATAGAAAATTTATTATTAATTAATTCGAATAAAAAAACGCAACCAATCAGTTCCACGTGTTGTGATATTTGGGCATACTAATCATTTAAATGTCAATTTGGTGCATAAAAAATTAACTTTGAAAAAGTACATGCTGACTTAAATCAACTAAAACAAATAACATAATCTCACATTCCAAATATATAACTTGATAATAACTTAACTACAACGCCACCTATCGGATCCTAGCGTAGCTAGACCCTCGTCTTAGTACTATTATTTATTCTCTGCGAACGTCTCGACAAAACAAATAATCATGTATCATCAAGGACCGACGAATATTATTTGGAAGTGAACTCCTTTATTTCTAACGATAATATATTTCATATATAAATAAATTGCTTGATTGTTCATATTCCAACATATTGGCTACTTTTTTTTAAAGATTATTACTTACAAACTTACAGTATGCATTAGCAAGCTATACATATAATATAAACTCTTAAGGTTACAATAACAATATTTTTAACAGTGTACGTATTAATCCAACGTAAGCCACTCCATCTAAGTTGCTAGTGATGACTTATTGAGCTGGACGTGGTCCTTCACCGTTGGCCGTATGAGAACACTTAAAGACGATCAGCGAGCTATGGAGAGGGCTATGCTCGGAGTTTCGTAGCCTGCCGTAGAACCAGAGTGACCGACATAGCCCAAGGAGTTAGTCAGCTGAAGTGGCAATGGGTCGGCCTTATAGCCGGCTACAACCGATGGAGAAAAAAGGTTCTCGAGTGGCAGCCTCGTAGACGTAGTGTAGGGCGACCCCCCACTAGATAGAGTGACGACCTGGTAAGACGTACAGGAAGTCGATGGGTGTAGGTGGTTCAGGACCGTGCTTTGTGGCATTCCTTCGGGGAGGCCTACGTTCAGCAGTGGAATTGTAACGTAAGTAAGTTGTAAAGTAATAAGTGGTTCAAGACAACAGTCTAATGGCGAAGTTGAACCCACAACTTTTGAGTTTCGCTGTTCGTCATAAACAGATTATAAAAATTGCACTTGAAAGACCGACATTCATCTCTCTTGTGATAGACTATTTTTTTTTTGGAAATAAAATAATTTACCTGATCGTGTGATTTCCATACGTGGCTTGTAAGTCTATCCTCCTACTTTCCTTGTGGTTGGGATGGGTTTACACATGATGTTAAAGAGTAGAGAATCATGCTTTGAGGTAACATACGTAAATATTATTCACGGTTTGCGTCAAATTGTGTTTTCATTCGAAAACCATTTGCTGTCGCTTGAACGTACATTTGGTGTACGAGTGGCTAATGTTACGCTCTGACGTCACTCGTTATTCGATCATTGACAAACGACATTCCAGCGCCGAGTGTGAACAGAAATGCTCTGCGTTGAGAGGCGCGTCACGTTACTCTACCAAGGTCTCAGTCTCGTCGCGCCTTTAGTTTGATATCCGACAAAGTGCTTCGTACAATTTTATGAGAGTAAACGCAACTTTTTTATACTAGGATAAGAGTGACAAACGAGCAGTTAAGTGGGCGCTTTGGCCCGTAGACATCTCAACAATTTTCTATTAAGAAGCAAAAAATGAAGATGCATTGCCACAGATCTAAGATTTTGAATACCTTGTTACTAGTAAGAAATGTCTCCCATTACCTAAACTCACTATACGAAACAGCAGCATATTATTTTACACTATAGTTCATAAAAGATAGCTTGATCTCTGCGACAGCTGTCAGTAAAAATCACGCCTATGAAGTCCTGAATTTTTAGTAGTACAGACAGTACCTGTCAATGTCATACTTTATGGGCACGCTGACCTAATTAGTGCATGCCCAAAAAGTGTAACATTGACAGGTAGTGTGTGTATGTACTACTAAGAAATTCAGGACTTCATAGGCGTGATTTTACTGACAGCTGTCGCAGAGATCAAGCTATCTTTTATGAACTATAGTATTCTGTGAGAGTGTGTTCGTTTCCCGGTCGAGCTCTTTGTGTCCTCGCGAAATGGCTACTCTTAGACTTTGAGTGAGAAAAGAAACAGCCCTCTTGTAACCAGCGGCGACGACTAGTTGCCCATGCTGTTCCTTTTGGAACTTCACCATATGTTTACTGTTTACACCGTAGAATACTATAATACATGCATAATAGAACGGGGAAGTGGGCGGAGCCCGTGTAGCCACTAAAATGCCACCAACACGTCAATTCACACGTATAAATGTCAACACGAGATGTGTTTTGACGTTACAATCGTTTCCAAATTTCCCATGTAAATTATTTAGAAAACGCCAAATTGCACGCTATTTTTTTATAGTTTACACCATAGAATACTATAAATACATACTACATAATAGAACGGGGGAGTGGGCGGAGCTCGTGTAGCCACTAAAATGTCACTAACACGTCAATTCACACGTATAAATGTCAACACGAGATGTGTTTTGACGTTAAAATCGTTTCCAAATTTCCCATGCAAATTATTTAGAAAATGCCAAATTGCACGCTATTTACAAATAAATATGTATTAAAATCTGTCTGTCAACACAGCGAATCGGGTTTGTAGTAGTGATTAACTGATAATACGACGTAATTGAATGTGTGCTCCCGGCGACGCTTATCGTCGTACAAAATAAGGTTGGCAGCCATTCTATTGTGTAATATAGTATTCTATGGTTTACACCACTCACCCATACAGCAAATGGCACACATTTGTAGTCATCTTTCAGAGAATATTTGAGCCATTTACTCACCTCAGTTCAGCCGCCTCCAATGCCTTCCCGGCTCAAAACTTGGTACCCCTGAGATGTCGCCAAAGTGTCTACGCACATAGCATCTGACTCCAAGACTACATCTCTTCTAATAAGGTTTTCAGGTTTTTTTCAAAATTTGAGTGTAGACCATACATCCTATCCTCCAGCAATTCGCACACTGTGAAATTTGAGTTTAAACTGGAGTTTGTCTCTTAATACCGGCTTCAGTTTAACACTAACAAATAAACTAAAGTTCGTACTTCATATGCGAAAATTCGCCCTTTTCGGTCTGATATATCAAAATAAACGAGGCAAATTTCAAGCATATTTTGCAATAAATAAAGCACGCCGTCTGTATAAGTGTCGGACAAACGGATCGTATAAACATTGGATATATAGGGTTTCCGTCTTTCCGTCTGAATCACGTTGCATACCAGCCGCCTTCGTCACGACAGCAGTCGACGCGAGCGACAAAATATGTTGATCGCCTCACTAATGCACAGTAACTAGTTGACTAGAGTTTCAATACTGATATAAAAATTTTAATCGATCACGTAGCGGGCAGAGTATTTAAAGTTGTATTTATATCTAATATTCTAAGATAATTGGATCAGCGTATTTCATATCTGTGTTGACAATTCAATTGTACAAGATAAATTCATTCTGACAAAAAACTTAATTTGCACGTATTGTACGCGTTGTTTCAGTTATTTTAACTCTATGCCAATCTTAATACTAGCTATTCGTATGTCATTCATGAAATTATTGTGCCGTCATCGGGTCAAAATTTCTAATTCATCCGAAAGCGAGTGAAAACTGAATATAGGTATAAGCGACAGAAGCCTAATGGTAGGGCGCGGACCGCAAACTCAGAAAGGTCGTGGTTTCGAATCCGCCATTCGACTACTGGCGTGAACCACTCGTAAGTCGTAACACAAGCAATTTAAGCTTACCACGAGTGGTTACGGGGAATATTAGTAATGTTTATAGCATTGTTAATATTCTTTAAAAAAATATAAACACAACATACATTCATATATACAATACAAACTTACAAGTCAAGGTATTTAAAGCGACTCCACTTGCTAATTTCTAATAGAGACGTGGATATGAAATTTTGAAATTTGAAACGTCTATTTGTTATTTCTCTGAATTAACAACAAGGATTATATCTATATCAAAACAGCCTATACTATAAGTCCGTAATAGAAATTATAAGGATTAAGGAGTTAAGATAAACATATTCCTAATAAAAGGTACATTTAATATGCATTACATAATATAACTATTTTTATATAGAATAAAGGAGACAAACGAGCACACAGACCAGCTGATGGTAACTGGATGATGCCACAGCAAGGGCTACAGCTGAATCAAAATGCAGATGCGTTGTCACCCTTGATAAGAAACACAGCAGCATTGCGCTAGCTGACCTATTCGTGTTGCAACCATAATACGCTGAGTATAAAATAACTTTTATAAAATAACGTTAAATGAAGCACAATAATATTCTCGTTTAGCCCGAATTACGATCACGGAGGCCAGTCTCAACGGAGGATAGCCATATGCGAAGGTCTGGATTATAGTGCCTGAGTGTGCACCTGTACTTGTGCATACAAGCACAGGTGCACTCTATTCCCTCACTCTCACAGAACGATTGAACCATAATTCGATACGAACGGGGAGAGATCAGGTGCAGGACCAACTTTCCGAGGCACAGGGTTAAAATAATTATAAATGAAACACAATTTATAATGTGATGATGCTCACATTATAAATTGTCACAGACTTAAAAGACAAATATATTTAATAAATACTTTAACAATTATATTAAACGACAGTAACCTAACGGATAAGGGTACTGAATGTGAAACTTAAAAAATTTGTTATTCCACTACTACTGTCATGAGTTGTAAAACACAAGCAATTTAGCTTAATTGTGGTGGATACCGGGAATATTGGTAGTGTTAGAAGTTTAGGAGCACGGTATTATTCTTTTTAAATAACATATTTAAAATTAAAATAAATACTTTATAATAATAACGACGATAATACAGGTTAAAAAAATTAAGTGTATACTCGTATTATAATAGCAGTTTATGTAAGGATTATGTAAGGATCATAAAGAAATCTTCACGTAATCATTTTTATATTTATGTGGCTAAGTTTACATCACATTTTTAATAAGGCTCATTCTAAAAAATAATTGAAATTAAGCACTATAAAATCCGTAAAATTAGTTTTATTTATTATCTCATAGTAGTGATAGTTTTAATTTAAAACATTTTATAATTTATTTTTAAGAAACTATTATGGATCGCCAGGGTCAAAGTTTAAAACTCGCAGCGTGACAAAATGCATAACATAATTTTTTACACTTCAAAACAATGACATCAAGTGTGATTAATTGAAGCGGTAACCAAACTAACAAAGCCTTTTAATAAAACAAATGATGATGATAAATGACTACACAGACACGTTTAGTCCATTGTCTAGTTTGAAGAACAGTTTTTTAATTATTATTTTATTTAGGGACTTTCATACATAGACACAGGGTGACGGTGACAGTCGCATCGCAGCTTAACTTGTACTAAATTAATACAGATAAAAATAATCAAATACACTAAAATACGCTGTCTCGTATGGTACAAACAACACTGTGAACATATTTTTACCAATCGTTCCCATTTTTTTCACAGGATTGGGTGCTTTTGTTACAGCAGTGGGACGAAAACTTTTTTTTTACTTTTACTACAGTTTACCAATCTCGTTCAGTCCTTGCTTGACCAATCAACTCGACTTCACTGAAGAAAATGTATTCCTAACCGATTTGACATAGGCGAAACCTATAAGTGAAATAGCAGCATGATAGCTACATGATAGGCCTTTTTTATAGAATAAGGGTGACAAACGAGCACACAGTCCACCTGATGGTAAGTGGATGCTGTGGCCCACAGAAATCCTTACACTCAACGAAGAATCAAAATGCAAATGCGCTGTCACCCTGAGGACAAAGATGGAATGCCTCGTTTCCAGTAAAAAAGGTCGCCGATTCTCTACTCACCATACGAAACACAGCAGCATTAAGCTGCTATTTTACGCTAATATTCTGTGAGAGCATGGTCCTTCCCCGGTCGAGCCGACCCATTCGTGCTACAACTATACTACTAATATAACTGCAGCATTGCCAACTCGTCGGCCAAGCGTGGCAACTATAGCAATTAAAACCCAACGCAGCAATCTATTATAGGGGAGGACTATGTTCGTCAGTGAACTTTTAATAGGCTCTTAATAAATAAATGAAACGTTGGATTCTTGCTTTTAGGCGTTAGAAGAACATACTTACGCGTAACATATTTTGCGCTTGAGGCATGCAATAAATAATACAATTGCTAATAGAGGTGCCTTCATTGTATGAAATAGCTGAGTTAAAGACAGTTTAAATTCACTGTTTTACTTTAAAGTGATATTTAATAAACTAGAACGAAAATAAAGTGTTTTCTAATACTGGCAATAAGCTATTAAAAAATACAGAAAAAATTAGAGAAAAGCAAATATGAATTGGAAATGCATTGAAAATGCTCCAATACATTTGCTCGAAATTTGTGTCAACATTCCATCCAGCGAACATAATGTTTGTTAGACTAACATCGCCGCCACAACGGACCGGAAAGTGAGGTTAAACACGGCCCAAACAACCCGATATCAATGCACCCGGCAATGCAACGCGAATGAATGGAAGGCGACCGACTTCTGCGAAAGTTTGTGAGACACGAAATACCTCGGCGCCATTGTTTTGTGAATGGCCGATACGACGAAACAGCGCCACTGAAAAAACCTCCGCTTAAAACAGTCGCCTCAGCACTGTCATCTGATCGATCTTAGCTGATACATTCGAATTACGTATATATATTTAATTAACATTGTTATTAAGCCTCGATAAAATAAATCTTCTTTTCTCTTTGTTTTTTACTCTAGTGATATCGCAGATTTTATAAATAAATTAGATGTTATCTAAAAAATTTAAGTTTGAAATTTAAGAACCAGAAACACAAAATTCGTTTGCGTAACTTGTTTATTGTGATTCATATTTGATGGAAAGATGTATCATAAAATCACACCAATATATTATTATTATTAATAGATACCAATTTAACTACCGGCACCATCGTTTGACGCCGCTAGCAACCATCCGGTTTTAGTCTGGAAGATCTGGAACTGTTCATATGATCTTTTGGTCGGTTTTGCCATTGCCAGATTTCACAAACTAAGGAAAGTTATACGCAATGGTCGAGCTCTTTTCTTGCTTAATAAATCCTTTTATATCTAAAACTCTTGCCCTAAAACCCAAATGAGAGGAGGCCTGTGCCTAGCAGTGGGACGTATATAGGCTGTAACTTTACTTTAACTTTTATGTCTAAAACTCATCATCAGTCACTCAGTCATCTTTGGTAGAATTTAGTCGCTGGTGTCCTTGGACACCTACTACGAGGACCGCTTTTCTGTCGAAAAGTCCGTCTGGATTTCCATGAGCGATGTGCACTAACACTGCTGTGTTTCTCTCTGATACGGATTATCGCGTTTATTTAACTGATTTTACTTATTTTTAATTCCCGACGTTTCGGGTGCTTTACAGCAACCATGGTCACGGGGGGGACTGAGATGTTTGACGTCCCAATGTCATAGTTAACCCGGCTACCTTCAGATTTTTAATATTAATTAATAAAATTTAGTTTTATTTAATATTAGTTTTGCAAACAAGCTTACTTTTGTAAAATTTTTATATAAAGTTACGTTTCCAGTAAAAAGGGTCTCCGGTTAGCTACACTCACCACACGAAATAAAGCAGCATTAAGTGGTACTACTACCCCGGTCGAGCCGACCCATTCGTGCTACATACAACTATACTATAGCTGCAGCATGGCTCTACCACGACAAAAAAATTACATTAATAAGGACACGCTGCTTCTCACCTCCTGATTGGTTTCCTACCGTTGCCCGTTACGACAGCCACAGGATGATATGCGGTAGTGGATATTCCTACAACGCCGCTACACGAGTTCACCCAGCAAAACAGAATTTAACATGGCCAATCTACCAACTAGCGCTCTAACAGGTGGTTGGTTTACATTCCGCAACGCTTACGATCTCCTAGCCACTTCGCGTTCACAAACGGCCGACTATCGCTTAGCAACTCGTTGCATATTAGAACGGGTCAATGTTTGTTACAGCCAATATTGTAAACGCATACTTCGCCCACGCCAAACCTTCGACTATTGGGTTAACTACCAAGACTTTGAATTTAAACCTTTTTAGATTGTACTAGCCCGCGGCAGTTCACTTAGACAGATCTTCGGATTCACGCATCCTGTTTGCTGTCAGCTACCTTGCGTATGTCTCAACCACAGCCGTGTCTAAGCATACATTATTGATGCATTCATCGGAGGAGTTACTACAGTTAGACCTGACCTCTTCCAAGCACGACCGAATCAGTGTTGCCAGATGCCTTGAAACTTTTATCTGTAGTAGAAACAGCTAAAATCTATATTAAATATGTATGCTATTTAAACTCAAAATCTGTATTAAATCTGTATGCTATTTAAACTCAAAATCTGTATAAAATCTGTATTTATTACCTTGAGTAGTAGCCTATGGCACTGTTATCTTACAAAAAAATAAAAATAAAAATTTTGAATTAAATAAATGAATTAATTAAAATCTATCGAAATTTAAATCATATCCAGTCTACCAACGGCAATAAAACAATAAATTTAATTTCCATCTTTGACCTTGTCACTTCGCAGGATCATAGGTTAGGAGGGACATTATTTGGATTTCGATAGAATTCATTTATTTATTTATTTAATTCATTTTTTTTTTTGTAAAATATCAGTGCCATAGGCTTCTACTCTGTTCACATGTTACATCCAATTTTTTTCCAGACGGTAAAAAAGATTATCCAGTATACATATTTTATCAATATCAATGTATTTTATAATACATTTGTAATGCTCCCATACTAAATAATTACGCTGTGAAAAAATAAATTAACCATAAAGAATAGAATCATGCAATGATATGCACGACACGACGACGAACGAAGCAAAATACATGTATCTAGTCAAATATTTTGCTTCGTTCTGTTTTAAGTTGTATATTATGATAATTTAATCAGTTGAGTTAAAAACTCTGTATAAAATCTGTATCCAGTGTTAATCTGTATTACACACCGAAAATCTGTATAAATACGGAGAAATCTGTATAAATTATGGCATTCGGTTACCGAATCATTGATTTCAAGTACCTGTATGAGACGTCCAAATATACGTTTAACGAAGCGTGGTCCCCACTCGAGGAATATATTGTTACCTAATTTTTAAAGATACTGTCAGCTATATCGCTAACGGTTCGCTTAATTAACTTACTTTTATTTAATATGTTTTCTTAATTGTATCTCAAAACAAGTTTTCATTTGAATTAACTTTTAAATAGATCCATATTTTATCTAACTACCATCAATATGAATGTAAGAGGAGCTTAATTAATTTAGTCTTATCAAAGGACATTCGTGAAATAAATGTTTTGATTTTGTGAATAATCACTCGCTATGGTAACTCTTGATCGGGCTGTAAAAACGAAATAAATTTTTATTAGACGATTTCAAGTCGAATAGCGGTAAAATGAGCTTCGCTTTCCATTGCCTAGTTTTTTTTAAATGAAGCTAAAGAGCAAAACGAACTAACAGTCCACCTGATGGTAAATAGCTACTTCAGCACATGGACACCTAAAGCCTACTTTAAACAAAGGAGGCTACGGATGCGAAGTCGCCTCTGAGGTCTAAGATGGAATGTCTCACTGTCTGTAATCATACTGACTTTCTTACCGGATCCTTCAGACCGGAACACTGCAGTATAGTGCGCTATTTGACGGCAAAAACTGGTAAAAATGTAGTACCTTAATACGTGGTAGAACCACGCGGCAGCTATATTATGCTCTCACAGAATACCACCGTAAAATAGCAGCTTAATGCTACTGTGTTTCGCACGGTGAGTGTAAAGATTCGGAGACCCATTTTTACTGGAAACGAGGCATTTCATCTTAGTCCTCGGGTGTGACAACGCATGTACGTTTTGTTTCTTAATCGAGGATAAATGTAGATGTCTGTGGGCCACAGCATCCACTTACCATCAGGTGGACTGTGTGCTCGTTTGTCATTCTGATTCTAAAAAATAACTACCCAGATTCCTAGTCAGATTAGGAATATACATACCCTATTGTATCTTTTAGGAGTACCACTATAGGTAGTGGTACTCCTAAAAGATACAATAGGGTATATCTTAAAAAATCGTGTTAAAATTACTTTTACAAAACTAAATGATTAACCTCGATCTATTCTTCAGTGCGCAAGTATTTGAAGTGCCTTTGGAACCTTGTTCAATCGGGTGTTGTTTTGTCATCTCATTGAATATGTTCTTTTTGATGGAATAAACAAAGATTATTATTATACATCTATTTTGTTTTCACTTCCTCCTTTATTTATCATTTATATTTTAAGTTGACCTCTTCGACATAGCTGAATTGGAATGGAATAAAACTATTAGTAACCAAAATTGCTATGTCGTTTGGACATCTCAATTTTGATTACTGTAATATTATATGTTATGGAGCCATGATGCGTCCTACTGCTGCAGTATGAATAGATCAGCTTAACAGGGCAACTCCCACGCTTGTTCAGAATACCTAGATACCTAAAAGGATGCTCTTTCATCGGACAATTTCAATAAAGAAGAGCGGTAACTAGCCAAATATATGTTACTACATTATATTTATTATATAATGAAGTTCATCATAATATACATATAACGTAGCAGTTCTGCGTGCACTGCTTTGTTCCGGTCCTGCTTTTAGACGATAGATATATAAAGGGTGTTTACCTACTCAAATTGACTCCCAGGCAAGAAATGACTCTACCTCTCTCTTACTACCTGGTAAAAGTAGTTGCTTCATACCGCACATTTTATACAAAACACCTCAAGTATAAAAATAGGCAGAATTCCTCACAAGACGTCTGCGCGTTCTACGAAGCTTAATCAATCTTATGCAAATGATATAAGTATTTAGTTTAATATGCTGCTTGTGGGTGGGTGTATATGAATATGTATTTTATGTGAACTGACGTGAGAGGAATCCGGATATACAAGTTAACATTCGATTCAAAGTTCGAATCACAGTTAAAGTCAATATTTGTACTTTTTTGTACAAGTGTTAATAACAAGCACGCATTCACCCTGATAGAGGATTCCGTGATTGAAAGAAACCTATAGTAGATATGTTTCTGTGGATCACAGAATAGATTTAGTTTTCCATAGACCGCAATAAAACATCAAATTGTATGCATTGCCGCCTCTGAAGATTAGCATGTCATACCTAGTTACAGCAGCATTTTTCTAAAATTTTACGTTAGTATTCTGCTAGGGCGTTTATTAGGTAAAATATAAATGAAATGCTCATTTCTGGGCCCACAATTCTCATTAGTTGCATCAAGAAAATTATCTGCTGTCTTTCTTGCTGGCTTTTCCTAGGATAAAGGTATTTTCGGAACCAGTGGTAAATTGAACATGAGTGACTTTCAATAAGTATTATTTACAATCTATATTCAGTATAAAAGTTTCTATTTAAAATGTTGAACATAAGCCTTACAAGTATCGGGTTCGACTCTGTATGTAATTATTACTATATTAAATTAATATTAGAGATTAAGAAAACTTAAACAACACACATTGATCATGAGCTGTAGTTATTCTGGTGACAATAGAAAGTAGGTGATAGATATAAATTTATTATATTCTCATCAATTCTTAATACGTCTGCATAATATGCTTGCCTTGTTCTTTAGAGCCTGTCGTTTCGAGGTTTTTACCCCTCTCAGAAACGACAGGCCTGTACCCAGCAGTGAGACGTATAGACTGTAACTTTAACTGCATAATTTAAGTTATTCGGACGTCTGTAAGTAGGTGAAAACTGGACTACAAAATTCTACTATATTCATACATACATAGATATGTACATGTCAAACTATATAAAGCATGAAATTGTGAAAAGTCACTTGTCATGTCTATGTGATATAAAAATCCTTAGTGTGAAAAAAAATTTATATAATGTATATATATAACATAATTGTGTCCCTATTTGTATATAGACAAAATGAATACAAACAGTACATCTCCCGCTAGCTGTGCCGCACAGACATACGACTCATCAACATTCCCTATTTGGAAAGACTAACACGTAGAAATTCCGTCTACCCATACCGAAAACCGCTATGTCGAGAAACATCATTTTATTTTATATAATAAGCCGGGGAAAAATGTTCTCCGTATTATTTGTATAAAATTGAAGAAAAACTTCTTTGTTTGTACCTGGCTGGTTTTAATATCAATACATTATTATTATATAGTAATATTAAGAGAAAGAAAAATAAAAAGTAAAAAACACTTTCCCGCCATTATTCAATAGTTTTTCTTTCTGCCAATATGAGTAAATCTAACGACGAAATTCGATACATTCTAAAGTTTTATTACAAAAAAGGGAAAAATGCAACTCAAGCCGCGAAAATAAAATTGTGACGTTTATGGACCTAATGCAGTGTCAGTAAGAGTAGTTCAAAGTTGGTTCAAGCGTTTGTAGTCCGGGAATTTTGATGTCAAAGATGCAGTTCGCTTTGGTGGCCCTCATACGGATCAAGTCGATTGCATTTTTGAAAAATTGGAGCAAGATTGGCATATTAGTAGTTACGACATAGCCGAGGAATTGAATTGACCACAAAACAGTTTTGACCTATTTGAAGAAGTCTGGCTATACAAAAAAGCTCGATACTTGGGTACCACACGAGCTCACAGAAAGAAACGTATTAGATCGTGTACTCATTTACGATTCTCTATTGAAACGAATGAAACCGAACTATTTTTTAAAAGATTGAGCACTTGTGATGAAAAGTGGATCGCAGACGACAAGAACGTACGAAAAAGATCATGGTCAAAGGGTAGTCAAGCTCCACAGACGGTAGCGGTAAGGCGATGCTGTGTGTATGGTGGGATTGGAAGGGCATCGTTTATTATGAGCTTTTACCGCCGGGAAAACCATCGATTTGGATTTCTAAAGCCAACAACTAATGACTCTGGACTCAAGCAAGAAATTGAGAAAGAACTATCAAGAGAATTGATCAACAGAAAAGGAATGGCCTTTCATCATGATAACGCCCGCCACACACATCTTTGGCCACTCAGCAAAAACTGAGAGAGCTTGGTTGGGAAGTATTGATGCATCCACCATATAGTCCTGACCTTGCACCCTCAGATTTTCACCTGATTCGGTCTCTTCAGAATTCTTTGTATAGCGTTAGGCTCACATCGAGATAGGACTGTCAACACTACTTGTCGCATTTTTTTAATCAAAAATCACAAGATTTTTACAGCAACGGCATTATGTATACCTACAAGATGGCAACAAGTTATCGTACAAAATGACACATATCTGTTATAATTAATTTTAATTAAACTTTGAAATAAAAATGTCTTTAATTTGTATATAAAATACGAAGAAACTTTTATGAGGACCTTATAAGCATACATTTTCTGAGATAATTCTCTTTAATGTAACATTTCTTTCATCTTCTTCATTTTCAACAAGCTATATGCTGACGCATATACTTAGGTACGCCAGTATATTCTAAGTCTATGGTGACTATATATGAAAATATATGTAGACGTCATGTCAAGTAGACTGTATACTCGTTATTCACCCTTATTTTATAAAAAAGTGAATATAATTACAATATTAATAATACTGTTTTAACTACATTTTCTTGTACGCTCACATCTCGGTTGCGTCAAAATTTGATTGATTTGAGTTTACGTTACACTCATGTGTAAGTTGAACTTATTACAATATTGATATTAAATACGATAATATTTTATTAAATAAACTGACGTAAGTTTGCTTATTGAATATTACAATTATTGTTGTAATCGTAACTTGAAACGCTGCGACAAAAATGGTTCAAGCTATGTAAAGTAATTACGAGCGAGTAAACAACAAATATATGACGGCACTGATAATACTGGAATGTTATTTTCGATTAGGAACAAAACCAGTTGCTTTTATCGCTTGCATAGATAGTGCTTGTAACAAGCGTGATTTTATACAAAAGTTTAACACGTCTATTGTATTATCAAATTTATTCCAAACCAGCTTCGTTTATGTGTTCACGTAAATTGCAATACCATTATATATACTATTTTTTTAATTTGCCATTGCACCGGGTTTAAATCTACTTTGTAGAAATAATTTTTTTTAGTTCTTTCAAGTCCGCTTTTAACCCATAGAGTGGACCAAGTAACATCAAGACCTCAAATGTCGTTTAAAAAGTTAAGTACATAAAAAACTTAGGTGGACTGTGCTCATTTGTCACCGTTATACTCAAGTAGTGTTTAAGACTTCTCAACTTTAAGGTACTGTAAGTCTCACACTGTCTCTATGTAAGTGTGATGTGTGATATAAGTCAATGTGACACCACGAGACTTAACAACATCTTAAAACTTAGTAGCAACTGAGACCAATATTCTATTAAAAACTCGTTAAACATAAAACAGTATTACAAATAATAATCACTTACAATTATTTTTATCTGTACGAAAACCGCCGAGTCGTGATAGCACAGAAATGCCGGAGAAGCAAGTAATTTGGTATGTGACAACCAGCGTTTTAAAACAGATACAATAACTGCTTGTACGTTTTTAAGCGCCCTCCACATTCACGCCGTGAACACCCGTGAAAGGCGTGAACCGCGAATGTGGATGGCTTTCGCGCCCGTTCACGGGCTTCGCGCCTTTTCACGCCATGTTCCCCGTTCAGTGTCGGTATTTTGTGACCGCTTCAAAGGGTTTACGACGCGTGAACCTCCCGTGAACGCAAGCGCATCCACACTCGCGCGTGAAAACAGTAACGCGCGAGACTCGTTGCTGTGAGGTTGTGCTTATTTGTATTTTTTTACGGAGGACGGTGCGTCAAAATGAACGTCAGTTGGATGAACGAGCAGGAACTCTTGTTGATCGAGTGTTACCATGCCGAACCCATTTTATGGGATGCTAAACATAAAGATCATAAAAATAAAATGAAAGTACATGACGCTTGGATACGAATAAAGGAAATAATGAATATTATTTTATTTTATTTTATAGGATAGGGTGACAAACGAGCACAAAGTCCACCTAATGGTATATGGATGCTGTATTCTATAGACATCTATATCTATCCTCGATTACGAATCAAAATGCAGATACGTTGTCACCCGTGAGGACTAGAATGGAATACCTCGTCTTCAGTAAAAAGGGTCTCCGGTTCTCTACACTCACCATACGAAACACAGCAGCATTAAGCTACTATTTTACGTGTGGTATTCTGTGAGAGCGTGGTCCTTCCTCGGTCGAGCCGACCCATTCGTGCTACAACTATACTACTAATATAACTGCAGCATGGATCTACCACAAAAAGCGTTGAAGTGACTGATTGAAAAAAAAAGAAAGTCTAATGTCCAGTTACAGAAATTATAAGAAAAAGGTGAAGGATTCTGAAAGGAAGTCTGTAGCAAGCAACGACAAAATTTACAAGCCCATTTGAATTGCCTTTGACGTGATCGATGCTTTTCCTGAAGAAAGCGATAATTGTAAAAAAAAAACTACAAATACGGTTTTTTTAAATCTTTTATATACTACACGTAATTGTCGTGAGCCAAAGCACATAGCGTCACGGCATTAGCAGTGCATATTTCAGCGTCCATTCTCGACGAGCGCGCGAACTAAACTGTGAACAATTGCGAGTGTGGAGGGATGTGTTTTTCACGACGAGTTCGCGGCAAAATTACGGCGTGAATTCACGCCGTGAATCACACAGGAGTCTGGAGCCCGTATTAGATTTTCTGCAATGACTAATGAATGGTCAAAAACTGTACGATTTCTGTTTCTCAAACCACTGGTAAGGGAACTCAGCTGATATTAAATAAAATATGGTTCAATGATTTATCTTTCTTTCAGCTAAAACAAAGCTTAACCTTCTTTGTATTCATTATCGATGAAAAACGAGCTATAAAAGTTCGTTATAAACTATAAACTTTATTAGTCAGTCAGAAATCACTGAATCCAATTATAGAAGTGTCATTACTTTTGGATATCAAGAAACAACTCTCAAATATTTAATTCCATCATTAATTTTTATCGCTAAATAGTTTGAATACAAATAGACGGTCCACTGATTAACATAGATGGAATGAAAATAAATCGACAGAACAGAAACAGCCGATAGCGTCGCAGGCGTACGTAAATTCGCCAAGGACATCTTTATCTGAGAGGAATGCGGACAGTAAACAATGTTATACGATGATTCGCCTTACACCGCGCCCTGTTAACCAAATATTCTACTGCACCCTAACTACGTATCACTTTTCTCTTGCAAATATGGGGTAGATATGAGTTATAAAACAATGGGATCTATTAAAAATATTTTATCTATACATATAATAAAACAGTAACGAAAAAAAACTGTACATTGAGTATTTTCGAGAAAAAATAAGTGGCTTTTGTTAGAAAAACGTAACTGATGACAAAAACTGACTTTTTAGAATTTTTGTCTGTTTGTCTGTCTGTCTGTGTGTATGGTACGGCTTCACGCCAAAACTACTGAATAGATTGATTTGAAATTCAGCAAAAATGTTCTTTGTAAACCAAGGAAGGCTTTAGGCTACATATTATCACACCGTATGTTATAAGGGGTAAGCAGTATTGATTTGAAAAGGTTTTTCTCTGTAATTGAATGCACAAAATAATTGAATGCACAAAATGATATGTTATTAGGTAAAATAAAAATAAAAATTTAACTCTGGGAACATAATAATCACGCTATTTTTATAAAGGAGCGGGGCAGTAATATTATAAATTGCAAGGGAACAGCTGTTTAACAATATGTCGACCGTTAAAAATGTTTACCGCATTAAATGGTGCAAGTTTAAATCCCATAATATTGTTTTGAAAAATCGTAATTTTTGTTTAATTTTTGCACTTTTTATGTGCATTAGGAAATCCGGGAACTTTGTGTCCGTCGTGTCCTATCTGAGTGTATGGAGAGTTTTACACCAATATTACTAAACAGATTGATTGGTGGTGGTACAAGTTACATTATCATGAAGTCAAGTCAAACTTTTGGTTCTAAGTTATCATCCTATAGAAACGGGGGTTACCTTTGTTGTCTGTGTTGGTTGATGTGTTTAATTTTCTTACGAACAATTATTATTTTTCTACTATTACGTACTTATTCGATAACTTTTCATTATTTTGAATATCGTTAGTATCGGATTAAAAAGGAATCTAGCTATGCCTTTTATATAATGATCAAATCTGTCTCGAAACTCAAGGGTTTTTAGATGCGCAGGTTAGTTAGTAGTGGCAGTAGTTTCTCTCGAACCCACGCAGTGCGTGAACAACGGCTAGGTGCTAAGCGTGAGCGTAATGCACTAAGTTTGTCCGCAGAAACTTCCACGCAGCGCCAATTACGACTAGAATTTAAACGAGTCCGCACTACTGCTTCTCGATCTCAGGAAAGTGTGGAACAACGAGAAATGCTTTTAGCTATCAATCGGGATCATCATTCTTTGTCTCGCGCATCCGAAACGGTTACACAGAGGGATCAGAGGTTGAGTTTTCAGAATATCCGCTCTGAGACTGCTCGATCACTTGAGAGCAGTCAGGAGCGTGAGATACGTCTTGCGCGTGACCGAGAACGTGGGCAAAGCCAAGGGTACAGCTATAGTTATTTGAATATCTGGAACACCTGTTGTGGAACTCCAAAACTCAGCGACATTATAACATATATAGGAATGACGCCTTAGCAAAAGTTGTTTAATCTGATGGGCATTTCGTGTTGACTTACAAAAATGAAAGATCTGGAACGTCTCGAATCGTCTCGCACATCACGTTGTTTTCCCGTCCCCGGGCTCTTAGAATTCGAAAACAGACGTATTAGAACTTCGATTTTGACCACCCCGTTGTCGCTGGCGTAAGCAACATCATCCGCGTACAAAGTCGCGGGCAGCAGCTAGTGTTTTAAATAATAGATTGACTTGGCAATCGCAATTAGCAATCGAATTTAATATAATATGTATTACTTGTAAGATACATTGTGTTTTCATGCGATGGCCCAAGTCAATCTATTTATTTAAAACATAAAAGATTTTTAACATTGATATGGTCACAATAAGATGTTGTTATGTTAGCTAATTACGTAATAACTGAAGACGGAAGGACCCTTTTGTAGGGACTGAATAAATTAACCGACTTGGTATTACATGAATCTCAAAACTTTTTACGATAGAAGAACTGAGTTCCGAGACTTGGTTTTTTTACAAGTTATGTTTTTGATGGCATTAAATATACCTAAAGCAAACAGATCTCTCATATTTACATATAAACTTTGAACTTGAAATTCTATGTATGATACGATGAAATAACTTATCTGATCACGCCACCTATTAATACCTCTACGGTACACGATTGTGGGAGAATTAAAATAACTCCCCTGTTTAAAGTCAAGATACTCATGTAAAATGCCCAGCCCCTTAGCGTCACGCACCAAGGAGCGCGCAGTGCGTGGGAAGTATCCGTAAGATGATTTACACATACTTGAATTACACAATCTCGTAAAGACGACTCCATTGCATGCGACGTATTTACTAAGTGTTTGCATGTTAAGTCTCAGAGAATTCAATGAGAAACATGTTCTTGCAAAACTCATCACTGTCTTATTATATGATTAGCATTTGATATCAACTTTATCTATTCCGACTTAATTCAATGACCTGAACATATTACAAACATGTCACATTTATTTACTACTAAAAGCGATACAAACCTCATATCACATATTATAGTCTAAACACGTCTGTGTGGTCTACTTTTTATGTTTAGAGCATAATTTTTAATGGTCCATTTATAGAGCAGCATCCAGATAGTCAGAATTTTGTATCAGAAAGAAAACAGAGAGAGGCGATATTTTACTTTTTGTACCTAAAAATACACAAAAAGTCATTTATTATAACACTTTTGCCAACTTAGTAGTCTTAGAACGTGTCAGTTTTTCTGACTATTTCAGGGTACAATCAAATTATATTATGAAACGATTTGACAACAACGTTTAAAAATAAGAATTTGTTAAGTCCCAGTAATTTGTTTCCACAATCAGCGACAATAACAAAGTATTGTTCTGTCCTTTATCTTCTTTTATATATTGTATATTAAATATGTTGTTCAATGAACTTTTATATATTTCTTACAACAATATGCCTGTCTGTCGAATCGTGGACAAAAAATTTTGTAGTCCAACCGAAAATATAATGTGTAGCTTCAAGTGTCAATTTATTTTTTTATATAGGTATTAATAAATTTATCATTTTTGACATATCTTGGTAATCATAACAACTTTTGATTAAATCCACAGATCACTATTGCTCTTAAATTGACGGCCACTATATGTCATAGGCCCAACACTAATATCTATTGCAATAATATGTTATAATAACTACGTTTTATTATATCAATTGCCTGATATAATCTTAGTTACTAGACATTCTTTTCAATCCTATCTTTTTTATAAATACTCTTATTTTCATCAGTAATTTTATTTAAATATTGTGTTTTGTGAGGAAAAGATTTTTGAAATTAAAAAAAATTTAATCTGACCAATTCAAATACATCTCATACTGGTAAGAAAGAGATAGCGCTAAGATACTCATACGCAATTAACGATTCTAAATGAGGTATGGGTATTTGTTTACTTTGTAATATCTGTTAGTGATTTCTTATATTTACGCGAACACTACACACACACAAATAATACAAGTTTTTACGGAATTTATCGCGTATATTTAACTTTTTAATACCCGACGTTTCGAGAGCTTTACAGCACCCATGGTCACGGGAAGGACTGAGATGTTTAACGTCCAGATGTCATAGTTAACCGCGGTTACCATAGATTAAAATTTAACTTTTGTTCCGATCTACACAGTATGAACTTATGGTATCATGAAGTCTTGCAGTTGTATGCTTGGGTTGGGATTTAATTTTATTTATTATAGGATCCCAAGCAGATGGTAGCACCCAGCCATCTTCTCTATTGAAATTAGGATGTTTTTTGATTTCAATAGCCTCGCGAATCATCCTTGGAAGGAATCGGTGTTCTTTAGCGAGGATTTGTGGTCTATCAAATCTGATGTAGTGACGGGGGCGATCCTGTACATGTTCACAGACTGCAGACTTCCCGGAGCGTCGATTCTTCACATCAGCTATATGTTCTTTGACGCGGGTTTTAATTGATCTTTTAGTTTGTCCTATGTAGGATAGACCACATTCACAATCAAGCTTGTACACTCCTGCATCTTACAGAGGGACGTTACACTTGACTGATGGTAAAAACTGACCAATCTTCTTCGGTGGCTTGAAGTATGTTTTGATGGAAGCGCGCTTCAAAATGTAGCCAATCTTGTCAGTGACTCCTCTAACATATGGCAGTACAGCAGGTACACGCTCGACTGTGGCCGGCTTCACTCTTTCTCTGTGACGTAGGCGTGGGACCCGAAGCTTGTTGGCATGCAAAACTTGCTTGACGTGTTGGAGCTCGGCAGCCAGGTGTTTACTGTCACAGATCCCTCGTGCTCTCTGAAACAAAGATTTACCCACGGTAGCTAACTGTGAAGGATGGTGGTGAGAATCACCGTTTATATATCTATCTGTATGCGTCTTTTTTCTATACACAGTATGGCTCAAGGTGTTATCAGGATTCCGAATTACTAACACATCTAGAAAAGCTAAGGAATTGTTTGCCTCTAACTCCATTGTGAACTGAATTTTAGAATTTATAGAGTTAAGATGGTCTAAAAATGCAGTTACTTTATTTAAAGGTAGAATTGTGAAAGTGTCGTCTACGTACCGCTTGTAGAATCTTAGATTTATGGGAGAAGTAAGCAGGGCTTTCTCCTCAAAGTCTTCCATGAATATGTCGGCGACAATGGGAGATACAGGTGAGCCCATCGCCACACCATCCACTTGCTTGTAGAACTCCTCCTTCCACAATAAGTAGCCAGATGTAAGGCAGTGTCTGAGTAATACTGCATATTCTACGGGCATGTTGTTTTCTTCCAACCTTCTAGTTACAATTGAGATGCAGTCTTCAACAGGTAAGCATGTAAACAATGACTGCACATCAAAACTGACCATAGTTTCATTGTCTGCCAGACGCAGGTCTTTAATTTCGCTGACAAAATGGTAGGAATCCTTTATGTGTGCTCTTGTGTGTCCCCTGAGCGGTGAGAGTATTTTCGCTAAGTGTTGAGCCAATCTGTAAGTTGGTGAATCGATTTGGCTCACTATGGGACGTAATGGAGCATTGGGCTTGTGTATTTTTGGTAACCCATACAACTTTGGTGATTTGGCGCACGTAGGTATTATCCATTTTACGTCCAGATTTAATTTAACTTTAAATTTTTTCTCGAAACGTCGGGTATTAAAAAGTTAAATATACGCGATAAATTCCGTAAAAACTTGTATTATTTCAATATCTGTTAGGTACTAAGTTCGTTAGGATCCGCATGCGGTATCACCTTCTACATACATGTGGACCTTGTAATTTGGAACGATTACTTTTGGTACTAAAAAGTACTATCTTCTAATCGTTTTAACTCGCTCTTACAAACTTTTAAATTTTTTACAAAATATCCAGCATTAGATTGAGCGTTACAATACCGTAACACAAAGTCAATTTTCCGAGTTCAGTACAATTACGCGCTAATGAACTACAGACCACAACGCTGGTATGCGATGAGAACAATACTAGGTATGAAGGTATGAAGCAGGATCGCATTCAACCGATATAATTAAATGGGCGTCAAGAACGCACGCATAAGTTCCCACTCACCCGTCACCGTCAATACAATATCTTTGCTCTGCTTTTAAGTTCGTAAAATTCTCACCTATTAAAACCATTGAATTAAAGTTAACAAGATGATAACTTTTTATCTATTTACGACGAGTCGCTGATGATCGCCCACGAAGCGACTAGCGACGTGTCACTTTTTTGTCATTGCTTTTCGTCTCTACTCTTCTCATGGGTTCCGGTTTTAGCGAACTGCGAAAACCGCAAATGCCTATTAGCAAGCAATACCTCGTTACTGGAAGTGTTGTAGCTATTTATTTCTTTGTACGAACCGTACACAAATGTTTTTTTTTTTAAGAAAATGGGTGACACACGAGTATACAATCCACCTGATGGTAAGTGGATGCTGTGGCCCATAGACATCTTTCCTCGTTTAAGATTCAAAATTCAGATGCGTTGTCACCCCTGAGGATTAATATAAGATGCCTTGTCTTCAGTATAAAAGGTCTCCAGTTCTTTATACTCACCACACAAAATACAGCAGCATTAAGCTGCTATGTTACGTTAGTATTCTGTCAGAGCGTGGTCCTTCCCCGGTCGAGTCGACTCATTAGTGCTACAACCGTAATACAACTGCAGCATGGCTCTACCACGTAAAAATTAAATGTATAATATATTAATATAACTATGTTGATATAAATTTCGTCTCGATTTTCATACAAAGTATTTATTTTTGAGAAAATAGTGTTTTTATAGCATAGGTCACATTATCCTATATAAAAAAAAACTATTTCTCGACGAGACGAAACGAGCACACAGTCCACTTAATGGTAAGTCGTTGCTGTGGCCCATAGACATCTACATCTATCTTCGGTTACAAATCAAAATGCAGATGAGTTGTCACCCGTGAGGACTAGGATGGAATACCTCGTTTCCAGTAAAAAGGGTCTCCGGTTCTCTATACTCACCATACGAAACACAGCAGCGTTTAGCTACTAATTTCCGCTGGTATTCTGTGAGAGCGTGGCCCTTCCCCGGTCGAGCCGACCCATTCGTGCTACAACTATACTACTAATACAATTGCAGCATGGCTCTACCACGTACAAAAAGTGTAAATGGTACGAGTATGATATTGAAGTTCATCTACAGTACGTATTTAAGTAGCGGAACGTTTAGATAGCCCGTATAAGGTTAATAACGTAAGCGTCGGAGACATTGCCGGGTTATTTTTAGCGTTAATAAATTGGCTTAGTGCTTCGGTTTATTGTAAGCGAGTTTCGAGTGCGAAACGACTCGGCAGCGTGATGTGACAATCGCGGTGGCACGCTTAGCTTCTAGGTCATTATAGTCCCATCGCTGTTCTTAGCTAAGTCTCCAGTACACAAACGTAATATACTAGAATTGTTTTTGGTAATAGGCTGAAGAAACACAATCAGTTTTTAATATTACGTGAGCAAAACCTTGAATTTATTAGATGGCAAATTCCATGTTTTTTTATCTTCGTTCTGATCTGCTCGGTTACTTTGCATAAGTGCAATTTTGCATACCATTCTGTGTTCCGATCGTATGGAATGTTTAATAAAAATACAACTTTTATGTTTCTTGTATGTGAACGATTTTGTAGTGTCAATGCTCGGGATCAGATTGTCCTGAATAATTATTGAGAAATAATTCCATATTCAAGTCCAAAGCAGATATTTGAAGTCATCTCTGTGTGCTACATATGCTACAATAAATTTATCACAGTTTTGTAATAAATTTAGTTATCGGACTAGTTGCTAGTAATCACGCAAGGTTGCTACTGCGTTAGCTACTTTAAAATTTTTGCGACTTCTTTTTACGATTGTCGGCTTGTCCGTTTCAAACACAATTTCACATTCATTAAACATTTCCATTGAACGATTGGTTTTTTGTTTTGCTTCATTGTCAAGATGAATAATTATTCCCTTCTGACCATCATCTCAACAATGTTTAGCATATTTAATGGTTACTATGCATTTTAGCTGCGGGTGGGAAGCTTTTAAGGTTATTTTTTTAATGTCGCAGGCATTGAGTTACATCAATGGTCGCAGGTGTCCTCGTAACTATGGTAAATAGAAACAGCTAGACATGATCGGTATTTAATGGGGATGTGTTGTGAGCACCTGCAATTCGAAGTGGTGGCGACAAAGGGGAGTCGAGAGGGGGCCGAGGGGGTTTGCGCCGCTTTAGAAAGGCGCGACCATCGCCGCAGGCCCGGGCCGCATTCTACGGCCTGTCATTCACACCGAACAGCTTGCCTATGCAGTGCATTCCATCTCCCAACGCGCTCTCGTAGTGCGTATTGCGCCGAATACACTCAAAACGAAAACTATACGCATTAACACCGTCTAAACATATCGGAATCACACAAACATTATTGAACTATTTCCGAGCCTATGATATTACTGCAATTTGTATTTAATTATATTGTAGCCTAATTCAACTGCTTTCTATTGCTATAGGATTTAGGTCTTAAACGACAACTACAATAAGGCACAACATTTCGAAGGATACGAAAATGATAACCATAATTTGTTTAGGTCAGTTGTTGTTAGTCAATTGTGGAATGTCGTGTGAAATCGAGATGGTTGCGCGTGTTTTCCGCCAGAGAGCAGCAGCATCGCGGCGGGCGATCAGTTTGTTTTTCACAATTTGTTCTATTTAAAAACCATGTTTACAAGTCACAGCACTATTAGTACAAAGCATAACAAACACACCAATATTCTATTATAATTCAAGTAATAAATTCAATCAGAAAACGAAAGAAATCGCATGGGAATGTAAAGTTTTGACATGGGGCTCTTGCGGGTTAACACTTCTCTTCGAAAAACTTACCTGTCTCGCGGGTCGATCCACGTCGTTTTTCTATTGTTGTGGTCGATGAAATATAACTTTCCGTCAAAGTCCCTCGCATAATCCCATCCGTCGGGCAAGGGTATCTCACCGTTTCGTCTCCTTGGCATATTTCACTGATTAAATCCATTCAAACGAATAACGAAGCACACTCGCGAACTAGCTACACGGCCATGTTGAATACCTCATTACGAGGTGTGACGTCACGCGGGATCGGCCAATGGCGGAGAAGGGCCCCCACGATGGAATGCGGCGCGTACGCGAGCGCGAACACAGAGTTCCGCACGTCACTTTCTTATCGATACGTACGAAGTACGCGACCGCACCACGCGAGCCCGCGTCGCTAACTGAGCCGCGAGCACTCACCGCCACGTTATCACCGCTCATGATAATATTCACTACCAGCACCTACCGTCTTAATGCATTCCTTCTGACCACAATGTTTACGCATGCCGCGCCCTGGCAAACACGTCGATCTACTCACTATAGTTCACAGTGCGAACTGCGAACTACCAAACTGAGCAAAGCAAAACAACAGTGAAGACATCTATTCAATTTATTTACGATACGCGGTATATGTATGTACATAGTCAGACAGATGTGGATAGCGCGCATTCCAATGCGTATGTATGAGACATAACCACGAATTATAGACACACAACTGCAACACTAGTGTTGCTTCGCTGGAACCACTGGCTTTGAAAGTCGTTTTGTCTTCTCCATCCCTAGACAAGAACGATCATTTCTCTTATTATAAATTGATGTTTACAATTGTTAAAAAAATAACAAAAACATACAGTTGAATCGTTAACCTCCTCCTCTTAATGAATTCTGATTAAACTATCATTAATTACTACTAGGCATTTTGTGGTAACTTACTTCCAGAGTAATGCTTTAACGTTTCTTATTTGGCACTATTTTAGACTATACCTCTGTTTGAAAAAATAACATTTCCGTATACAAAATGTCCATCTTTATTCTAACAAGCCCCATATTCATACCCATATAATATTATCCCCATGGGTACAAAAAATATCTCTCCCTATATGTTCATCTATGCTGATTAATTACATAGTAAAAAATGAATCGTAAAGATTTAATCATTATTCTTCTTAGTTAAAACAAAAACAAAGTTGTCGCTCTGGACGAAATCGCTTATTTGTGAGCGATTTCTACCAAAGCCAGAACTTTATTACGCAAAAAAAAATTCACAATGAAGGGATGTGAACATAAATTAAATTAAATAAAAAATATATAGTAAAAACACAAGATTATGACAAGAAGTATAATGGAAATTATAACAGTTCCCATTAGATTTACATGGCACGGCGAATAAATGTAGAGCGAAGGAGTTCTACTAGCACTAGCACAGAATCAGAATTTTTCGTTTGTGAAACACAGATCTCAGATGAAGTAAAAAAAGGTAGATACAGCGCGGCCTTTGTTATTGGTGAAGCCAAAAAACTCCGCTCCTTTATGTAAGCACACGCGTTCACGCACACACATGCATTAAACTACGCTCATTTTCGCTCAGTAGGTAGGTACTTCCCGGGGCGTCGTGCAGTAAATTTTCCTACAAAATGCCGTCCTGTGTACTTAAATGGTGCAAAAACAATACTAAAGTGAACAAAAAGTCTGAAGCAATATGGCTTCACTCGTAAACACTCATTTAACTATATTTTAATTTGTTATTCCAACACAATTTTGAAGGTTATTCGAAGCACGAATGTCAATGCTTCGAGATTACGTAACGGGAGAATGTTGACAGTATTTCTTATTTCTAATGGTCCAAGATTTGGGTAATTAATTTTAGGCTAAGTTATAAAAATATATGTAGTCAGCATATTTTTTTATTCGTTGTTATTATGTTATATCAAATTGAAGTCCAGGTAGGTGTTGAGTACTTACAAACTATTTTACTACCTATCTAAAATATTTATGATTTTAGGATACCAACGAATATTTTAATAAGACTTGAATTGTTTACGTGGTAGAGCCATGCTGCAGTTATACTATTAGTAGTATAGTTATAGCACGAATGAAAAAAAAAATTCTGCTCGCGACTAAAACTGCTAGGGGCAAGCGGAGCAATAAGACCAAGGCGACCCCTGTCACGCTATCCGTGAATTTTCGCAACATCAGGACACTTCCATCCAATATTAATGCTGTCCACTACCAACCGGAGACGGCAAAGCCGGTCCTGCTCTTTTTAACCGAGACTCAGGTGTACTCTGGTGGTACAAATTAGAACACTCCTTTGTGCCCCCGGCTGGAGTTTATTCTATTTTGCATTTACTAAAATATACTTTTTTTTTCATTTAGAAGAGTATATTTTTAATTCCATGGAAAATTATTTTTTATTCTAACTAGTTTTATTTAGTATTAAGCTATATTTTATAATCATGTTTATAAAGTTATATTTTATAAACATGATTTACATTACATATTATGTAATGTAAATCATGTTTATACATGTTTATTATAAAAAATAATATGTTGGATATTTTATCGATGCTTGCTTTATTTTATACATGCTCACTGGACAATCTATCAAGAAGACTTTTAAATGATCTACAGACGCCTCCTACTTGCTTTATCTTTTTTTGAATTGTCAAATTGTTAATTTATTAAAACAGACAGATATACTTTCGCATTCGCATCGCATATTACTCCTATAGTTGTAGTATTGTACTTCGATATTCAGGTACTTTTAAAAAAGGTGGCAACACGTCTTTGACTCACACAAAGTTATAAAATTGGTTACAGTTTCTTGTTCTAGGTGCGTTATCTACCTTTTTTACTTCATCTGAGACACAGATATACATATATAATAGGTGGTCATACATTTAATAGTGCGCTATGTTTTGTTGTAATACATACAAAAATTTTCACAACAAGACATACAAATAGTTTAAAATTAACGTTTTTTCATAATTATATTAATAAATAATATTCATAAAATTAGATAAAACTCATAACAAATTGCAAACATAAGATTAGTAATATTATTGTAATGTATCGTTTTAAAACTCGTCTATTGTATAATAATATTTCTCAAGAAAAAGTTCTTGCAGTTCTATTTTAAATCTTAAAAGTGGCATTATTTGAATTGCATTTGGAATTTTGTTGAATATTTTAGGAGCAAGTCCGAAAAAGCTTTTGTGCACTAAGGCAGTCTTACATTTTAAATTGCTTAATTGATTCATGTATTGAAGACGTATTGGAGCTTTTTTGACTGCTGATAATTTAGTAAAAAAGTGTGGGTTTATTTTTACAAAAATAGGTTGACCCTGCAGGCCATCCCAGGTACTTCCCGCTAATTTCAAATGCAAAGCGCACCAAATTTCACCAAATTGTGTTGCGAAATTTAGAAGTTATGTTAAAAAAACTTTTTTTTCAAATTCTTTACGAATAAACCGATTTTTATTTTCCAAACGGCATTCGACGTCATTTTTCGAGGTTAAAAGCCGATTAGTTTTTGAAATCGATCTGTAAAGCCGTTTAAAAGTTATTCTTAAAAAAACTAGTTTTCAAAATTTTTATTTTTTAGATTTCACAAAATCTACTCGTCCGAATCGCTTTAATATATAAATAGTGTTCGCGACGCACATACAGGTATTTGCACGATCTACGCGGCCAAAATTATTTTAATACTTAATTGGTATCTAAACAAGGTAAATAAACAAAAAAAAAACATTTTTCAAAAAAAAAACTATATTTTCAAAAAAAAAACATAAATTTAAAAAAAAAAATTTATGCTGTATTGGTACAAAGAAAAAAACATAATAAAGCTAAGTTTCTTCGTCGCTCTCTGATGAATTTTCAGATAATACGTTGGATTCCGCAGATACAAACATGGCTAAGGTTTCAGGCAAAAATGTTTCTGCTTTCCTTTTCTTTACAGTTCGCATGCTACTGAGCAAAGGATCTGAACTGAGCAGAAGGCAATTAAAAATATCCTGATTACAATCTTTTCTGGAAAATTTCCTCGCAAAATCTTGGCGGTAACATCTAAAATGTTTGTTGCGAGCCTCAGCTGCTTCCTCGGAAAGCTGTCCGATTGGTAATAATGCCTTTTCAATTATGACTGCGCCATGGACTAAAATCTTGTGCATTGTTGGCGTCATAGGATGCCAATCATATAGGTTCACGTAAATACGAGCAGTTTCTAAAGCATACCTTTCATATTTCACGGGATCAATTTTGAACCCGCTTGAAATCGCTTCCAATATGACTTTTAGTCTATAAATTAGTTCATAATTGATACCAGTTATTTCAGCGGCTAATTTGGGGTTCTCAAAGAACCTTCTGCTGGTATTTCCATCATTAGTATTCCCAAAATTGGATTTAGGCATATCTATTATTAGACCAGTCTCAGTGCGAAACCTTGTTAGTAGTTACGTTGTACCAGTTCTGGAGCACTTGTAGAAAGGTTGTACCAGTTCTGGCGCACTGAGTCACAAGTACGACGTTCGTCGACTCACGATCCTAAAAAAAAAAAAAAAAAAAAAAAAGTTTCGGCATGCTCTGATCACGAATCTGCGGTCCATTTTTGCGTAGGATGCACGGTTCCGGAGATGTGCAGATCAATTAACTCTTATCTAATTGATATCCGCTTCGAGCCTCCACCGTCATTAGCGCTCCATTGTTCTTATCTACTTATCTATTGTCGATTGACTACCGTCATTATCTATTATTCGCAGCGTGTGGGTCGGCTTATGCTATTGTATTATACTCCTTTGTTCCTATCTACAACAGTAATCTGAATCTACAATAAAACACATTACCTAATTTTGTTAAAATTTTTATTTATAAAATACAAAATCTTATTACTTATTATCTATAAAATAGGAGCGAAATATCTCATCCACTAACATATCGTCGTACAATGTGTTCTCTGTAAATATACTCGTAAAACTATGCATTGAACATCCCTGAAACTTATATAGCAAATACATTAAGCAATATTCGCCACAAACTGAAGTCCTATCAACATTCCAGTTCCATCTTTTACAATTTCGTACAGGTGCCCGTCCATATGAATCAAAATATTCACCGACGTCATTCGTATCGATATATAAAGCTACCCAATGTGACCCTGGTTTATCATCTGTACCCAAATTGCATATTACCTAGTCAGGTCATAAATTCTATCACATGTTTAATATAAAATAATTGAAACAAGTTTATTCATTATGTAACCATTTATATACCAAAATGAACTTAACAAAACATAGATTCTTATGACACTATAGTTTATTCAAAATGACCTCCGTAATTTTGAATACAGGCCTTCAATCTGCGCGGCCAGTCGTCTATCGCAGCCCGAACGAGGTCCAAGTCATATCGGCGGCTGCCTTAAATAAAGATGTCTTGAGTGACTCGAAATTGGGATGAGGCTTTGAGCACGCCTTTTCCTCCAAGTGTTGCCATATCTTGTAATCTAACGGATTCAAATCTGGATTGGTCTTTGTGTCGGATGAAGTCGATTTCACGCGCCGCCAGCCAGTCTTTTTTTTTTGTTTTTAAAGAACGTTACCTCCACACTAGGTTTTTCTCCTGTATCGTGGGGGCAGTTTACAAACACAAATTTCACAAGGACAAACATCCAAACTCGGAACAATTACTTGTAGGTCGTACAAATACTTGTTCCGTGCGGGATTCGAACCCGCGACCCCCAAGCGCAGCCACTCATTGCTAAGCCACTACGCCACGGAGCTGGCAAAAGTCCTGTGTGCTCTTCGCTCTATGAGCTGACGCCGAATCTTGTTGGAATACACAGTGCCTGTTATTGAACATGGTATGAGAAACAGGTTACACAAGGTTCGTCAGGACTGTATTTTGATACACAACTGCATTCGTTTTTAACCTTTCTCACAAAAATGTACCTCTGTTAAGCCCCAATAAGAAACTCCCAACCACACCATGAGCGAGGATGGAAAATGACCCCGTTGGACACGCGGAATACGGTTGCTCGCTTCTTCACTACTGCGTGCGTACACCTTATCATTTTGTTTGTTGTAGCTCTCTTCTACGGTACAAATTTTTTCATCCGAAAAAAGAATTTCCCGGTATTTTTTCCCGCGTACCGCTTCAACAAAGCGCGGCATCTCTTCAGTCTCAGATCCATTAGACGAGCATTCAAACGATGTCCTGTTTTTCTTCGATATGCCCGAAGCCCTAAGTCTTCATTTAACGCCGTGGTTCTGCTTAACCCCATCTGAAGGGCCAACAGTTTCTGCTTACGTTTGGGATTTCTTTGAATTCGCACCTTTACAGCTTTTATCACTGCTGGAGTCCTAACAAATCGAGGGCGACCACTTCTTGACCTGTCATCTACACTAGAGTCTTCATTGTATCGTTTGATGGTACGATAAACGAATCTTTTGGTTATATTCAAATTTTTCAGTATATCAAAAAATTTAATTGGCGTGTAATCGCAACTGCAACACGGTCTTTTTTAAGCGTCCACTCCATATGTAAAAATGAGTAAAATTCTAAAAAGTATACAGTTTTATTTTCATGAATAATTCGAATTCAATAAACTTTTTTGTGGCCAGCATTCTAAAAGGGTGCGTTTGGCAGAAAAAAGCGCTAGCAAGCGCTTATAAGCGCTGAAATAGTTTTCGGCCAGGCCACGATTGCTACTTCAGTAGCGCTGACACAATCCGCCATTTTGCTTATTTAATTTGTTTGTTTTGAAGTAGAGTTGATAAGTTGTTTTGTGCAATATTCGTTTTAAGTAATATAATGACATGAATAAACATATACATGTTATTAAAAATTCATGATTGGTAAGTTTTTAATATGAATACTTTACAAACATATATTTAAATTAGGTTAGGTTCCCCCGTTAAAACTAACATCGTGTCCTGGAGGAAAATAGCTACTTACGATTTGACAGCGCTTACCGCTTACGATCGCCATTTTGCTTACAAGCGCTTGCTAGCGCTTTTTTCTGCCAAACGCACCCAAAGAAAAGTTTTTACTGTGTGACAATACTTATGACCTGACTAGGTATGTACGTTGGTACGTGGGTGTACATGGACAGTCTGTTAGCAGCATAAACATTATTTTCTAGACTGGGGTGAATCTTTTTCAGATGTTGTTGTACATCTAGTGTATCCATGATATTACTGCTATTAGTAGATTACTACAGTACAATCTACTCAATGACTAACATAGGAATGATCAATTATGTGATTTCTAAATATTAAATTCCATTTTTTCCGTTATACAAAACCTATTTGAGTCATCAATACACTGAATAAGACGCAACACGAAGAATGTGAGATAAGGTTGTTGACGCATAAAGTTATTATCAATTCTACTGTAGAAATTCTTTAGATTAGAATTATTACTTACTGGTACTATATAAGACCAAGCAACTGCAGTCATGGAGTTAGTGTATGGTCGTTTGACCGCAGTGTATCTATCAATAATACATTTGTGTTACTTCAACGCATCAAAGGCCATAGATGTAAGTGTTTAATCTATTGACAAACTTACCTTTCTTTCTGTTATTTTTTTACGTGTGTATGATTTTGAACGACAGGCCTGTTGGTCTAGTGGTTAGTGACCCTGACTGTTATGCCGGAGGTCGTGGGTTCGATTCCCACCCAGGACAAATGCTTGTGTGATGAGCACGATCATTTGTTCTGTGTCTGGGTGTAATTTATCTATAATATTTATGTATTTAGAAATATATAAGTATGTTTATCAGTTGTCTAGTACCCATAACACAAGCTCTGCTTAGCTTGGGACTAGATGGCGTTGTGTGATAGTTGTGGAATATTATTATTATTATTATTATTATTTAGTGTTAACAAATTATATTTAAATATTTTGTGTGTGTATATGATTAAGCCGTGGTAGCTCAGATGATTAGCGCAAGCTGTAAATTTTACAGTACGTAACGCGGGTTCGATCCCCGCCGACACCAATTAAATTGTTAATTGCAATTTTAAGTGTTTATTCTATTGACACACTTACTTTTCTTTCTGTTATTTTCTTACGTGTGTATGATTTAGTGTTAACAAATTATATTTAAATATTGTGTGTGTATATGATTAAGCCGTGGTAGCTCAGATGGTTAGCGCAAGCTGTAAATTTTACAGTACGTAACGCGGGTTCGATCCCCGCCGACACCAATTAAATTGTTAATTGCAATTTTAAGTGTTTATTCTATTGACACATTTATTTTTCTTTCTGTTATTTTCTTACGTGTGTATGATTTAGTGTTAACAAATTATATTTAAATATTGTGTGTGTATATGATTAAGCCGTGGTAGCTCAGATGGTTAGCGCAAGCTGTAAATTTCACAGTACGCGACCCAGGTTCGAACCCCGCCGACACCACTTAAATTGTTAATTGCAATTTTAAGTGCTGATTTACCACGTGCTCGGCGGTGAAGGAAAACATTGTGAGGAAACCTGCATGTCTGAGAAAATTTCGAAGGCATGTGAAGTTCGCCAACACGCATTGAGACCGCGCCGCGGACATTTCCTAGCCATAAATACAAAGACAATAGCAGAAAGTAAAAAGTTAAAAAATACTTTTTTGACAATGACAGTCATTAGTTGATCATTAGTGAATGTGATTCTGTTTTCTTAAATTACAGGAAGAAAAGAGCAGAAGGAAGAAATGGGATGATGGGAAGTAATGAAGAATGAATTGTTATGTGAAGTTTGTTGGAACAAACATATTTTAGTCACGTGTAAATACTTTTAACATTTTGGTTCAAAATGACACAAAATCTAAAAAATATTAGATACATCATCGACATGGACGGATTTTACATTACATATCCTCATAAACATTTTCAATGTAGAGAAATGGCTATTCTAGACGTAAAACTATCTAATAAAAATGATTCGTTTATCGATCATTATTTGTTTCGGCCAAGTTATCCTTTCAATTATTTGTCGCCAAAAGACAAAAAAACTGTTCGTTATTGTGAAATACACGTGCACGGCATTCCATATTTTGATGTGACCGAAGAATTAAAATGTGCCTACAAACAAGAGAACATCATTCCCATACTAAATTGGTATATTAGAAATTTGTGCAAAGACGAAGTGATCGCATACAAAGGTGGTTTAACAGAAAAACAATTTTTAAAAATGTTGACGACGAATGATAGAATTTTTAATATTGAAGAATACAAATGTCCAAAATACAATGATTTGGTAAATGTCATAAATTTAAACAAACGTTATGTGTGTAATAATCATATATTTGCAAAAAATAATCACAAAATTTTACATTGTTCTTGTGACGAAGTGTGGGTTTTTTACAAGTGGTTATTACTTGAAAATAAACAATTCAAACAAAATTTATGATTAATTTGAAATTTTATTTTCAAGTAATAACCACTTGTAAAAAACCCACACTTCGTCACAAGAACAATGTAAAATTTTGTGTTTATTTTTTGCAAATATATGATTATTACACACATAACGTTTGTTTAAATTTATGACATTTACCAAATCATTGTATTTTGGACATTTGTATTCTTCAATATTAAAAATTCTATCATTCGTCGTCAACATTTTTAAAAATTGTTTTTCTGTTAAACCACCTTTGTATGCGATCACTTCGTCTTTGCACAAATTTCTAATATACCAATTTAGTATGGGAATGATGTTCTCTTGTTTGTAGGCACATTTTAATTCTTCGGTCACATCAAAATATGGAATGCCGTGCACGTGTATTTCACAATAACGAACAGTTTTTTTGTCTTTTGGCGACAAATAATTGAAAGGATAACTTGGCCGAAACAAATAATGATCGATAAACGAATCATTTTTATTAGATAGTTTTACGTCTAGAATAGCCATTTCTCTACATTGAAAATGTTTATGAGGATATGTAATGTAAAATCCGTCCATGTCGATGATGTATCTAATATTTTTTAGATTTTGTGTCATTTTGAACCAAAATGTTAAAAGTATTTACACGTGACTAAAATATGTTTGTTCCAACAAACTTCACATAACAATTCATTCTTCATTACTTCCCATCATCCCATTTCTTCCTTCTGCTCTTTTCTTCCTGTAATTTAAGAAAACAGAATCACATTCACTAATGATCAACTAATGACTGTCATTGTCAAAAAAGTATTTTTTAACTTTTTACTTTCTGCTATTGTCTTTGTATTTATGGCTAGGAAATGTCCGCGGCGCGGTCTCAATGCGTGTTGGCGAACTTCACATGCCTTCGAAATTTTCTCAGACATGCAGGTTTCCTCACAATGTTTTCCTTCACCGCCGAGCACGTGGTAAATCAGCACTTAAAATTGCAATTAACAATTTAAGTGGTGTCGGCGGGGTTCGAACCTGGGTCGCGTACTGTGAAATTTACAGCTTGCGCTAACCATCTGAGCTACCACGGCTTAATCATATACACACACAATATTTAAATATAATTTGTTAACACTAAATCATACACACGTAAGAAAATAACAGAAAGAAAAGTAAGTGTGTCAATAGAATAAACACTTAAAATTGCAATTAACAATTTAATTGGTGTCGGCGGGGATCGAACCCGCGTTACGTACTGTAAAATTTACAGCTTGCGCTAATCATCTGAGCTACCACGGCTTAATCATATACACACACAAAATATTTAAATATAATTTGTTAACACTAAATAATAATAATAATAATAATAATATTCCACAACTATCACACAACGCCATCTAGTCCCAAGCTAAGCAGAGCTTGTGTTATGGGTACTAGACAACTGATAAACATACTTATATATTTCTAAATACATAAATATTATAGATAAATTACACCCAGACACAGAACAAATGATCGTGCTCATCACACAAGCATTTGTCCTGGGTGGGAATCGAACCCACGACCTCCGGCATAACAGTCAGGGTCACTAACCACTAGACCAACAGGCCTGTCGTTCAAAATCATACACACGTAAAAAAATAACAGAAAGAAAGGTAAGTTTGTCAATAGATTAAACACTTACATCTATGGCCTTTGATGCGTTGAAGTAACACAAATGTATTATTGATAGATACACTGCGGTCAAACGACCATACACTAACTCCATGACTGCAGTTGCTTGGTCTTATATAGTACCAGTAAGTAATAATTCTAATCTAAAGAATTTCTACAGTAGAATTGATAATAACTTTATGCGTCAACAACCTTATCTCACATTCTTCGTGTTGCGTCTTATTCAGTGTATTGATGACTCAAATAGGTTTTGTATAACGGAAAAATGCAATTTAATATTTAGAAATCACATAATTGATCATTCCTATGTTAGTCATTGAGTAGATTGTACTGTAGTAATCTACTAATAGCAGTAATGTCATGGATACACTAGATGTACAACAACATCTGAAAAAGATTCACCCCAGTCTAGAAAATAATTTTTATGCTGCTAACAGACTGTCCATGTACACCCACGTACCAACGTACATACCTAGTCAGGTCATAAGTATTGTCACACAGTAAAAACTTTTCTTTGGGTGCGTTTGGCAGAAAAAAGCGCTAGCAAGCGCTTGTAAGCAAAATGGCGATCGTAAGCGGTAAGCGCTGTCAAATCGTAAGTAGCTATTTTCCTCCAGGACACGATGTTAGTTTTAACGGGGGAACCTAACCTAATTTAAATATATGTTTGTAAAGTATTCATATTAAAAACTTACCAATCATGAACTTTTAATAACATGTATATGTTTATTCATGTCATTATATTACTTAAAACGAATATTGCACAAAACAACTTATCAACTCTACTTCAAAACAAACTAAATAAGCAAAATGGCGGATTGTGTCAGCGCTACTGAAGTAGCAATCGTGGCCTGGCCGAAAACTATTTCAGCGCTTATAAGCGCTTGCTAGCGCTTTTTTCTGCCAAACGCACCCTTTTAGAATGCTGGCCACAAAAAAGTTTATTGAATTCGAATTATTCATGAAAATAGAACTGTATACTTTTTAGAATTTTACTCATTTTTACATATGGAGTGGACGCTTAAAAAAGACCGTGTTGCAGTTGCGATTACACGCCAATTAAATTTTTTGATATACTGAAAAATTTGAATATAACCAAAAGATTCGTTTATCGTACCATCAAACGATACAATGAAGACTCTAGTGTAGATGACAGGTCAAGAAGTGGTCGCCCTCGATTTGTTAGGACTCCAGCAGTGATAAAAGCTGTAAAGGTGCGAATTCAAAGAAATCCCAAACGTAAGCAGAAACTGTTGGCCCTTCAGATGGGGTTAAGCAGAACCACGGCGTTAAATGAAGAGTTAGGGCTTCGGGCATATCGAAGAAAAACAGGACATCGTTTGAATGCTCGTCTAATGGATCTGAGACTGAAGAGATGCCGCGCTTTGTTGAAGCGGTACGCGGGAAAAAATATCGGGAAATTCTTTTTTCGGATGAAAAAATTTTTACCGTAGAAGAGAGCTACAACAAACAAAATGATAAGGTGTACGCACGCAGTAGTGAAGAAGCGAGCAACCGTATTCCGCGTGTCCAACGGGGTCATTTTCCATCCTCGCTCATGGTGTGGTTGGGAGTTTCTTATTGGGGCTTAACAGAGGTACATTTTTGTGAGAAAGGTTAAAAACGAATGCAGTTGTGTATCAAAATACAGTCCTGACGAACCTTGTGTAACCTGTTTCTCATACCATGTTCAATAACAGGCACTGGGTATTCCAACAAGATTCGGCGTCAGCTCATAGAGCGAAGAGCACACAGGACTTTTGCCAGCTCCGTGGCGTAGTGGCTTAGCAATGAGTGGCTGCGCTTGGGGGTCGCGGGTTCGAATCCCGCACGGAACAAGTATTTGTACGACCTACAAGTAATTGTTCCGAGTTTGGATGTTTGTCCTTGTGAAATTTGTGTTTGTAAACTGCCCCCACGATACAGGAGAAAAACCTAGTGTGGAGGTAACGTTCTTTAAAAACAAAAAAAAAGACTGGCTGGCGGCGCGTGAAATCGACTTCATCCGACACAAAGACCAATCCAGATTTGAATCCGTTAGATTACAAGATATGGCAACACTTGGAGGAAAAGGCGTGCTCAAAGCCTCATCCCAATTTCGAGTCACTCAAGACATCTTTATTTAAGGCAGCCGCCGATATGACTTGGACCTCGTTCGGGCTGCGATAGACGACTGGCCGCGCAGATTGAAGGCCTGTATTCAAAATTACGGAGGTCATTTTGAATAAACTATAGTGTCATAAGAATCTATGTTTTGTTAAGTTCATTTTGGTATATAAATGGTTACATAATGAATAAACTTGTTTCAATTATTTTATATTAAACATGTGATAGAATTTATGACCTGACTAGGTAATATGCAATTTGGGTACAGATGATAAACCAGGGTCACATTGGGTAGCTTTATATATCGATACGAATGACGTCGGTGAATATTTTGATTCATATGGACGGGCACCTGTACGAAATTGTAAAAGATGGAACTGGAATGTTGATAGGACTTCAGTTTGTGGCGAATATTGCTTAATGTATTTGCTATATAAGTTTCAGGGATGTTCAATGCATAGTTTTACGAGTATATTTACAGAGAACACATTGTACGACGATATGTTAGTGGATGAGATATTTCGCTCCTATTTTATAGATAATAAGTAATAAGAGTTTGTATTTTATAAATAAAAATTTTAACAAAATTAGGTAATGTGTTTTATTGTAGATTCAGATTACTGTTGTAGATAGGAACAAAGGAGTATAATACAATAGCATAAGCCGACCCACACGCTGCGAATAATAGATAATGACGGTAGTCAATTGAATTGAATTGTCAAAGAGTTAATTGATCTGCACATCCCCGGAACCGTGCATCCTACGCAAAAATGGACCGCAGATTCGTGATCAGAGCATGCCAAAACCTTTTTTTTTTTTTTTTTTTTTTTTTTTTTTTTTTTTTTTTTTAGGATCGTGAGTCGACGAACGTCGTACTTGTGACTCAGTGCGCCAGAACTGGTACAACCTTTCTACAAGTGCGCCAGAACCGGTACAACGTAACTACTCTTGTTTGTATCTCTTTTTTGGTTTGATCTTCTAGGTCTTTTTCCTCTTTCGATTTTCTTGCCCTGTATTTTTTCACCTGAAGTTTGTAGGCTAAATGTAGGATACATTCAAATATCCGAATTCTTGCGTGTAATACCGATATGCCGAATTCAAGGGCTGCATAATTCACTTCTCTCGTATAGTCCAATTTATTAAAATCTTTCGAGGTTGCTCCACAGATGTAGCACCTACTTGTAGACTTTGTTGTTCGCGACGGCCTAACAACGTTAAGAAACAAAGTGATAAAGAATATTATTTTTTGTATTAATAATGAAATTACCGACAAAACTGGGTGAAAACGTGTATTAATATAGTTGTGTAACACATTTATAACTCTTAGTATATTTGTATAGAATGTCGTTTTGATAACAAGTGATATAAACAACTTTTATTATATACCAAAAATCGACCAATCACAGCGCGTCTTATCGTGGAACTCTCTAGAAGTTTTTAATTAACTGCGTAATAGTTCATACTAAAAATAAGGAAAATAATTTTATATTCTAAAAGAGTTATAAATATGACAATGAATTAGCATATGGCTTATAGATTAAAGAAGTGTAGGGATATTTTTGTATAATTAAACGCATTTCGCAGTTATAGAAAAATCAAAGAATTTATGTACCCAAATATTATAAAAATTTTGGACATTTCGTTTAATAACTTTTTACAATGTTAATATTTTGAGTAACCTTTATGATATACTAATAAAGTACCAGACTACCGATTTAATGATGTATAGCATGTTAGTGTAGCAATTAGTTTTGTATAGAAAATATTGCAATTTATGCCATTTGTATAGTGAAAAGTTTATGCAATAAAGAGGCAAACGGAAAATGGCAAGCGGCTCACTGTAAAGTATTGCCAAAGTCTACCTTATGTGCTCGGGACCCAGTACCAGTAGTAGTGTGAAGAACTACCAGTGACAAGTGAAGTGAAGTGAGTGGTATCCGGTGGTAGCTGAAGTGACTAGTAGCAGTATATAGTGAATAGTGAAAGTGTTAGCTAGCCTGCGCCCTCCTTTCTGCCAAGGAGGGTCGCGTTCGTATACGGCTTAGAGATCTCTAGTCAGATCGTTAAGCCAATTCCTAAAAGGTTGGGTTTAGTGGGTAAAAGTCGCCACATAACCACGCAGCCGGCTGCGTGGTATGCTATGAGCATTCCCAACCTCCCTCCCCCGCTTTCCGGAGGGTTGCCCATATTTGCTTCGAGCGCAAAAAAAAAAATGTTAGCTAGCCGAAAAAGGTCGTAACTGACATTCGCAGTTACACATAGTGAAATTGTTAGCTAGCCGAAAAAGGTCGTAACTGATATTCGCAGTTACATATAGTGATAGTGTTAGCTAGCCGAAAAAGGTCGTAGCTGACATTCGCAGTTACACATAGTGAAAGTGTTAGCTAGCCGAAAAAGGTCGTAACTGATATTCGCAGTTACATATAGTGATAGTGTTAGCTAGCCTAAAAAGGTCGTAACTGATATTCGCAGTTACATATAGTGAAAGTGTTAGCTAGCCTAAAAAGGTCGTAACTGATATTCGTAGTTACACATAGTGAAAGTGTTAGCTAGCCTAAAAAGGTCGTAAGTGATATTCGCAGTTACACATAGTGAAAGTGTTAGCTAGCCTAAAAAGGTCGTAACTGATATTCGCAGTTACATATAGTGAAAGTGGTAACTGATATCCGCAGTTACACAAGTGATAAAATCAACTAGTTTAGTTGATAATAGCTGCTAGTCAGTAGTGTTAGAAAACCAGCTACTACCAATAGATTTTTGATACCACCGTACAATTTAAAGAAATCTTTTGAGATATACAGTGACCAACCAATAGTGAACAACCGTAGTTCAACAACCGTGGTCAATAGTTAAAATTTCGCGACTAATCAATCAGTCGAACCGCTGGCCACTACCTTGCTATTTGTATTTATTAATCGTGCATTTTGATTATAACCTCAGTCCACTATATTTCAGCGGCACCCACGAAGACGACGGTGAAAGTACCCACCGGAACCTATAGGTGTAGGACGTGAGCGACTCGCGAAGTATCTTCGACAACATTTACTCCGGAGAGTTTCACCCGTCCGGCTCAAATAGAATTTAGAACGCTGCATATCAATCGATCAAGACGTTCAAAAGTTGTGAAAGGTTTACATACTTACACACACACACACACACACACACACACACACACACACACACACACACACACACACACACACACACACACACACACACACGTACATACATACATCCGTACGGACGTCCACGTGAAATTAGTGAGAATACCTTTCAGGGATCTCAAAACGTCGAGATCTGATGAAATCTCGATTTTCGAAAATCGGGGTGAATCCCATAACTTTTGAAAATTTTCAATTTTCTTAGCGGGAAGTTAAAAAGTGCAGTTTTAAAATGTACAGTGCCGGGAAAGTTAACAGTTTTAATGATTTAAAGTAAGGTACACAACTGTCTGTCGATTGTAGACTACATATTGATCTAATGCAACGTTTTTGCAACCTGAGTACAGTCTTTCTTTCAGTTGATTGTCCACAAAAAATAACACCATATCGAAGAATCGAACCTACTAAGCCCTGATACGCTATCAGTGATGTTTCAATATTCACTTTTTTTGAATATAGAAAAAGTACGTATGTGCATTTATTCATGCGCTTACATATATACCTTCTTTGTGGGGTTTCCAAGTGAGTTTACTGTCTATAATTATATCTAAAAATTTAATACTGGTAACCTCTTCTACCAAACGGCTATTGTATGTAACAGAAATAGTTGGATATGCACGACGTTGATGGAAATGCATTATTTAGTTTTGTTTAAATTTACTGTCAAATTGTAATTGTCTAGCCATTTTATGATTTCTGCATATATGTACAATTATTAATTTCCTTTCGGTAATTGTTAGGATTAGTGCACTCAATAATTGCAGTGTTATCATCAGCAAAGAGATCCATTTGTATTTATTGCTTTTAATAGTTAACGTGTATTAAAAATAATAACGGTCCTAACACGCTGCCCTGAGGCACGCCATATTTTATATCTCTAGATTCAGATTAATATACATATTCTACCTTGATGATGGAGCATATTCTAGAAATTTCCGTACAATGAGATCTGTTACATAGGTACGATTCTAAGAGTTTAAGGACATTTACTCTTATTCCATAGCTGTGCAATTTTTTTAGTAAAATTTTATGATCAACAAAATTAAACGCTTTTGTCGTATCAGTATTAATAGCACATATTGGATTCTTTCTTCTACGGATGTCATAATATTGTATAATAGGTCTAAAAGTACCATATTTACTGTAGTATTATTTCGAAACCCTTTTTGTTCAATGCATAACATCTTATGTTTTTCAAAGTAATTACGTACAGCTGAAAAGAAAATAGTTAACTGAAGAAGGCGGATGTACGGAAGTTTAGGAGTGGATTTCACTATTCGGAACGCCATAGTCTAACTTTAAATCTGTTATCTTTATCATTCCGAAATATGAGAATCCCTACGATTGTATGAGCTTTACGTATTATACGATCTCATAATAAATGTGGATCATAACTGTCTGGACACTATAACGTGGACGCGGGTAACACCGCGGAGCAAATAGCTAGTAGCTTAATATAGTGCTTTTGTATATTAAACAAAAAAAAAAACTGGCGTCTGGTGATGGTTAAAGAGAATAATGATTTCTTATATTTTCGCGAGTATGTTATGTGTATTAAAGGAAAATAATTTTACGGATTTTATCGTGTTTAATTTTAAAGATGATAGGACTCCTTTTATCTCTGAAGTCCATCTAGGTAGTTACCTATTTCTACCAACGAACATCGATGCATGCATTGTTGTGCTCCAGTATGAAGTGTGTAGATACCCAGTATAACTACAAGATTTATTTCATCTTAGTCCTCAGAGGTGACAACGTATCTGACGTCTTCTTTGTTTGAAGTTAGTTGCAGATGTCCATGGACTGCAGTAGCAACTTTTTTATAGAATAAGGATGACAAACGAGCACACAGTCCACCTGATGGTAAATAGGTGCTGTGGCCCCACATACACAAAATGATATATGTTTTAAACTTATTTGGGTCATCAAGCCACCATAAATCAGGCCTCAAAAATTCAGACGAAAATCTTTGCAGTCCTTTGCTGTTATATAACATTTGTGGCTAGTTTATATGTATATATATATATATATATATATATATATATATATATATATATATATATATATATATATGTATATGTATATATTAATAACAACTAAGATTGCTACAAACATTTTAAGAAACATATTTGTAGTCCACATTGCATGCCATGGCAACCTTTAATTAAGACGACACTTAGATATAAACTTTCCTGTTAATTCTGGTAGTTACATTGTGTTCGTCTAGCTAGTTGTAAAATAAAAAAATGCAGATGTATTGTTACCCGTGAAGATTAAGGTTTTCTACACTTATCGTACGAAACACAGCAGTATTAAGCTATTATTTTATGCTGGTATTCTGTGAGATTGTAGTCCTACCCTAGTTGAGCCGACCCATTCGTATTACAATCATAACATAGCTGCAGCGTAGCTTTATCATGTATAAAACTTAACTAACTACCTTCAGGTGGCCTTTAAGTTCATTTATCACTTCTGTTTTATAAAATAAAAACTTTTTGTAATGAGAATGGGCAGTTCCCATTACCATACTTAGTACCTAATTCAGAATGTCAATTTTTTATACTAGTGGTCGTCTATTGTAATTAATTTAATGTTTATGTTTGTTGTTTATTTAGCAAGCTGTATTACATTTTCTTCTTTTTTTTTTTTTTGAAGGATTTTGATGTATACAGGTCGCTAAGGACTGACTTGACTTGTGAGGTGTAACAACATCTGTTCTGTTTAGGAAGGATTTACTTGTTAACTAAAAAGCGTTAAACTCCCCCACTTGTTAAGCAGTAAAAAGAACGTACGTCATTCCACGAGTTTTAATTACAGTTGTCGTTATTCTGTCCGTCGTGGTTTCTTTTAATACAGGCAAAGGTAATGCTTCAGTGAGGCTGTCTTATGTCTGTGGGCGGCGTTGCTGTTGGTTGGTTTTGTTTTACTACATTGGTTTTGGTAATAAATATCATATTAATGTATTTATTTCTAATGGTTTCCATGAATATATTATAACGTAGTCTTTGCTAAGTAGTATTCATTTAGATATTTAAATAGATAAGAGTATTATGTAACATGATATTTTCGATTAAAAAAACTTAAATGTTAAAAGCATCTATTTTAATAAAGCTATGTTATCAAGTATTAAACAATCAGTGCCAAAAAAGGTGCTTATGGGTGCTAACAAAGAATGTTGATGTAATTTACATTTGTGAGTTGTAGTTTAGAGGAATAAAACATACGTCACTCAGATAGGCACAGATCTCCTCTTATTTCTATGGAGGGTTTTTGATAAGGTAAGGGTCTAGTTTCTGGATGTTAACGCTGTTAGTCTATGCGACTCTTACAGCTTCGTCTGACTCAGGGACAGACTTCGTCTGACTCTACATTGTAGAGGTCTTCATAATGAAGGTAAGAGTACGAATCTGCTACGTTGACCCAATGCGTGTTGGCGAATTTTATATGTAAACGAAATATTGTTTAACTTTTCTTGTGTGTTCTTACGGTTTTTTCTTTTTTTCTCCTTCACAGACGAGCACATATAGTAAGCCAACTATTAAAACTGCAATTACTATTTCATTAATATCGACAGGGATTTTACTCAGTATTGAAATAATTAAGGCGAGCGTGTTTATCACTTGAACTACTAATGCGTGACAAGAAGCGAGATGAAAACTGATGCTAAAAAATTTTAACAACTTGGCATACTAACTGATACTGGCATAAGAATTTTATAAAAAAAAAAATTAATATAGAATATGGGTGACAAACGAGCACACAGTCCACCTGACGTTTATATTCGATTAAGAATCAAAATGCAGATGCGTTGTTACCCTTAATTAATAAGATGGAACGCCTCGTTTCCAGTAGAAATGGTCTCCGGTTCTATATACTCATCAAAACTCAGTAGCAGTGTATTCAAAACGCAGTAGGAGAGTGTGGTCCTACCCCGGTGGAGTCGACCCATTCTTGCTACAACTGAAATAATATAGCTGCAGGGTGGCTATACCACGTAAAAATATATGACACCAAATTGATAACCTCATCCAATGTCTGAATATTATATTAAGTCGGGTGACATCAATATGCTCGCTAAAACAAAGGCTCAATTCTTAATTTACTTGTTTTTATAACAACTGCTATTACAAAGTGTCCGACTATAGACGACGTTCGCTTAAAATTAATAATATAAATATCTCTTCAACAAAAATGAATAACTTGACTAGTGCTACTAGGTAAAGACTAAAGATCAGCAAAGGAATTTCCTATAGAAGACATTGTTTTATTTCCTTTTTTCAAGTTACGAACTATTATTATGACCTTATGAGGTAAATAAAAGTGAACGCTATGTTATTTCAGGGTCGAATGTAATTGCACGTAAATATCAAGAAACAATGTATAAACTGCTATTGGAAAAATAGCATAATGACTACATTAACTTATAATACAAACTATCTCACTAAACACCTTTAGTTAAAAGATGAGAAAATTCGAATCAGACTCTCATAACAATGATGAATTTCCGCCAAGGAGGTTATTTCTATTAACCTGAAATTTCATCAACATCGCCCGCCCACTGCTGGAACTAAAAGTCCATTGGTGGCGGAGAGCCTCATTCATTGCAAGGAAATTTTGCTTGGCAGGCCAGAGGCGGATTAAATGTCGACAGCGCCCTAGGTTAGCATCACATCGGCGGCCCTCTGGTGGCTATATGCTATAAATTATAACTACGTATTTTGCAAATACTTATTAATTTATTTTTGCAAATAAACCATGTTATAATTTTTCCGAAGTGCCTGTGAATGCTTGTGTTTCACAAGGCTACGTGCTATCGCCCACCCTGTTCCTTCTGCATCGCTAAGTGCTTAGCGGTCAGTCACTGCAGAGTCTACATTACCTGAGGATGCCTCGTGTAGAGGCGGAACACTTATCATATTATCGTCGGTGGTGGGTCTTTCCTAGTGTAGGTAGTTGTGTTGGGATTACTAGTGACGGCGATAGTGCACGCATTTGGGAGAGGGCGGGAGGTGCTCTTCAATCTAGGTAAGATATATCATTTTATTTCATTGAGCGGATGTAAGCGAAGTAAATCTTAACAACTTTAAGACAGCTTTTTGAACACATTTCGCCTGCAGAATAAAGGGATTTCACGTCAAAACCTTACGATACTTGACATTACCTTAACCTTCCTTTATAAAAACACCACCCTAATTTTTTTTAAATTATAGTTAAGAAGATTTTTACCTATCTGAACAAAATTGACTGTCGTTTTCAGATCAAAGATTTGAATCCCAAATTATGTAGTTTCGAAATACAAAAACGTTGCAAAAACCACACTTGTCGACAACATTGCATTATATATACTAACCCGGTTATATATCGACACTCTAAAGCGGATTCCCACGACTACGCATAAGCTTTTAACGTAGAGTAATGAACCAATTATTACTTAACGGTAAAGTGCATAGATAGCATCTGAATTCCACAAACGAGTCACATAGAAAATGGTAACGTAAAATCCTCAAACAAATTAAGAATAAATTCTTAGTCGTCGTCACATAAATATTTACAGTCTGCTGTTAGTACCTACTCAATATTTGATAAATTCTAAATGGACTAATTTTAATACTATAATAATTATATAGATATACACGCCGTCGACGCCGTAGCGCCGCGCAGCGCTGGTTTCCATACAATAGACATAGGATATGACTAACGCTATACAACGCTTTTTTATTGTACACAAAAATCAATCAAATATCATCACGTTCAGTACTAAATTTTTTAAATACCTAGTTTTTACACATGATGTAGATAAATTACTTTTCACTAAGCAAAGGTCAATAAGGTCAATAAACTGTGCCCATAAAATTACTATATACATGGTGCTTCAATTCGTTCAAAATATTAATTTAATGTTTATTTTATTTGAAAATGTTGTTTTTTCCCGAACAAGCCTTAGCTAGAGTACTACATTATTTGACAGTAAGTGGTGATGCAGACGAACGTTTCATCATAAAGTCGTCAAATTTTCGTCATAAAGTTATCCATATTGCAATCTTGCAGAGTACCCATGTAGGCTATTCAGGTCGACTGACGCGTTAAGTACTACAGCTGGTATATCGGGTTCGCTTGTTATATTGTATGTAAGTGACACATTCGCCATAATATGTCAAATAACAGTGACACATATATGAGATGCACCCCGCTTATTGAATTAGACTGGCGACCAGCTGATGGAGGAAATACTTCTATAAAGGTTAAACCTTAATTTTACATTAGTATATATAGTATTACTACCAAAGTTAATACATTTATAGTATACTAACTTTGGTAGTATTAGTATCTGTTGGCGACGCGCCTATAAGAATGTTTCAATTTATTACCGATTACGAATAGCTTCTAAAAAGCAAATTATCTAGCAACAGTATTCTAATAAGAAAATGCTTAGTTAAATCTTAAAGAAATATCGAATTAATGATATGAGGGTCTTGGGTTCGACTCCCAGGCCGGAACAGTTTATCGTTTTCTTAGTAATATTTCTTAATAAATTCATATAGGGAATTTAAGATATAAATTATGTTACCGGATTTGTTCCCCGGTTGAAATCATCTTTCCAACGATGTTAATTTAAAGAAATATTAAAATAAAGTTAGAGACCGGATTTGTTCCCCGGTCGAGATAATCGCTGTGCATAAGTAGAATCAATGGAAATTGATTGCATAAGTAATGTCTTATATGAGTTTGATATGTTTTGTATGAAAAGAAATGCCTATTTTCAATGTATCGATTCATGAAATATTTTGTCTATGTTATCTGATAAGAGACATGATAACTGATAAGAATCTGATTAGAAATAGTTTCCTACAGTTTGAGAATTACGTAGAAGCATTTATTCACTTATTATTGTGGATATTAGACTTTCCATTTTTTCTGATAGTCGATAGCCGTGCAAAAGTAAGTTGTTCAAATAGTGTGAGATCATAGACGCACGCTAGCCACGTACTTAGGAGGCCAAATATGTAGAAATTTAAATATTTGCAATTTCAGCGATTTATGTATGTAATGACTTGTAAAACATTTCAGATTGATTGTACGTGCAAAAAGGTGAATTCTGTGTTATTTTTATGTGAAAATTCCAGTGAACAAGTGAAATAATGATAGTTTTGTATAAGAAATTTAAAAGTGTTTTAATAGTGAAATGTATAGAGAAAATGTAAATTAAACTGTTGTGTTGGTTAAGATATGTATAACTTCAAGTGGAAAACATTGTTTTAACTTTCTATGTTAAATATTTAAGAAATTTCAACTTGTTCAACGTGAGTAAAGTAGGCACATTTTGTTTAATAAATAAAAGGTTTTTTTGTGATGTGAAAATGTAACGTATATCGTTGTAAAGATATTTTTTTTGTGTTATCTTTATAAGTAAATTGTATAAATGTATGTCTTATACAAAATAAATAACTGACAAAACCGTGAGAGAGTGATAGTACAAATTGATGTAATTACGTTGCGCGAGCGCGCAAATGGCGCGGCTTACTTTCGCGTATAGCTCAGGGGTAGCTCAGTAAACGAGTTTTCTTGCAATTCGTAAGGATCTCCTAGGTGTGCGTCGCTTGCAGTTATACAGTGGCTGCAAATGACCGCCGGTACGACATACTCCGCCGATCGTTGAGTCCCGTGATTCCGTGAGGCGTCGAGGTCACCGGCCCCTAGTTGATTCTTGGCACTTTATGCGCTCCGTGCATCTTGTGCCTAGTCGCGTTATAAAGTGCCACCTTAGTACTTCCCCCAACCCTTTTGATTACAAAAGGGGTAGGCAGTGCCCCAAGTGTGGAAAGTCACCATTTCACATACCATATATTAGACAGGGCCGTATAGTAGATTACCTGACTGACGTAGGTAGGTCAACATGTTCGATAAGAAAAAGGGGGAGCCTCCCCCCCATCTAGAAAACCACCGGACCGAAAAGGTGTGTTGGAACGACCACTGGCTGTGAGGGATCTGTCGAACCCGGAGCGCACTAGAATAGTGTCATCCTTTTCACAGATCCCTCAAAGAAAACCCGTCTCGCCACGGAAAGACCCCGCACCGGGCGTCGCGCTCACGCCGGCCGTGTCTGAGCACACGGTTAGGCAGGAACCGTCGCCCCAGCAGCAGCGGGCAAAGAAAACGGCAAGACGTCATACTCCTCCGGAAACGGAAGCCTCCTTGTATGAGAAGAGGCAACGGATTGGCTCCCAACTGTCTTCCGATGAAGCATCAGCCTCATCAGAGGAAGACGAAGAGTACCACAAAGCGACCACAAAGAAGGTGCTAAGATCGCCACCCAGGTCACCTTCTCCACCGCAACCCCCCCCCCCCCCCCGCTTCATATCACCGGATCGGCGAAGCCATGATTCGGCCCAGTATGAGCAGGGGGGCGAGGAATCCTTTAGTTGGGGGTCAACCACATATGCCACCCTCGCTGCATCCGCCGGCCGATCATCGCCGGTGGCAACAATAAATCCGTCCGGGCTTCCACAGGACGATGGCCAACGGCCATCTACCAGTTATGCCCATATGGTAGCTGCACCAGCAGTACCACGACCACCACCGGCAGCAGTGCCTACTGAGAAGCCTGCCGACCAGGAGAAGGGCCGTTACCCCCCTATAGTGGCCGAATGCCTACCAGACTGGACGAGGCATTTTAAGGAGCTCAATAATATGTTGGGCCACCCCATAAATGCCCGTCCGTTTGGGAAAGGCGTTAGATTTACACCGCAAAGTGCTAACGAATTTCGCACAGTACAGCGGTATATGGTCGATTTATCAAAGAAAACACCAACACTGTCGTGGTATTGTTATACCCCGGAGGAGGACAAGCCCACTAAAGTGGGCATCTGGGGTCTACCAATGGGCACGGACACCAAGGACATAGAGGAGGCTATAAGGGCAAACGGCTTCCCCATTAAATATGTGAAGGCAATACCACCTCGTAGAAGCAGACCTGGCTGCGTCTACTTTGCCCAACTGGACCACTTGAGCCTGGAGCAGCTCCAGGACCTTTACAACATCGACGAACTCCTCTATATGAGAGGGGTCGTCATCGAGGCCTGGCAAAGAAAAGCAGGACCAGCCCAATGCCACCGATGCCAGGCCTTCGGGCACGCCTCTGCCAACTGCTTCAGGCCAGTGAGATGCGTGCGCTGTGCCGGGGAGCACATTGCAAGCCTTTGCCCTCGGGGTAGAGAAGAAGAACCGAAATGTGCCAACTGTGGTAAAAACCACACGGCAAATGACCGCCGATGCCCAGTCCTGAGGAGGACTGCCAGGAGGCAGGGGTTAACCTTACCGGGACTACTCCCGGAGGCACCAAAAAAGGCGCCCCAGAGTCGCCCGAAAGCTGTTACTATTCAGCAGGACGGGTGGACCACCATCATCGGGAAGGGCAGGCAACCAGCCCCCCCACCCGTAACATCCCAGGAAACGGTGGAACCCACGACGATCAGGGCAACCACCGGGGCGACTCTACAGCCTCCCGCCAATCCTGCCACAGAACGGCAACCCTCAAAGAAGAGGAGGTGGGAGAGAATTTCTTATATTTACGCGAACACTACACATTGAAATAATACTAGTTTTAACGGAATTTATCGCGTATATTTAACTTTTTTACCCGACGTTTCGAGAGCTTTACAGCACCCATGGTCACGGGAAGGACTGAGATGTTCAACGTCTAGCTGTCATAGTTAACCGCGGTTACCATAGATTAAAAATTTAACTTTTGTTCCGATCTACACAGTATGAGCTTATGGTATCATGGAGTCTTGCAGTTGTATGCTTGGGTTGGGATTTAATTTTATTTATTATAGGATCCCAAGCAGATGGTAGCACCCAGCCATCTTCTCTATTGAAATTAGGATGTTTTTTGATTTCAATAGCCTCGCGAATCATCCTTGGAAGGAATCGGTGTTCTTTAGCGAGGATTTGTGGTCTATCAAATCTGATGTAGTGACGGGGGCGATCTTGTACATGTTCACAGACTGCAGACTTCCCGGAGCGTCGATTCTTCACATCAGCTATATGTTCTTTGACGCGGGTTTTAATTGATCTTTTAGTTTGTCCTATGTAGGAGAGACCACATTCACAATCAAGCTTGTACACTCCTGCATCTTGCAGAGGGACGTTACACTTGACTGATGGTAAAAACTGACCAATCTTCTTCGGCGGCTTGAAGTATGTTTTGATGGAAGCGCGCTTCAAGACGTAGCCAATTTTGTCAGTGACTCCTCTAACATATGACAGTACAGCAGGTACACGCTCGACTGTGGCCGGCTTCACTCGTTCTCTGTGACGTAGGCGTGGGACCCGAAGCTTGTTGTCATGCAAAACTTGCTTGACATGTTGGAGCTCGGCAGCCAGGTGTTTACTGTCACAGATCCCTCGTGCTCTCTGAAACAAAGATTTACCCACGGTAGCTAACTGTGAAGGATGGTGGTGAGAATCACCGTTTAAATATCTATCTGTATGGGTCTTTTTTCTATACACAGTATGGCTCAAGGTGTTATCAGGATTCCGAATTACTAACACATCTAGAAAAGCTAAGGAATTGTTTGCCTCTAACTCCATTGTGAACTGAATTTTAGAATTTATAGAGTTAAGATGGTCTAAAAATGCAGTTACTTTATCTAAAGGTAGAATTGTGAAAGTGTCGTCTACGTACCGCTTGTAGAATCTTGGATTTATGGGAGAAGTAAGCAGGGCTTTCTCCTCAAAGTCTTCCATGAATATGTCGGCGACAATGGGAGATACAGGTGAGCCCATCGCCACACCATCTACTTGCTTGTAGAACTCCTCCTTCCACAATAGGTAGCCAGATGTAAGGCAGTGTCTGAGTAATACTGCATATTCTGCAGGCATGTTGTTTTCTTCCAGCCTTCTAGTTACAATTGAGATGCAGTCTTCAACAGGTAAGCATGTAAACAATGACTGCACATCAAAACTGACCATAGTTTCATTGTCTGCCAGACGTAGGTCTTTAATCTCGCTGACAAAATGGTAGGAATCCTTTATGTGTGCTCTTGTATGTCCCCTGAGCGGTGAGAGTATTTTCGCTAAGTGTTGAGCCAATCTGTAAGTTGGTGAATCGATTTGGCTCACTATGGGGCGTAATGGAGCATTGGGCTTGTATATTTTTGGTAACCCATACAACTTTGGTGATTTGGCGCACGTAGGTATTATCCATTTTACGTCCAGATTTAATTTTTCGGAGTGTTTCTTTATGAGGTCACTAGTTGTTTTTAGTGTGCTATTTGTTGGGTCGTTTTTAACCTTTTTATAAGTGCTTACATCCGACAAAAGTTCTTGTATTTTAGAATTATAATCTGACGTATCCATGACCACCGTGGCGTTTCCCTTATCTGCGCGGAGAATCGTAAGTTCTGGTTTATTGCGTAGGTTCTTTAACGCTATAAATTCGTCTCTGGGAAGATTCGGTTTAGGCACTGAGCATCGACGTAACATAGACGAAATGTCTTGACGTATCGCCTCCAAATCTTCTTTCCGCATATTGTTTTTAAATAAACAGTCCTCGACACTACAGATAATTTCTTCGTACGGTAATCTGCTAGGAGTTATAGCATAGTTTAGTCCTTTGGATAAAACCTTTATTGTTGCATCATCCAGTGTTTGTTTTGACAGATTATAGAACGCGATTAATCTATGATCTGTGTTTGTCAATGGTTGCTTTTGGTTCTGGCATTGATTCGGATGTTTGACATTTGATTTGGCCGTTAATTTTTGATATTTTTCTATATGTTTGTTTTTGCATTCGTTATATTTACTAATTTCGCGTTTATTTAATGTTTCCATGCAAAAATTATAATCAAACGTCGTTAAAACTTTCTTTAATTCACTGGATGATGTGTCTATGGATTTATTTATGTTATATAGATCGGAGCGTTTTTGTTGGATTACCGCCCGTAACAACTTTTTACTTGCCTGATTTAAGATCTTAGCGCTTCCTCGAATGTCCTTTTTGGTGGATATTTTGACACACGTAGGAATGAGATTATGGTCTCGACATCTCTTCAAGAAATTTAAGGCTGTTAGATATCTTGCGCGCTTAGTCTTTAGATCTTCTAATCGGCGTATTTTATTTGCAATTACCAGTCCGTACTGGTTTACATAATGATTTCTTATATTTACGCGAACACTACACATTGAAATAATACTAGTTTTAACGGAATTTATCGCGTATATTTAACTTTTTTACCCGACGTTTCGAGAGCTTTACAGCACCCATGGTCACGGGAAGGACTGAGATGTTCAACGTCCAGCTGTCATAGTTAACCGCGGTTACCATAGATTAAAAATTTAACTTTTGTTCCGATCTACACAGTATGAGCTTATGGTATCATGGAGTCTTGCAGTTGTGTGCTTGGGTTGGGATTTAATTTTATTTATTATAGGATCCCAAGCAGATGGTAGCACCCAGCCATCTTCTCTATTGAAATTAGGATGTTTTTTGATTTCAATAGCCTCGCGAATCATCCTTGGAAGGAATCGGTGTTCTTTAGCGAGGATTTGTGGTCTATCAAATCTGATGTAGTGACGGGGGCGATCTTGTACATGTTCACAGACTGCAGACTTCCCGGAGCGTCGATTCTTCACATCAGCTATATGTTCTTTGACGCGGGTTTTAATTGATCTTTTAGTTTGTCCTATGTAGGAGAGACCACATTCACAATCAAGCTTGTACACTCCTGCATCTTGCAGAGGGACGTTACACTTGACTGATGGTAAAAACTGACCAATCTTCTTCGGCGGCTTGAAGTATGTTTTGATGGAAGCGCGCTTCAAGATGTAGCCAATCTTGTCAGTGACTCCTCTAACATATGGCAGTACAGCAGGTACACGCTCGACTGTGGCCGGCTTCACTCGTTCTCTGTGACGTAGGCGTGGGACCCGAAGCTTGTTGTCATGCAAAACTTGCTTGACATGTTGGAGCTCGGCAGCCAGGTGTTTACTGTCACAGATCCCTCGTGCTCTCTGAAACAAAGATTTACCCACGGTAGCTAACTGTGAAGGATGGTGGTGAGAATCACCGTTTAAATATCTATCTGTATGGGTCTTTTTTCTATACACAGTATGGCTCAAGGTGTTATCAGGATTCCGAATTACTAACACATCTAGAAAAGCTAAGGAATTGTTTGCCTCTAACTCCATTGTGAACTGAATTTTAGAATTTATAGAGTTAAGATGGTCTAAAAATGCAGTTACTTTATCTAAAGGTAGAATTGTGAAAGTGTCGTCTACGTACCGCTTGTAGAATCTTGGATTTATGGGAGAAGTAAGCAGGGCTTTCTCCTCAAAGTCTTCCATGAATATGTCGGCGACAATGGGAGATACAGGTGAGCCCATCGCCACACCATCTACTTGCTTGTAGAACTCCTCCTTCCACAATAGGTAGCCAGATGTAAGGCAGTGTCTGAGTAATACTGCATATTCTGCAGGCATGTTGTTTTCTTCCAGCCTTCTAGTTACAATTGAGATGCAGTCTTCAACAGGTAAGCATGTAAACAATGACTGCACATCAAAACTGACCATAGTTTCATTGTCTGCCAGACGTAGGTCTTTAATCTCGCTGACAAAATGGTAGGAATCCTTTATGTGTGCTCTTGTATGTCCCCTGAGCGGTGAGAGTATTTTCGCTAAGTGTTGAGCCAATCTGTAAGTTGGTGAATCGATTTGGCTCACTATGGGGCGTAATGGAGCATTGGGCTTGTGTATTTTTGGTAACCCATACAACTTTGGTGATTTGGCGCACGTAGGTATTATCCATTTTACGTCCAGATTTAATTTTTCGGAGTGTTTCTTTATGAGGTCACTAGTTGTTTTTAGTGTGCTATTTGTTGGGTCGTTTTTAACCTTTTTATAAGTACTTACATCCGACAAAAGTTCTTGTATTTTAGAATTATAATCTGACGTATCCATGACCACCGTGGCGTTTCCCTTATCTGCGCGGAGAATCGTAAGTTCTGGTTTATTGCGTAGGTTCTTTAACGCTATAAATTCGTCTCTGGGAAGATTCGGTTTAGGCACTGAGCATCGACGTAACATAGACGAAATGTCTTGACGTATCGCCTCCAAATCTTCTTTCCGCATATTGTTTTTAAATAAACAGTCCTCGACACTACAGATAATTTCTTCGTACGGTAATCTGCTAGGAGTTATAGCATAGTTTAGTCCTTTGGATAAAACCTTTATTGTTGCATCATCCAGTGTTTGTTTTGACAGATTATAGAACGCGATTAATCTATGATCTGTGTTTGTCAATGGTTGCTTTTGGTTCTGGCATTGATTCGGATGTTTGACATTTGATTTGGCCGTTAATTTTTGATATTTTTCTATATGTTTGTTTTTGCATTCGTTATATTTACTAATTTCGCGTTTATTTAATGTTTCCATGCAAAAATTATAATCAAACGTCGTTAAAACTTTCTTTAATTCACTGGATGATGTGTCTATGGATTTATTTATGTTATATAGATCGGAGCGTTTTTGTTGGATTACCGCCCGTAACAACTTTTTACTTGCCTGATTTAAGATCTTAGCGCTTCCTCGAATGTCCTTTTTGGTGGATATTTTGACACACGTAGGAATGAGATTATGGTCTCGACATCTCTTCAAGAAATTTAAGGCTGTTAGATATCTTGCGCGCTTAGTCTTTAGATCTTCTAATCGGCGTATTTTATTTGCAATTACCAGTCCGTACTGGTTTACATAATGATTTCTTATATTTACGCGAACACTACACATTGAAATAATACTAGTTTTAACGGAATTTATCGCGTATATTTAACTTTTTTACCCGACGTTTCGAGAGCTTTACAGCACCCATGGTCACGGGAAGGACTGAGATTTTCAACGTCCAGCTGTCATAGTTAACCGCGGTTACCATAGATTAAAAATTTAACTTTTGTTCCGATCTACACAGTATGAGCTTATGGTATCATGGAGTCTTGCAGTTGTGTGCTTGGGTTGGGATTTAATTTTATTTATTATAGGATCCCAAGCAGATGGTAGCACCCAGCCATCTTCTCTATTGAAATTAGGATGTTTTTTGATTTCAATAGCCTCGCGAATCATCCTTGGAAGGAATCGGTGTTCTTTAGCGAGGATTTGTGGTCTATCAAATCTGATGTAGTGACGGGGGCGATCTTGTACATGTTCACAGACTGCAGACTTCCCGGAGCGTCGATTCTTCACATCAGCTATATGTTCTTTGACGCGGGTTTTAATTGATCTTTTAGTTTGTCCTATGTAGGAGAGACCACATTCACAATCAAGCTTGTACACTCCTGCATCTTGCAGAGGGACGTTACACTTGACTGATGGTAAAAACTGACCAATCTTCTTCGGCGGCTTGAAGTATGTTTTGATGGAAGCGCGCTTCAAGATGTAGCCAATCTTGTCAGTGACTCCTCTAACATATGGCAGTACAGCAGGTACACGCTCGACTGTGGCCGGCTTCACTCGTTCTCTGTGACGTAGGCGTGGGACCCGAAGCTTGTTGTCATGCAAAACTTGCTTGACATGTTGGAGCTCGGCAGCCAGGTGTTTACTGTCACAGATCCCTCGTGCTCTCTGAAACAAAGATTTACCCACGGTAGCTAACTGTGAAGGATGGTGGTGAGAATCACCGTTTAAATATCTATCTGTATGGGTCTTTTTTCTATACACAGTATGGCTCAAGGTGTTATCAGGATTCCGAATTACTAACACATCTAGAAAAGCTAAGGAATTGTTTGCCTCTAACTCCATTGTGAACTGAATTTTAGAATTTATAGAGTTAAGATGGTCTAAAAATGCAGTTACTTTATCTAAAGGTAGAATTGTGAAAGTGTCGTCTACGTACCGCTTGTAGAATCTTGGATTTATGGGAGAAGTAAGCAGGGCTTTCTCCTCAAAGTCTTCCATGAATATGTCGGCGACAATGGGAGATACAGGTGAGCCCATCGCCACACCATCTACTTGCTTGTAGAACTCCTCCTTCCACAATAGGTAGCCAGATGTAAGGCAGTGTCTGAGTAATACTGCATATTCTGCAGGCATGTTGTTTTCTTCCAGCCTTCTAGTTACAATTGAGATGCAGTCTTCAACAGGTAAGCATGTAAACAATGACTGCACATCAAAACTGACCATAGTTTCATTGTCTGCCAGACGTAGGTCTTTAATCTCGCTGACAAAATGGTAGGAATCCTTTATGTGTGCTCTTGTATGTCCCCTGAGCGGTGAGAGTATTTTCGCTAAGTGTTGAGCCAATCTGTAAGTTGGTGAATCGATTTGGCTCACTATGGGGCGTAATGGAGCATTGGGCTTGTATATTTTTGGTAACCCATACAACTTTGGTGATTTGGCACACGTAGGTATTATCCATTTTACGTCCAGATTTAATTTTTCGGAGTGTTTCTTTATGAGGTCACTAGTTGTTTTTAGTGTGCTATTTGTTGGGTCGTTTTTAACCTTTTTATAAGTACTTACATCCGACAAAAGTTCTTGTATTTTAGAATTATAATCTGACGTATCCATGACCACCGTGGCGTTTCCCTTATCTGCGCGGAGAATCGTAAGTTCTGGTTTATTGCGTAGGTTCTTTAACGCTATAAATTCGTCTCTGGGAAGATTCGGTTTAGGCACTGAGCATCGACGTAACATAGACGAAATGTCTTGACGTATCGCCTCCAAATCTTCTTTCCGCATATTGTTTTTAAATAAACAGTCCTCGACACTACAGATAATTTCTTCGTACGGTAATCTGCTAGGAGTTATAGCATAGTTTAGTCCTTTGGATAAAACCTTTATTGTTGCATCATCCAGTGTTTGTTTTGACAGATTATAGAACGCGATTAATCTATGATCTGTGTTTGTCAATGGTTGCTTTTGGTTCTGGCATTGATTCGGATGTTTGACATTTGATTTGGCCGTTAATTTTTGATATTTTTCTATATGTTTGTTTTTGCATTCGTTATATTTACTAATTTCGCGTTTATTTAATGTTTCCATGCAAAAATTATAATCAAACGTCGTTAAAACTTTCTTTAATTCACTGGATGATGTGTCTATGGATTTATTTATGTTATATAGATCGGAGCGTTTTTGTTGGATTACCGCCCGTAACAACTTTTTACTTGCCTGATTTAAGATCTTAGCGCTTCCTCGAATGTCCTTTTTGGTGGATATTTTGACACACGTAGGAATGAGATTATGGTCTCGACATCTCTTCAAGAAATTTAAGGCTGTTAGATATCTTGCGCGCTTAGTCTTTAGATCTTCTAATCGGCGTATTTTATTTGCAATTACCAGTCCGTACTGGTTTACATAATGATTTCTTATATTTACGCGAACACTACACATTGAAATAATACTAGTTTTAACGGAATTTATCGCGTATATTTAACTTTTTTACCCGACGTTTCGAGAGCTTTACAGCACCCATGGTCACGGGAAGGACTGAGATGTTCAACGTCCAGCTGTCATAGTTAACCGCGGTTACCATAGATTAAAAATTTAGCTTTTGTTCCGATCTACACAGTATGAGCTTATGGTATCATGGAGTCTTGCAGTTGTATGCTTGGGTTGGGATTTAATTTTATTTATTATAGGATCCCAAGCAGATGGTAGCACCCAGCCATCTTTTCTATTGAAATTAGGATGTTTTTTGATTTCAATAGCCTCGCGAATCATCCTTGGAAGGAATCGGTGTTCTTTAGCGAGGATTTGTGGTCTATCAAATCTGATGTAGTGACGGGGGCGATCTTGTACATGTTCACAGACTGCAGACTTCCAGGAGCGTCGATTCTTCACATCAGCTATATGTTCTTTGACGCGGGTTTTAATTGATCTTTTAGTTTGTCCTATGTAGGAGAGACCACATTCACAATCAAGCTTGTACACTCCTGCATCTTGCAGAGGGACGTTACACTTGACTGATGGTAAAAACTGACCAATCTTCTTCGGCGGCTTGAAGTATGTTTTGATGGAAGCGCGCTTCAAGATGTAGCCAATCTTGTCAGTGACTCCTCTAACATATGGCAGTACAGCAGGTACACGCTCGACTGTGGCCGGCTTCACTCGTTCTCTGTGACGTAGGCGTGGGACCCGAAGCTTGTTGTCATGCAAAACTTGCTTGACATGTTGGAGCTCGGCAGCCAGGTGTTTACTGTCACAGATCCCTCGTGCTCTCTGAAACAAAGATTTACCCACGGTAGCTAACTGTGAAGGATGGTGGTGAGAATCACCGTTTAAATATCTATCTGTATGGGTCTTTTTTCTATACACAGTATGGCTCAAGGTGTTATCAGGATTCCGAATTACTAACACATCTAGAAAAGCTAAGGAATTGTTTGCCTCTAACTCCATTGTGAACTGAATTTTAGAATTTATAGAGTTAAGATGGTCTAAAAATGCAGTTACTTTATCTAAAGGTAGAATTGTGAAAGTGTCGTCTACGTACCGCTTGTAGAATCTTGGATTTATGGGAGAAGTAAGCAGGGCTTTCTCCTCAAAGTCTTCCATGAATATGTCGGCGACAATGGGAGATACAGGTGAGCCCATCGCCACACCATCTACTTGCTTGTAGAACTCCTCCTTCCACAATAGGTAGCCAGATGTAAGGCAGTGTCTGAGTAATACTGCATATTCTGCAGGCATGTTGTTTTCTTCCAGCCTTCTAGTTACAATTGAGATGCAGTCTTCAACAGGTAAGCATGTAAACAATGACTGCACATCAAAACTGACCATAGTTTCATTGTCTGCCAGACGTAGGTCTTTAATCTCGCTGACAAAATGGTAGGAATCCTTTATGTGTGCTCTTGTATGTCCCCTGAGCGGTGAGAGTATTTTCGCTAAGTGTTGAGCCAATCTGTAAGTTGGTGAATCGATTTGGCTCACTATGGGGCGTAATGGAGCATTGGGCTTGTGTATTTTTGGTAACCCATACAACTTTGGTGATTTGGCGCACGTAGGTATTATCCATTTTACGTCCAGATTTAATTTTTCGGAGTGTTTCTTTATGAGGTCACTAGTTGTTTTTAGTGTGCTATTTGTTGGGTCGTTTTTAACCTTTTTATAAGTACTTACATCCGACAAAAGTTCTTGTATTTTAGAATTATAATCTGACGTATCCATGACCACCGTGGCGTTTCCCTTATCTGCGCGGAGAATCGTAAGTTCTGGTTTATTGCGTAGGTTCTTTAACGCTATAAATTCGTCTCTGGGAAGATTCGGTTTAGGCACTGAGCATCGACGTAACATAGACGAAATGTCTTGACGTATCGCCTCCAAATCTTCTTTCCGCATATTGTTTTTAAATAAACAGTCCTCGACACTACAGATAATTTCTTCGTACGGTAATCTGCTAGGAGTTATAGCATAGTTTAGTCCTTTGGATAAAACCTTTATTGTTGCATCATCCAGTGTTTGTTTTGACAGATTATAGAACGCGATTAATCTATGATCTGTGTTTGTCAATGGTTGCTTTTGGTTCTGGCATTGATTCGGATGTTTGACATTTGATTTGGCCGTTAATTTTTGATATTTTTCTATATGTTTGTTTTCGCATTCGTTATATTTACTAATTTCGCGTTTATTTAATGTTTCCATGCAAAAATTATAATCAAACGTCGTTAAAACTTTCTTTAATTCACTGGATGATGTGTCTATGGATTTATTTATGTTATATAGATCGGAGCGTTTTTGTTGGATTACCGCCCGTAACAACTTTTTACTTGCCTGATTTAAGATCTTAGCGCTTCCTCGAATGTCCTTTTTGGTGGATATTTTGAAAATACTCTCACCGCTCAGGGGACATACAAGAGCACACATAAAGGATTCCTACCATTTTGTCAGCGAGATTAAAGACCTACGTCTGGCAGACAATGAAACTATGGTCAGTTTTGATGTGCAGTCATTGTTTACATGCTTACCTGTTGAAGACTGCATCTCAATTGTAACTAGAAGGCTGGAAGAAAACAACATGCCTGCAGAATATGCAGTATTACTCAGACACTGCCTTACATCTGGCTACCTATTGTGGAAGGAGGAGTTCTACAAGCAAGTAGATGGTGTGGCGATGGGCTCACCTGTATCTCCCATTGTCGCCGACATATTCATGGAAGACTTTGAAGAGAAAGCCCTGCTTACTTCTCCCATAAATCCAAGATTCTACAAGCGGTACGTAGACGACACTTTCACAATTCTACCTTTAGATAAAGTAACTGCATTTTTAGACCATCTTAACTCTATAAATTCTAAAATTCAGTTCACAATGGAGTTAGAGGCAAACAATTCCTTAGCTTTTCTAGATGTGTTAGTAATTCGGAATCCTGATAACACCTTGAGCCATACTGTGTATAGAAAAAAGACCCATACAGATAGATATTTAAACGGTGATTCTCACCACCATCCTTCACAGTTAGCTACCGTGGGTAAATCTTTGTTTCAGAGAGCACGAGGGATCTGTGACAGTAAACACCTGGCTGCCGAGCTCCAACATGTCAAGCAAGTTTTGCATGACAACAAGCTTCGGGTCCCACGCCTACGTCACAGAGAACGAGTGAAGCCGGCCACAGTCGAGCGTGTACCTGCTGTACTGCCATATGTTAGAGGAGTCACTGACAAGATTGGCTACATCTTGAAGCGCGCTTCCATCAAAACATACTTCAAGCCGCCGAAGAAGATTGGTCAGTTTTTACCATCAGTCAAGTGTAACGTCCCTCTGCAAGATGCAGGAGTGTACAAGCTTGATTGTGAATGTGGTCTCTCCTACATAGGACAAACTAAAAGATCAATTAAAACCCGCGTCAAAGAACATATAGCTGATGTGAAGAATCGACGCTCCGGGAAGTCTGCAGTCTGTGAACATGTACAAGATCGCCCCCGTCACTACATCAGATTTGATAGACCACAAATCCTCGCTAAAGAACACCGATTCCTTCCAAGGATGATTCGCGAGGCTATTGAAATGAAAAAACATCCTAATTTCAATAGAGAAGATGGCTGGGTGCTACCATCTGCTTGGGATCCTATAATAAATAAAATTAAATCCCAACCCAAGCATACAACTGCAAGACTCCATGATACCATAAGCTCATACTGTGTAGATCGGAACAAAAGTTAAATTTTTAATCTATGGTAACCGCGGTTAACTATGACAGCTGGACGTTGAACATCTCAGTCCTTCCCGTGACCATGGGTGCTGTAAAGCTCTCGAAACGTCGGGTAAAAAAGTTAAATATACGCGATAAATTCCGTTAAAACTAGTATTATTTCAATGTGTAGTGTTCGCGTAAATATAAGAAATCATTATGTAAACCAGTACGGACTGGTAATTGCAAATAAAATACGCCGATTAGAAGATCTAAAGACTAAGCGCGCAAGATATCTAACAACCTTAAATTTCTTGAAGAGATGTCGAGACCATAATCTCATTCCTACGTGTGTCAAAATATCCACCAAAAAGGACATTCGAGGAAGCGCTAAGATCTTAAATCAGGCAAGTAAAAAGTTGTTACGGGCGGTAATCCAACAAAAACGCTCCGATCTATATAACATAAATAAATCCATAGACACATCATCCAGTGAATTAAAGAAAGTTTTAACGACGTTTGATTATAATTTTTGCATGGAAACATTAAATAAACGCGAAATTAGTAAATATAACGAATGCAAAAACAAACATATAGAAAAATATCAAAAATTAACGGCCAAATCAAATGTCAAACATCCGAATCAATGCCAGAACCAAAAGCAACCATTGACAAAAACAGATCATAGATTAATCGCTTTCTATAATCTGTCAAAACAAACACTGGATGATGCAACAATAAAGGTTTTATCCAAAGGACTAAACTATGCTATAACTCCTAGCAGATTACCGTACGAAGAAATTATCTGTAGTGTCGAGGACTGTTTATTTAAAAACAATATGCGGAAAGAAGATTTGGAGGCGATACGTCAAGACATTTCGTCTATGTTACGTCGATGCTCAGTGCCTAAACCGAATCTTCCCAGAGACGAATTTATAGCGTTAAAGAACCTACGCAATAAACCAGAACTTACGATTCTCCGCGCAGATAAGGGAAACGCCACGGTGGTCATGGATACGTCAGATTATAATTCTAAAATACAAGAACTTTTGTCGGACGTAAGTACTTATAAAAAGGTTAAAAACGACCCAACAAATAGCACACTAAAAACAACTAGTGACCTCATAAAGAAACACTCCGAAAAATTAAATCTGGACGTAAAATGGATAATACCTACGTGCGCCAAATCACCAAAGTTGTATGGGTTACCAAAAATACACAAGCCCAATGCTCCATTACGCCCCATAGTGAGCCAAATCGATTCACCAACTTACAGATTGGCTCAACACTTAGCGAAAATACTCTCACCGCTCAGGGGACATACAAGAGCACACATAAAGGATTCCTACCATTTTGTCAGCGAGATTAAAGACCTACGTCTGGCAGACAATGAAACTATGGTCAGTTTTGATGTGCAGTCATTGTTTACATGCTTACCTGTTGAAGACTGCATCTCAATTGTAACTAGAAGGCTGGAAGAAAACAACATGCCTGCAGAATATGCAGTATTACTCAGACACTGCCTTACATCTGGCTACCTATTGTGGAAGGAGGAGTTCTACAAGCAAGTAGATGGTGTGGCGATGGGCTCACCTGTATCTCCCATTGTCGCCGACATATTCATGGAAGACTTTGAGGAGAAAGCCCTGCTTACTTCTCCCATAAATCCAAGATTCTACAAGCGGTACGTAGACGACACTTTCACAATTCTACCTTTAGATAAAGTAACTGCATTTTTAGACCATCTTAACTCTATAAATTCTAAAATTCAGTTCACAATGGAGTTAGAGGCAAACAATTCCTTAGCTTTTCTAGATGTGTTAGTAATTCGGAATCCTGATAACACCTTGAGCCATACTGTGTATAGAAAAAAGACCCATACAGATAGATATTTAAACGGTGATTCTCACCACCATCCTTCACAGTTAGCTACCGTGGGTAAATCTTTGTTTCAGAGAGCACGAGGGATCTGTGACAGTAAACACCTGGCTGCCGAGCTCCAACATGTCAAGCAAGTTTTGCATGACAACAAGCTTCGGGTCCCACGCCTACGTCACAGAGAACGAGTGAAGCCGGCCACAGTCGAGCGTGTACCTGCTGTACTGCCATATGTTAGAGGAGTCACTGACAAGATTGGCTACATCTTGAAGCGCGCTTCCATCAAAACATACTTCAAGCCGCCGAAGAAGATTGGTCAGTTTTTACCATCAGTCAAGTGTAACGTCCCTCTGCAAGATGCAGGAGTGTACAAGCTTGATTGTGAATGTGGTCTCTCCTACATAGGACAAACTAAAAGATCAATTAAAACCCGCGTCAAAGAACATATAGCTGATGTGAAGAATCGACGCTCCGGGAAGTCTACAGTCTGTGAACATGTACAAGATCGCCCCCGTCACTACATCAGATTTGATAGACCACAAATCCTCGCTAAAGAACACCGATTCCTTCCAAGGATGATTCGCGAGGCTATTGAAATCAAAAAACATCCTAATTTCAATAGAGAAGATGGCTGGGTGCTACCATCTGCTTGGGATCCTATAATAAATAAAATTAAATCCCAACCCAAGCATACAACTGCAAGACTCCATGATACCATAAGCTCATACTGTGTAGATCGGAACAAAAGTTAAATTTTTAATCTATGGTAACGCGGTTAACTATGACAGCTGGACGTTGAACATCTCAGTCCTTCCCGTGACCATGGGTGCTGTAAAGCTCTCGAAACGTCGGGTAAAAAAGTTAAATATACGCGATAAATTCCGTTAAAACTAGTATTATTTCAAGGTGGGAGAGAAGTAGGAAGAAGTCGCAGCCTCCTCAGGCTGTTACCTCTACCCCGACACCAACAGTACCAGTAGCCTCGCAAAAGGCGCAGATTACTCGGGAGACAACCAACGTGGGTACAGTGCCAGAAAGGGCTCTACCAGAACGTAGAGCCCACTCTACAGCTAGAGCGCGCTCTACCCACAAGCCAAGAGGGCAGGACCAGGAGCAACCACACCCGAGACAATTGCCAACGCCTTCTTACAGGAGAACACCTACCACCGGCCTCGAAACAGCAGATGCAATCCAACGTCTGGTTGGTATTGCCATCGAGGTCGGCACGCAAGTCCTGGCTGACATAAGAGCCGGGACAGACCCAGTGACAGCGATAATGAAGGCGCTGGCAAACCTTCTAGCCCGGCATTACGGAGGAGAGTAATCTGCGCCTCCTCTATTGGAACCCGGACGGAATACAGCAGAAGCTGCATGAACTCCGCACAGTCGCCCAGCAACAGGATTTACACATCATCTTGCTGGGAGAGACAAAGTTGAACCCAAAGACGCATATTAAGCTGCCGAATTACCACATCTACAGGAGGGACGAGGTCACTGCTCAAGGGGCCGCCTACAGAGGGACGGCGGTTCTAGTGAGGAGGGACATCGTCCATCAAGAGCTGGAACTACCACCTTACCAGACTATGCGCTCTATCGGCATAAAAATGGAGGCGGCGGGCGAGGAACTTAGAATCTACGCGGCATACCGCCCGCCAGGGACTCCATTTTGCTCCTCAGACATCCGGACGGTGATGGAAGGCGACACACCCACAATTGTCGCCGGGGACCTAAACGCTAAACACCCGGCGTGGGGGTCCAGAGTGATCACCCCGCCGGGTCATGAACTATATGAAGATGCGGATAAGAACTCGTATGACGTTTTAGGTCCCGAGGAACCAACACACGTTCCTACTGACCCAAGGAGGCATCCGGATGTATTAGACATCGTGCTCACTAGGAACGTCAACTACCCGATAGTGGTAGAAGTGCTGTACGACCTCTCTTCACATCACCTCCCGTTACTGATAACCCTTGGCCTGAAGGCGGTGACTACGCCGCCCAGAGCATTTAAGACACGTGTCGACTTGAGGCTCTACTGTCAACACCTGCAGCAGAGACCTCCAGCACACCAGCCGATAAGCACAGCGGACGACGTAGAGGCCGCTGCAACTAGAATTACCAAAAACATCAAGGAGGCCCTCCACGCGGCCTCTACGATCGTCCCGATCACTGCCAGGCGAGACGATCTGCCGCTTAACATATGCGTGCAGATCAGGCGCAAGAGAGCGTTAAGAAAGCTCTGGGCGCGTACTCGCTGCCCCAGATTAAAGACCCAGCTTAACACCATCTCGGAGGAACTGTCGGTTGCAGTCCAGGCCTTCAGAGGCGACGCCTGGGATCGGCGCATCAGTAAGGCTGAAGAGCAAGATGCGTCGCTCTATAAACTGAACCGGCAGTTGACCAGAACCAAACCTCCCGTTTGCCCGCTGATCAATAACGCAGGCAAACGCTGCTACGATGCCAAGGGCAGAGCGGATATCCTAGTCGAGCACTTCGAGGAGCAATTTATGCCGAACCCAGCAAGTGCGGAGTTCATGGAGCTTCATGCCCGGAAGGAAAGTCGCGTACAGGAGTTCCTGTCGTCGCCCGCGCCGCCTCTTGCAGGAGAGTGGTTCATCTCCCCCGCTGAATTGCGGAGGACAGTAACCCGCCTGCAACCGAGGAAGGCGCCGGGGCACGACGGGATTACCAACGCTGCACTCCGACAGCTGCCCAATAGAGTCATAGTAGAGCTTGGTCGACTCTACAATGGGATATTGCGGACATCCCACTTCCCGGAGGACTGGAAAAAAGGCAAAATCATCGTCTTGCCGAAACCCGGCAAGGACAGGCGTAGAGCTGCCAGCTACAGGCCGATCACGCTATTACCACACATAGCTAAACTGTTTGAAAGATTGCTGCTGAGACGTCTCCGTCCGTGCATCCAACTTCGGGCGGAGCAGCACGGATTCAGGAGGGGTCACTCTACAGTCACACAACTGACTAGAGTGCTGCACCTGCTTGCGGCAGAGTACAATCGTGGCCGCATATCGTTGGGCGTCTTTCTCGATATCGAGAAGGCGTTCGACCGGGTGTGGCACATAGGACTACTATATAAGCTGAAAGAACAGACCAGTGTCCCTCTTGCTATGTTGCGGTTAATGGCGTCTTTCCTGGAAGACAGGAAGTTCTACGTCTGCGTAGAGGACGCCGAGTCCGCAACAAGAACCATCAGAGCCGGCGTTCTACAGGGCAGCTGTCTGTCTGTGTAGCGCCTATTTCACCTCGTCCAGAAGAGCCCACATAGCCACTGCCAAGATGCAGCGTCTGCTGGACCTGCTGCCACCATGGCTGGATGAGTGGAGGATGGTCGTCAACGTTGGTAAGACGACCGCTCTGCTCACTCGCCGTCTCAGGAATTTTCCACCTCCGCTGACCCTCAACGGCCAGGAGATTGCGTACCAGAAGGCTGTAACCTATCTTGGATGCAGGATCGACAGGACGCTGCGCATGACAGCGCACGTCGACTTCGTCGTCCGCCGGGCCCGATGTGCGCGGGCGACGCTCTTGCCGGTCCTGGCATCCAAACTGCCAATAAAAACCAAGCTCCGGATATACAAGATGTATATCCGGACCATCATCACTTATGCTGCACCGGCCTGGTACGCACTTCTGAGCGACCCTCTGAGGCGGCGACTACAGGCCCAGCAGAATCTGACATTAAGAACGATCGTCGGAGCAGGTCGCTACGTCCGGAATGACGTGATAGCGGCCGACTTGAAGGTCGAGAGTATCCACGACTTTGTGGCCCGGTTAGCGCGCGGCATGTTTGACCGTGCCGATAACGGGCCACACGAACACCTTAACGGCTTTGCGCCGTTACACACCCGGCCACCGGACGGGCGACCTCTTCCAAGAGAACTCCTCTCTATATGTGATTAGAGAGTCGAGTAACAACCCACAATGCCGCTGAAAGGCCAACTTCGACTTCTATTGGACAACCTCTCTTTTCCCGTAATTAACCAACTACGGGAAAAATATTACCAAGTACGGATTAACCCGGAAGTACTTCACTATGCCTAAAAAGGCTATAAGGACTGGCCCATAGTGATGGGCTATGAGGAACACCCGGGCAATGGGGTATACCCCGAGGCCCGATACCTGCATTGTCCCACGGGACATTGTAGACGACATCGTATATTGCAATTCGTTCGGGAATCCTTCAGGAAAACGTTCGGGAATCCTTCAGGATTAGTTCAGGAAAAAGTGCAAGACCAGTAGTCAATAAGAAGAAAAAGTGTAGGGAAAAGTGATTACTCTCTCACGGAACGGTTTGAAGATAATTGCTGTTTTATTCCCAAGAAATTCGTCACTCAAAATTATACAGTCCACTTTGAAGAATTAAGGCGTTGGGACCGGGACGACTTCGGAAGACCCGTAATCTCCGCCTGAACCTATTTTCTGAAAAGAAAGAGGTTATCGCCCTTGTGTGTTACTCCGTTGCGGAGATCATATACGTTGTTCCCGAACCCAACGTAGGCGTGATAGGAGGCCGGATCGAAAGAAGCCTCGATTCCTCCCTTCTGTTTCAGAGCCCGAAAGTTTACGTCCTGCCCTGGTTCTTTTTCAATTGGTCCTTCGCAGCCGGATCAGGAGGACCTTCCGAACCAGGATTCCTTTTCAGTACCAAAGTTAGTATACTTATTTAGTTAGTATTCAGTATGTTTTCGAAAAATTTAATATATGTTCATAAAATATCAACAGTACAAGTCTTAATAAAAAAGTGATATACACTTTGCACACACCAGAAAAACAAACACAAGTTAATGATAACAGTTTTTCGACTCCATAGCATCAATACTTAATTACTGGGGCAATGTATATGCTATCACAACAAAGTCCTAGAAAATATACAAGGTCTCCTCTGTACTATTTAATAAAATAAGTAATTAAATAAAAACTGTATCATTACAGCCCATCGCAAGCCCACTGCTGAACATAGGCCACTCCTAAGGAATGCCACAAAGCACGGTTCTGAGCCATCTGCATCCATCAATTTCCATCAATTGTCTTACCAGATCATCACTCCATCTAGAGAGGGGGGGGTCGCCCTACAGTTCATCGGTAGGCGAAGGTTCCCACTCGAGAACCTTTCTTCCCCATCGTTTGTCGGTTCTTCGAGCTATATGGCCAACCCATTGCCGATTCAACTTAATACGAGGGCGACATTGAAAGTTTTTAGAACTGGCCACTTGTAAACGATATAATAAAAAAATAAGTTTAAATTTTGAAAATGGAACTCTTTATCAATATTTATGTGTACGAATTTTATTAATTTGTCATTTGTTTACGATTTGGCGGCAAATTGAAAATTGTCTGTGTCATGTCGACAACTAAGAATGATGATAACATCAGTGTTGTGCGGCGTATGGTAGAGACTAACAAAAGAGTGACTTATCAGCCTTACACCATTCAACCCATATCAGCAGATAAGAACAAGCTTAGGCATCGGTATGAGACAATTGCACAACATCCTCCACGAACATTTAGCGGTTAGAAACTTTTGTGCCTGGTGGATACATCATAATTTGACAGAGGCCCAAAAACACCGTCGTGTTGATTGGTGTCGTGAAAAGATTTAAAGATTTAAGGGAGGTGGGTCAAATGCTGTGTTCGACATACTTACGGGTGACGAAAGCTGGATTAATTGTTATGATCCTAAAACTAAGAGACGGTCTGCTGTCTGGGTGTTTCCTTTCGAGAAGTTGTCAACTAAAATGAAGAGAGGTCGAAGCGTGGGAAAAAAGATGGTGGCCTCGTTTTTCGGAAGGACAGGTCATTACGCAACAATTGTTTTAGAGCATCGAAAAATGCGGTTACTGCGGACTGGTACACTAACAATTGTTTGCCACATGTCTTGGAAAAAGCTCGGGAGAAACGACCTGGCAGTGGGATCCTTCTTCACCACGACAACACCTCGTTGCACACCGCCGAGCCACATTCGACCTAACCAACACCGCAAATCGACTATTTGGCGGCGTCAGACGAGGAATTACTGGGTCGACCGCCCTATAACCCCGACCTGGCACCTTGCGCTTTTAATTCATTTCCGATATTAAAAGAAAAACTTTGAGGAAAACATTTTATGATCGCCGAGGAAGCAGTGGCTGCGTTTCAAAATGCCGTCGAAGAGACCCCTAAGGACGAGTGGGTAAAGTGCTTTTCTCAGTGGTCCATCGGATGCAGCGATGTATTGATGTAAATGTACACTATTTTGAAAAGATATACCTAATAAAACTAATAACTTGCCAGTTTGTTACGTTTTTTATTTTCTAAGAACTTTCATTGTCATCCTCGTAATTCGTGAGGCTATGTTGATCACTCTGGTTCTTCTGCGGATATCCTCATTTCTTTACGTAGAGAAACTCTGACCATAGCCGTCTCCATAGCTCTCTGAGTGACCTTGAGCTTCCTTATACGGCTAGCAGTGAAACACCACAGCTCCGATTCATAAGTCATTACTAGCAACACGCACTGATTGTATAATCTCGTTTTCAAGTTTTGAGGTATACTTAACGAAACGATGTGTCGTAATTTCTCTAATGCTGCCCAGCCGAGTTGAATCCCTCAATTGACTTCTCGTCAAAAACTTCGAGCTTAGTGCTCCCACCATATTGGAACCGGCATGGGTGTGACATGAACGTTACACATGATCTTTGTTTTCAAATTGGAGGTACTATTGAGCTCATTGAGCAAAGTGCTTAGGTCCTCCAGCGATTTTGCCATAAGGACTATATCGTCGGCAAATCGAAGATGAGTGATATATTCTATTTTGAATATATTTTGAATGATATTTCAAATATATTTAATTTAAAAATATATATTTTTTTTATTTGAATTTCAAAATATATTTAATTTTAAAATATATTTTGAAGCGACAGTAGCCTAATAGCAGGGCGCGGACCGCGAACTCAAGAAGGTCGTGGGTTCGAATTCGTCATTCAACTGCTGGCGTGAACCACTCGTAACACAAGCAATTTAAGCTTACCACGAGTGGTTAAGGGGAATACTAGTAATGTTTATAGCATTGTTAATATTCTTTAAAAAAAAAAAGAAAAAAATATCCGCTATTAATAATAATAATTTATAATAATAATAATAAAGAGTTTCGAGGATATCACGTCACCCTATCTTGAACCTTTCTGCAAGTGGATGGATAGGTTTCGTACTCTGGTTTTGTAAAAAACTGTATAAAAAGGACTATTATAATACGTACCTACGTACAGTATAGTTGATAATAACCCCTGGGAGTGAGGTGGTCGCTTCCTAGCTATTTCTTGAATAAGTTTTATAAGTATGTACAGCCTGTGTTTTTTACTGTACATATAATAAACTTAGATAAAAATAAGCATAGAAAAACACGCACCGCCGGCGGAGGAGGCCCGTGTTGCTCTATGAAAATATGTCTAGCTGGGTTTCTTACTGGATCTTCCCAGAACAGGGGCTTTTTCCGAACTAGTGATAAAAGTAGAAAATTACTTTCTATCTGGGGGCACGGCAGTGCCCCTGCCAAGTCGAGCAAAAAAGCGGCACGGCCGTACCATCTTTTCTCGAAGCAATTCAGGCCATTTTCGACCCTTTATAACTTCATGGTCAATAAAACTAGAAGCCTAAATTTTCAGTAACCGAGTAAGCATTGTATAAACATGGTACCTATATTTAAAATTTCATTAAATTTGAACCAGTATTTTAAGAATTGTAACCAGTCAAATAATTTAATGCTTTTGGTGTCCATCTTTGTAAGGAACGGAACGCAAGACTACTTGCTCTTGACACATTGACGTTTTGATGCCAGATGGGACAATTTGTCAAAATATCACAAAGATTTTCAACACGTAGACAAGGAATTTTTTTAATTTGAGGTGGATATTATTAATTAATTACTTAAAATATTCTGCTATGCCTTCAAGTGATAGTGAAGATTTTGAAAGTGCTGATGAGGGCCGGAATAGTCCCAGTAAGAAAGAAAGAAAGAAGCGATTATCTTCGTCAAACTATAGTGACAATTTAGAGTTTGATCTGGAAACTAAGAAAGACGATGCTTTAGCAAAATCAAATGCCAAAGATGTAGTAAGTAGCAGATTATACTAAAATGTTATAATTAAAAATTGTGCCCAAAGTCTTGTTTAGATGGCATCATCATCATTACAGCCCTTCACATGTCCACTGCTGAACATAGGCCTCACCAAAGGAATGCCAGGCTTAACTTTAGATTAACTACCCAAAGTGAGCACTTTCAAGTTTTTAAAAGATCTACTTTTTGAAATTCCAGTGCTTGAAAATTCATAATTTTCAGTTTATTAGCATTTTGTTAGGGTTTAATAAAATTTAAATATTCTTGATTTATACTATGCAATTAAAAATAACTCATATTGCAATAACTCGTTGTTAAAATTATTTCCCAGTTAACACTAATTTTGACAACAAAACAGAAAAAAATATTTGGTAAAAAAGTTTAGGTTTAAAACTATTTTTAATCAAAAAAATATTGGCAAAAAGATATTTTCACTGTATATATATATATATATATATATATATATATATATTATATATATATATATATATATATCTTAGAGATGGGCCATATACTCATTTATCACATTCATTATTCTGCATATTCGGCAGCTTCACCAAATATTCATATTCGGTCGAGCTGAATATTCAGCTAAATCACTGAACATTCGTTAAAGTGGTACTCAAAGTGCCCACTGTATTGAAATGTATGAATTAAGTAATGCCATGTCTTTCATAATCTTACTGTTGAAAGTATATTTTATTTATGTTAAATTATTTAAAAATCTACTTGTATAGCATTATGTTTTTGAGGCACTGCACTGTAGATTTATTTCCAATTATAGCAAATAAAAAGCTTATAATGATTTTGGAATCAAACAAAGAAACATTACATTTGTACTTTTCACTTTACTTTCGTCAAAAGTTTCTTTAAAATAATTCCAAATAGTAGGAGATCTACTGTCACTCATTTTTGTCATATAATTATCAATTTTCACTAAGAATAACACAACCAAATAATTTTTTCTCTCAAAATTGTCAGAATGTAAGCATGTGCTGGCAATTTGCTCAGTACTATGTATATGATGCAACAACATGTCAGGTGTGGCGGAAGTGCTAGGGGCAGAGTCCGGCGCTAATCCCGCGCGCTTTATGGTTACAAGTTTCGATATACATTGGTTAGGTACCGATGTGATCCTGACGAATAATGTTCGGCCGAATATTCAGTTTGGTAAAAGTTTTACGGAACTTTCGGCCGAATATTTGTATTAGTTGAAATCCATATTTGGCCTATCACTAATGTATATTGTTTTAAATTATTGAAGTAATTGTGACCAAGGCTTTCAAAAATCACTTTGGACCATGAATATTTAGTAAAAATAAGTGTTTGTATGTAAAATGTTTATTGCTAATCAATTGAAGAACAAAGTAGTTTTTTCTCACAAGCTATCTTAAAACTAGATCAGAAACATACTTGATAGAAATGTACAGAAAAGTAATATCAATGTAGGTTTTAATGCAGTTGAGGTGTCCCTTGGTAAAGCAGCGAACATCTGGTTTATTCTGCCAGGCTTAGGAAAACTAGCTTAACCAAGGAAAAACTAATGTGCCCTAAAATCGGGTTTATCTGTTAATAAAATGTTTTTGACCACGGATTTGCTATTTTTGACAGGAATTTCAATAAAAAATATGTATTTTTGAGGGAAGGGTATGGCAAGGAGAACTTCTTCCCTATCTGTTATATTCTGTTTCAAAAAAATTGTACTAAAATACCATAAAACTTCAGTTTGCATAAGAGGGCTAAGTTTAAAGAGTTAGAGTTAGAGGGAAAAGTTTAAAGAGAGAAAAGCTTAAGGAAATAAACATATTAACTTTAGCCTCACAATATATTTATGAAAATGTAATGTACATAATAAGAATAAAGATAATCATTATTCTTCAAACACTCTTTAGACTCTTTAAACTCTAGAACCACAAGCTTGTTATGTCAATGATAAGTAATTTATTTATTGGGCTATATATACCTTTTACATCATTTTCATTCCAAAAAACTGTTTGTCCATCAAAAAGTGTAAATTTTCATTAAACAAAAACCGGATGAATGGATAATATGATATATTATATAATATCAAGGAATTCATGAATATAAGTTACCATTGGGAATGAATGTTTCAAAAAAATTTTTTTAAACATTCATTCCCTCCTTCCTTTCAAGGACAGAGATGTTTTCCCAATCAGTGGTAAATATTATATAAATATTGGGAAGACTGCTATGGATACGAATGAAAGCGGGCTTAAAGAAGTTGTTTGTGTTAGGGGTCTACACCCCAGACATGTCTAAGCCCACTTATATCCGAGAGCAGTTTTGGGAAATGGTAAGGATGGTGTTAATGAAGTGTAAGGGAAATGAAAATATTATTATTCTAGGAGATTTTAATGGAAGGGTTGGGGTGAGGAGGCTTGTTTATGAAAGGATATTGGGAATGTTTGGTGATGAAAATATAAATGAGAATGGTGAAAGTCTCCTCACCGTATGTATGGAAAAGAATCTTTTTGTGACGAACACTTGCTTTCGCCACAAGAGGATTCACATGTGTACTTGGAAAAGAGGTGACGATAGAAGCATGATAGATTTCATAATGCGGATGAAAGATTGAGGGGCGCAGTGGTAGATACAAGGGTTTACCGGGGTTCTAACGTAGGAATGGATCATTATTTGGTTTTATGCCAAATTAATGGTCTGTTCAGGCGTTGGCGCCATTGATCATCTGTGTCTACCACTGCGTTACAGCGTATTAGAACAGAAAGGTTACGAGATGAAGGTAAGAAAAACAAGTTCAAATGTAGACTGAAAGAAAATATAAGTGGTTTAGATGAATTATGTATGAAGGAGTTAGACCTGGAGAATGTATGGCAAAATGTAAAGAAAGATTTAGTGGATGCAGCTACCGAAGTATGTGGGGTTGGTAAGAGAAAGAATGAAAGGAAAAATAATACATTATGGTGGGATGATGAGATACGTATGGAAGTTGAAGCAAATAAGAGAGCATGGCTAGATTTACTAGTAACAAAGGCTGGTAATTCTAGCGGTACAAATGATGATATTGAAAGAAAAAAGGCAGTCTTTAGACATCTAAATATGAAAGTAAAAGAAGTAGTTGAAAGAAAAAAGCAAGAAAGAATGGATAAGAATGATAGAAGAATATCGGATTACTTCCAGGCAAATATTAAAATGTTCTGGAAACTTGTAAGAACTGCCAGGGGACATTCAAAACAGCCTATGATGAATGCTATAAGAGACGAGAATGGCTATATTCTGAATGATGAAGTTTTGAGTTTAAAGAGATGGAAGGAATATTTTGAAAGCGTGTTTATGAGTGAGGAGACAATGTGTGTACTAAGTGAAGTAGAAACTCCGAAAGAAGAGGAAAGAGGTAGCGAGATAAGTATAGATGAAATAATGAAAGCAAGGAAAAGCATGAAAGCAGGTAAGGCTGCCAGATATAATAGAGTTTCACTCGAAATGCTAAGGGCTGGAGAGGAAGTGGTGACAGGCCTGCTGAAAGAAAGAAAGAAAGAAACAGATTTTATTTGGCACATGCAACACACTCAAGTGGATTACATAAAACAAATAACATTTAAGTAGTCATACAACAAAAACAACAAAAAAATTTTACATAGAAATCATGAAACAGGACATTCACTCCTTGTTTATAGATATGATAAAACAAAAAAAAACAAAAAAAAAAGCAAACAATAATATAAAAAAGAAAAAAAATAATAATAAAGAACTGGATAATAAGGAGTAATGCATAGGGTGTATTACAAAGACAATCCACCCGTTAATGCTGCTCTGTTCCAAAAAGGAAAGCCACTCAGGATATGTTGGAATGTATCAGAAGTACAACACCCCAACCCTGATTTTCAGTGGCACCCTTATATATTTAAAATAAAAATACACAAATTAGTATAAATATATATATATATATATATATATACATATATATATATATATATATATATATATATATACATATATTATATATTCTTTATATGCAGAGGGCAGTTCTGTTGTGTTAAACCAAATATAATAACAAAAATTTAATTCTTGTAATATTGTCATAATTCTTATAAAATATTCTTAATACTGTAAGAGGTTGCATTGAAATTCACTCAGGAACGTAATTAAGTTTAAGCTACAAACAAATACACAAACCAGCTGGAGTACACCGCTTCATTACATAGTTTCAATAAATAATATATACATACTCAAACACACACACATATACATATATATATGTATGTACATATATATATACATAAATATAAACAAGCACACATACATACACATATACACGCTCATACATTATTTATAAAATTACATACTATCAAAATATCTGCACTACTTGACTTTGAGATTGCTGATCTAAGAGGAACAATTTAAATTTTTGACGGAAGCTATGTATCGATTGTATATTACGGAACGGCGGCGGCAAGTTGTTCCAACACTTGGTTGCTGCATATCGAAAACTGCCTCGAAACGCAGCGGTGCGGTGTTGAGGCAGAAGCAACCCGTACGCTGAAGCTCTTGTCACTACATTTGTTAAGACGTTGTCTCGAGCCCAGCGCAATTTTTCATAGAGATAAGACGGCGTCCTGTATTTTATACAACCAAACAACAGCGTAGCAAAATGCAACTGCCACCGGTAATCCATTTTGAGCATTTTCGCATTATTAATGTAAGGTGTAACATGTGAACGGGGAGGTATTTTAAAACAGAAACGGGCACAGGCATTTTGTACGCGCTGTATAAGTTTCTTTGAACGGTTGAGAAGTCTAGGACCTATTACTGCATCTGCATAATTGAATTTGGAAAGTATCAAGGACTCACATAATCTGATACGGACTTCCATCTTTAATACATCCCTTATCTGGTATAGAACTTTTAGTCTGTAAAAACAATTTTTAACGTTATTTATTATATGTTTTTCGAAGTTTAGTGCCTCATCCATCAATATTCCTAAATTTCTAATCTCAGTAACTCGATCAATATTTACATTTTTAATTGAAATTAAAGGACGATTTGCCAAAACTTTATTTATTTGTTTTTTGGTACCAAGTAGCATATATTTCGTTTTATTAGGATTGAGTACTAATGTATTTGCTTCAGACCAGTCGACTATACGATTTAGGTCTTCATGTAATTTTTGTATGGCTACAGTACTCTCATTTGGCTTGAAAGAAATATACACTTGTATATCATCAGCATATATATGATAGCTACAGTTTAATATATGTTTTACGATATCAGCACTATACAGCGAAAAAATCAAGGGACCAAGTATTGAACCCTGCGGAACACCTCTTGTAACAGCACAGCAATCAGATGTTATTTTATTGCCGTGTTCATCTATTACTTCGACAATTTGCCTACGGTCATTAAAATAGCTACGAAACCAATCTATAGTTTCCGAGCTTAATCCATAGTAGTTTAATTTAGAGAGTAACAACTCCCTATTTAACGTGTCAAATGCACGGGAATAGTCTAGAAGAACTAGAATATGGTTACAATACCGGAATCCCGAGCACTTAGAACATTATCCACTACATCGGCCAAAGCTGTTGTAGTGCTATGTCGTTTCCTAAAGCCAGACTGTACACTCGGTAGAATTTCATTTTGGTCTAAATAATGAGTTAACTGCTTAATGTTGCTGCACACCTTGTTTAATTTATGCTGGGAACTGAAGCGCGTATTGGTAGACTGGTGCAAAGCCGAGATAGTCCCAGTATATAAAGGAAAAGGGTCGCAGCAGGACTGTAAAAACTACCGTGGCATCAGCCTTCTTAGCATTGTGGGAAAACTGTATGCTAAGGTACTGATTGAAAGGGTCATGAAAGAAACTGATGGAAAAATTTGGGATGTTCAAGCGGGATTTAGAAAGGGAATGGGATGTACAGATCAAGTCTTTTCCATGCGCATGATCGCGGAGAAGTTTTTGGCCAAAAACCAAAAGGTTTTTTGTGCGTTCATGGACTTGGAAAGGGCCTATGACAGAGTGGATAGGGATGTGCTATGGCAAACACTGAACTCATTTGGGTTGAGCGCTGGCTTGATACAGGCATTGGAGTCTCTTTATGGGGACTCTAGTGCTTGTGTTAGGATCAACGGGGTCTACTCGGACTGCTTTGACATCCATAAAGGTGTCAGACAGAGCTGTGTGGCTTCCCCGTGGCTGTTCAACCTATTTATGGACAGTTGTTTGCAAAATTTGAAAGTTGAAGAATGCGGATTAAGAATGGGTGAGTTAACCGTCAAATGCCTTTTGTACGCCGATGATCAAGTTATTCTTGCGTCGTCGGCGGCCGAGTTGCAAATGATGGTTATATTAATGAACTAATCATTAAAAGAAAGGGGTATGAAAGTAAACGCAAGTAAGACGAAGGTTATGGTTTTTGAAAGAGAAGAAAGTAAAATGATTTGTGAAATAAGAATAGAAGGCGAGTTGATCGAGCAATTAGATGAGTTTGTATATTTGGGTTGCGTATTTAGCAGGGATGGGAGATATGATAAGGATATAGAACGACGAGTGAATGCGGGAAATAGAGTAAATGGGGCCCTGCACTCTATTGTGAAGAGTCAAAATGTGTCGAAAAAGGCATGTATGGCAATTCACAATGCTGTGTTGGTCCCTACTTTAACATATGGTAGTGAAAGTTGGGTGTGGCAGAAGAAGCACGAGAGTAGAATGAATGCAGTAGAAATGCGGTCGTTAAGGAGTATGTTAGGGATGAATCTGAATGACAGGGTAAGAAATTGTGTAATAAGAGAAGAGTGTGGTTTGCAAGATGATGTTGTGACCAGGATTAAGAAAGGAAAGCTTCGGTGGTTTGGTCATGTGGAAAGAATGAATGAGGAAAGAGTGACAAAGAAAATTTATGTTGCAGAAGTGAATGGCAGAGTCTGAAAGGGACATCCTAGGCGAAAATTTATCGACCAAATTGGCGATTTATTGAAAACGGGCCAAATTAGGAGTACCCTTAACCGACGAGCATGTATCTGTAGGTGTATGGATGTGAAGGAGGCGAGAGAGGTGTGTCAGGATCGTGCCAAATGGAAGTCTGTAGTCTCTGCCTACCCCTCTGGGTGACGTTTAGTGGTGGCGTGAGTGTTTGTGTATTATGGTAAATATCAAATTGACTTTCAATGTTTAACATAATAATCTATATTGAATGAAATTCTATATTTTAAATCAGTGTAAAATAAAATATAATTAATTATTCTATTCTATTCCTTTAATTCTATTTGTCGATTGGACTCTATTTAGAGAAGTTTCTGTGGTCATATAAAGTGTATATTGGTGTAAATTTAGATTACCTCACTAAACTTGATGGTAAAACATAATTGAATCTGATACACAATAATTACAACATTTACCCCATTTTTCTTTGTTTAACAAATGTAATTACTCTTTTTAAGCACTTCATTCATCACCTACAACATAGAGCTTGTATTAATGTGAAAAAGGTTTCAATGTTAATTTAAAAAATTTATAAAGCTAAGTTTGTATAAAAAGGGTTATTATAAAGGAATTTATGGATGAATTTATGGTTGTAGTATGAATGGGTCGGATCGACCGGTGAAGGACTACACTCTCACAGAATACCAGCGTAAAATTGCAGCTTAGTGCTGCTGTGTTTATGAAACGAGGCATTTCATCTTATTTCTCAGGGGTGACAATGCATCTGTGTTTTGATTTTAATCGAGGATAAATGTAGAAGACTGTGGACCACAGCATCCACTTACCATCTGATTGACTGTGTGCTCGTTTTTCACCCTTATTCTATATAAAAAAGATAATAACCCTTGGGAAAGGTGATTGATACCGAGCTATATCTAGTTTGTTGTGTTGTTAATTGTGTAACATACATAATTGTAGGCTTTTATTTGTTTTTAAAGTCCCGCTGGGTTTTCTTGCTAGTTCTTCCCAGGACAGAGGTTTTTCCAAACCAGTAGTAAATTTAAAAAAAGTACTTAGTGCATATTATTTATAATCTATATTAAATAAAAAAATTTCTGTTTCAGAATTAATTAACAACGCTAATTTAAAATATTTTAAAATGTTATGTTATTTTTATTTTATTATTTTATTTAGATTTTTAAACTTGTTTATTGACTAACTTTTGTCAATTAACAAGATTAAAAAATCCGCGACAACTGTGTACTAACTGCACTGTACTGGCAATTGCTGTGTTCCAGTCTTAAGGGTATAGAGAGCAATTATAATTACAGCCGGAAAGACATTCCTCAGAGATGATAACACATATATAGCCTTTTTTATAGGGTAGGGTGACGAACTAGCACACAGTCCACCTGATGGTAAGTGGTTCCTGAGGCCCGTAGGTATCTTCATCTATCCTCAATTGCAAACCAAAATGCAGATGTGTTATCACGTGTGAGGACTAAAATGGAATGCCTCGTTTCCTGTAAAAAGGGTCTCCGGTTCTCTACACTCATCATACGAAACACAGCCGCATTAAGCTACTATTTTATGCTGGTATTCTGTGAGAGAGTTGTCCTTCCCCAGTTGAGCCGACGCATTCATCCTACAACTATACTATAAATATAACTAACTGCAGCATGGCTCTACCAAGTATATCATTTCTTTATTTGAAGGTGTTTCCAGGTGTCCATGGGCTCCAGTAGCCACTTAGTGTCAAGTGGATTTTACTTATATATATATATATATATATATATATATATATATATATATATATATATATATATATATATATATATATATATATATATATATATATTTATGTTGCTTGGTAATTATTGCCTTTCAAGCGTCAATATATTTGTTTTACAGTTAAAGAAGCATTTTGGATTAGTGGTCAATAGTGACAATGCATCTGCATTTAGATTCTTAATTTATTCTTTGTACTTTTCTTTTTTCACTTTTACAAAGTGTGTATGTAGTATGTGTACATGTCTCCTAAAACAAATTACTTTGCATGTTATTTTTATCACTTTTATAATTTGGTGTCAGTACCCGGTTGACCGGTATTTTTCGCTCGGTTTTTTTTTATTCGTGTGTTTTGGAAATTATATTTAGATACAAATTACATACTGATGAAATACGAATAATATTTTTTGATCTTAGCGACATAATAGAAAAAACTGAACTGGTTATTTGAATAAAAAATCATGAGTGCAATTAGTTTAATTTAAATTTTCGTGTTTTTAAAAAATACTAAAAAAAAGGGCTCGAAAAAATAGATTTTATCAAAAAAGAAAGGAACTTGAAAAAAAAAATAAAAAAAGTCGGTCGTTCGGTCTGGGCTCGAACCATGGTATTACGATTTTGTGACCGCCCAATATACGAATTAAGCTAATTGTAATCATTAATAAACTGTCAAAATTTATCTTCTTATTCTAACGATATTGTAGCAGTTTTTCATTAACTAAAAACACGGACAAAAAGATTTATTGCCCTCGAAACTCCCTGCACACAAAATTTTATGAAAATCGTTGGAGCCGTTTCCGAGATTCCGATTATATATATACAACGTGTCCCAAAATTCAACGATAAGCCAACACCGGAGGATAGACCTGCCCCGGACTAATCGGGGAAAAAAAAGAAAAAAATATATCCCAATTTTATTTTAAGTTATACAGGGTGGGGCAGCATAACTTCCTTTTTTTAAAACCTAATAAAACACATTGTATGAATCGGAAAAATTTTATTTGGTTTTACAATGTAAGTACATACTTAAAGTTTTGTTTTATTTAGTTTTGAAGATCAAATCAGGTAGATGACGTCCCTTATTCTCTATACATTGAGTATACCGATTTCTGGTGTTTGTCATAACTCTTTGAAGCAGAGCAGGCGTTATGTTGGCAATTTCTTCCTGGATGTTGTTCTTTAAATCTTGTAGGGTCCTTGGACGGTTCACATAAACACGGGATTTCAAAAAACCCCATAGAAAAAAGTCACAAGGGGACAAATCGGGAGATCGGGCCGGCCACTGCAAATCGCCCCTGATTGAGATAAGGCGTTCTGGTAAGTGTTCTCTCAAAACAGCCATCGATGCTCTTGCAGTGTGTGCCGTTGCACCGTCTTGTTGGAACCAAATGTCTCCCAAGTCCAACGCATTCAGCCGGGGTAAAAAGAATTCCTGTAACATGTTTACATACCGGCCCGAATTCACTGTTACTGTGACTTCATTTTCCTCAAAGAACCAGGGACCAATAATTGCAGCTGAGGAAATTGCACACCACACTGTGACCTTAGGTGAATGCAAAGGCCTTTCATGCAATTCTCGAGGATTGGTGTCAGCCCAGTAGCGCATGTTTTGTTTGTTCACGGATCCACACAAGTGAAAATGTGCTTCATCACTAAAAAAAACAATAGCGTCCTCAGGAACGACATCCAGAAGAATCTCACATGCGTTCCTGCGAGAATCGTAGTCACGTTTTGACAGTTCCTGTACAGTCGCCATCTTGTATGGATGGAAATGTAAGTCTTCATGGAGAATTCTCCGCACAGAACGACTGGAAAGTCCAAGGGCAGATGCATGTTTGCGCGCAGAACGCCGTGGTGATCGCAACATTGAAGCTCTGACTGCCTCAATGTTCTCAGGTGATCTAATGGGCCGAGGGACTCCAGTTCTTCGTTTTGTCACACTTGCAGTTTGTCTAAACGTAGTGACCCACATAACAATTGATTTTCGGTCTGGAACAGGGGCCAACGGGGCTAAATTAAAGCGATTTCGAAAGGCGCGCTGAGTTGCAATCACAGAACATCCGCGCGAAAAGTAAGCCTCAACAGCAAACGCACGCTCCTCACTGTTCCAACGCATTATGGCGACTGAGCTGTCTCGACTAAACTTTATAGCCCCCCCCTCTCGAACGAGACCACTAGCGCTCCACTACGATGTCACCTGACCGAATGGCGCGCATTACAAATAAGGAAGTTATGCTGCCCCACCCTGTATAAAAAAATGAAATTCTTCAGAATTTGAGACCGTTTATGATATTTTTCACTACAATGACCACCATTTTTTTAATATTTTTTTCTTTTTTTTTATAGGCAACCTGAATAGTACTGCTATCTACAACAATTCTTAAAAACTCCAGAATAACTCTTGTTTAGTCACGAAAATTAATGAAACTTATTTTACTCCCTATATTTTTTGAAGACTTTTATTTTAACCAAATTTAACTTATCGTGGTGTAAAAAAAAAGTATGAACACTAGTATGGCAAGTTTTTTTAAAAATTGACGCAACTAACCAATATTCCGAAATGGTATAATACTCTAGGAAAACATGTTATAAAAAAATATGGGCCTATTATTTCTAAACAGGGGCCAAATTCCTTAAATTGTAATTGTCAGTAATTACTTTTACTACATGCCCAAAATGGGTTCTTGTTACAATTTCTAGGAATTTGAATGGGGCATTAATACCTTAGATGTTAGAGAGAGATGGATAGATAGAGATATTTACGTTAAAAAGAGACAACAACAGGGCAGGTAAAGAAGCTGTTATTCTCAGCAAGTCAGTTCAGTACGCTCTGCTCCTTTGTTTACTGCGCACCGTTCCCAATTCAACTTACGTAGCTCTCGTACATACTATCGCCTTTTGGCTTGGCTTTTTGGACTGGAATCGATCTGCAAACTTAACTGACCTGGCATTATTTGGACTGGAAGTGATCTGCAAACTGAACTGACCTGGCATTATCTTGGACTACGATTGTGTGTTTTGTTATTTAGAGTTCTGGCGCATTTTGGACTTGGCGTTTAACATGCCGCAACCGTACACACCACAGAAATACGCTAATATGCATTTAATCTGTGGAGAATGCCGATGTAATGCTAACGCTGCTAGCAGACTGTATCGAGAAAGATACCCAAATGCTCAAAAATATCCTGATTATCGAGTGTTTATTAATGTGCATCAAGCGTTTTCGGAGGGTCGTATGCCGTCCAATAGGAGAAGCGCTGGAAGACCTAGATTGGATCGTGATGAAGAAGTTCTCAATGAGATAGAAAATGACTCGACTACTTCGGTACGTGCCATAGAAGAAGCTACAGGAATCCCGTAAAGTTCTGCACATTGAATATTAAAACGTCACAAGCTTCACCCATATCACTACAGGCGTGTGCAGACGTTATTACCGCGGGACTATCCGCTACGAGTCACATTTTGCCGTGTAATGCTGCAAAGGCACAGTGAAGATCCCCAATTCCTAGACAAAATTCTATGGTCGAATGAAACAACATGCAAGAAAGATGGATATTTACAACATGCAAGTAAGATGGGTACATAGTTGGAGTAATGAAAATCCACACTTCATGAGACAAGACAAATTCCAATATCAATTCAAGGTTAACCTATGGACCGGCATATTAAATGTAAAAGTAATTGGGCCCTTTGAGTTACAAGGAAACTTAGATGGCAATAGTTATTTAAACTATTTACAAAATGACTTGCAAGAATTGTTAAACGACGTGCCCTTAAGTGATCTTCAAAACATGTGGTTCCAAAATGATGGTTGCCCAGCACATTATGCCCGTCCTGTGCGAGAATATTTAAATCAAGAGTATCCAGGGCGTTGGATCGGGCGACTTGGTCCTATCTTATGGCCACCCCGTTCACCCGATTTGAACCCTAGGAATACTTCTATTTGGGGTTGTTTTAAAAACAGGGTCTACTCAAAACCGATTGCGACATTGGTCGAGCTTCGTCGAAATATCACTCAGGCTGCTGATTACATTAATAGCAGAAGATATGCAAGAAAAATAAAACGATCATTTTTAAGGCGATGTCGAGCATGTATTAATGCTGGTGGAAAACAGTTCGAACATTTGCTATAATGTTAATAACTTAATAAATTACACGTGAAACTGTTTGTACCATTTGTTTTGAAATATTAAACATTTTTCAAGAACTAATACTTTTATTACACCCGACCGTCATTTGGTGGTCATTTGTTGTTAGGAAATAATAGGCCCATATTTTTTTATAACTTGTTTTCCTAGAGTATTATACCATTTTGGAATGTTGGTTAGTTGCGTCAATTTTTAAAAAAACTTGCCATACTAGTGTTCATACTTTTTTTTACACCACGATAAGTTAAATTTGGTTAAAAGTAAAAGTCTTCAAAAAATTTAGGAAATAAAATAAGTTTCATTAATTTTCGTGATAAAATAAGAGTTATTCTGGAGTTTTTAAGAATTGTGGTAGATAGCAGTACTAGTCAGGATGCCTATAAAAAAAAAAGAAAAAAATATTAAAAAAATTGTGGTCATGGTAGTGAAAAATATCATAAACGGTCTCAATTTCTGAAAAATTTCATTTTTTTATATAACTTAAAATATAATTGGGATATATATTTTTTTTCTTTTTTTCCCCGATTAGTCCAGAGCAGGTCTATCCTCCGGTGTTGGCTTATCGTTAAATTTTGGGACACGTTGTATACAAGAATTGCTCGTTTAAAGGTATAGGATATCCTTCTTCATCAACCTGTGAAAAATTGGGTTGCTTTTAATATCCTGCGGCACAAATTCTGTTAGTGATTTTGGTCTTAATCAATGTACAATATCATCGCCATATGTGTGTACACAAAAAGAAATTGTTCTTAAAAATTATAAACTTAATTGCATCTTTTGTTGTTATTATTTGCTGATTGTGTTTGTAGGCAGAAGCTACAGATGGGTGGGATGACTTTGATATAGAAGAGGAGGCTAAACCTTCGACAAAAAACATAACAGAAAAGGCAACTGTTATAAAATCAGAAACAAAGCCCACTGGTGTTATAAACACAAATGCAAAAAGTGAAATACAACCTGAAAACTCACAAGACACAGGTTGGGATGATTTTGATGATTGGGGAGATACTGAAACATCCTGTAGTATCAAAGAGGTAAGCAACTTAATTACCTGTCCACAGCATAAATAAAACAGGATTTATTATTGTAATTACATTTAAAGGTGAAAAATATAAATTATCCAAACAAATTCAAGACTTTACTATAAAAAAATGTTAAATTTAACCAAATATTATACATTCATTTAATTTGTTTCATTCTATTTGTAAGTTGTAATGCATTCTGTACCTAATATTTACATATTCTATCTATACATATATATAAATTAATTTAGGGTCTGTAATATTAAAATAACTGACTTTTATTAACACCCTGATACACCATCCACACCATCTGGATGCTTGGCGGTCCACCACTGTACGTTTCACAAGGAGTTTTCTTCCACGTACAACCTCTCTGTGGAATAGTTTACCACCGGCGATTTTTCCGGACCGATACGACCTGGGGACCTTCAAGAAAAGAGCTTACTCCTTTCTAAAGGGCCGGCAACGCACCCGCAATTCTCCTGGTGTTGCGGTTGATCATGGGCGGCGGTAGTCACTTAACATCAGGTGAGCCGCATGCTCGTTTGCCCTCTCTTCTATAAAAAAAAAATAAAAAAATAATTGCATTCCATTAAAATATGAATAACTATTTGTAAAATTTTTATCCATGTGTTGGTATGTCTGTCTGCTTACTACTATGTGGTAGAGGCCATGCTGCAGCTATATTAATAGTATAGTTGTAGCATGAATGGGTCGGCTCGACCGGGGAAGGACCACACTCACAGAATACCAGCGTACAATAGCAGCTTAATGCTGCTGTCTTGTGTGGTGAGTGTACAGAACCGGAGACCAATTTTCACACATCACACAGCAACTACTTACCATCAGGTGGACTGTGCTCGTTTGTTACTCGTGCTCTATAAAAAGAAGTTAATCTTTGGAGACTATCCTATGAAGAAAACTTGTGAGATTTTTTTGTGAAAAGGAAAAATTGATAAAATAATGATCAGTGGTAAATCATTATGGAACTTAGTAGTTACCAGAAAGTTTAAATAGTCATGATTACATTTTAGTCTATGTGTAATTGCAAACTTAGTTCTTATACATATTTCACATCTAGGTGTACTGGTGTATATTCCAAAACTTGAAAAGGTTTCCATGACAATACTGAATCAGGTTTATAAACCTATTTGTGTAACTTAGTTACTATTTTCAGGATCAACTCAAGCCACAGAGTGAAAATAAATATTCAAATATTAAAGAAGTGACGGAGAGGTTGGCAGCAGCTTCTACTAAAAATGAAGGTTGGGGATGGGGTTGGGGTGTAGACTCAATATTTAGCACTGCAACTGCTGGAATCAGTACACTTACCAGTCAAGTTTCACAGGTATGCATTCAGATATTTGTTAATCATATGTAAACAAGAGTTTTAAAGTCTGTTTTTGTTTTTAATGTTAGTTATAATGTTATTAATATTAAAAGTTCGATATATTCGGATTTTGGTTTAATCACTCTGGTAAAGCCGTAAATTATGTAAGTATTATTTAATTTAAAAAATCATTAGAGCTGACTAACAGTCACTATTGTCAAATCAGTGTATGAATCAGCACATAATTTGGTTTAAACTCTTTTCTGTTCTGTTAATAATACATTCGGAGATTTGCTGTTTCATTTAACAACATAAATGCTAATACTCTTCTATTAGACTATTCTAAGTATTCTCTAGGTTTCCCATCAATGCTCTCTGCATTTACATCTGTCTGTATAAGAGATGGAATACCGCTATTAATCGGAACCACACGGTTATTCTATCCTTTCCCATAGAAAGTAGAAATGTCATATACATCACCTTACAGCATGTTACCAGGCTTGCCACTTATCACCCAAGTATGACTTACCTCACATTTGCATCTGCTTAAACCCCACATATGCATATATAAATCATAGAACCTAATTTATTTGTCATCCATATTTTATTCCTAATACTGATTTATATTTTCAGGGCATTTCTACAGTCCTAGAAACGAGCATTGGTGCACCGGACCCAGAAGAACTTGCTAGAAAATCTTCTAAAGATATTCATAGCCAGCAAACTTTGTCTAAAGAATCTAGCACTGAAAAATCACAGATTGACAGTTCTAAGGACACTCATAATAATGATGCACAATTTCCATTTGGTAGTCTTATATCTGGAATGACTAAATTTGTTGAGACAACTGGTTAGTGTTAATGACGATTTTTAAAACTTAACATTGTTATTATTTCAAATACTTATCTCTCACACAGAACTTTTTTAATTTTGATTACTTAATGCTGCCATTGTTCAAGTTTTAGTACCACAATAGTATTCTCAATGGAGTCTTGCTTTCTGCGGTGAACAAGATTAAAGCTTAGATGCCAGAGTGTATATGCAAGCGCATGTGCTCTCTCATTCTCATAGTGTCCAATAGGACAGCAATCTGAAAAGACCAGAGAGAGACCAGGTGCAACACCAACTACTACGACAACAACTTTACGTGCTTCGAGGCAGGAGGGGTGGAACACTGCCAACTTCCTGTCTCTAGGTTGCTACTAAGAACTTCTTGATAGAAAATTCCGATAAGTAACTGATTTTGATCCGACCCGGGATTCGAATCACATGATCAGCGGTTGCACTCGCAGACCACTAGACCTACGATGTAGTCTGCTCCCAACTTAGAGCTTGTGGTATAAATGATCCGACCCGCGATTCGAATCACATGATCAGCGGTTGTACTTGCAGACCACTAGACCTACGAGGTAGTCTGCTCTCAACTAAAAGCTTATGGTATAAAATCAGTTTACAAACTGATTTTATACCATAAAGATTTTTAAATTCTGAGGAAGAAAACTTAGCATTATATAGTAAAATACAGGCTCTTGTCAGTTATCTCCACTGCTTTTTTTATTGAATAAAACTACTTTTACGGATTTTATCACGTTTAATTCGCTTAATTTTAACACTCGGCTTTTCGGGTGCTTTCCAGGACCCATGGTCACAGGGGACTGAGATGATTGACTTACCGATGTCAGAGTTAACCCGGAGTACCTTCAGCTTTTTAATTATTACATTTGGTCCAATCTACGCAGAATGAACTTACTGTGTCTTGAATTCTTGCAGTGGTATGCTTAGGTTTAGTTTTAATTTTATTAATTACAGGATCCCAAGCAGGTAATTTTTGTTTAATTTCAATAGCCTCACGTATCATCCTTGGCAGTAATGGATGTTCCTTCGTGTGTTAAAATTAAGCGAATTAAATTCGATAAAATCCGTAAATGTAGTTTTATTCAATATGTAGTGTTCGCGTAAATATAAGAAATCATTATGCATTTTTATATAGAATAAGGGTGTCAGACGAGCACGCAGTCCACCTGATGGTAAGTGGATGCTGCGGCTCATAAACATCTACATTAATCTTCAATTAAGAATGAAAATGAAGATGCGTTGTAATATCTGAGAACGAAGATAGAATGCCTCGTTTCCAGTAAAAAGGGTCTCCGATCTAAGCAGCAATAAGCTCCTATTTTACGCTGGTATGCTGTGAGATCGTGGTCCGATCCGAAGAGTACCGATCGATTCCTACAACAACCATAATTTAACTGCAGTGTGGCTCTACCACATATAAAACTATAAAAATCATTAAAAATGAATCTGAAACATGTACCTTCATTGCCAGCCATATGAGAAAGCTCAAGGTCGTTCAGCAAACATGGAGATGGCAATACTCGGAGTTTCTCTGCATAATGGACTTCGAAATGAGAATATCCACACTAGAACTAGAGTATTCAAAATATCCCAACATACCAGTAAGCTTGTTTTTACGAGTTAGAGCTATGCTGCAGCTATATTATGGTTGTAGCATGAATGAGTCGGCTCGACCGGGGAAGGATCACGCTCTCACAGAAAACCAGCGTAAAATAGCAGCTGTATGCTGCTATGTTTCGTATGGTGAGTGTAGAGAACCGGAGACCCGTTTTACTGGGATCGAGGCATTCCATCTTAGTCCTCAGGGGTGACAACGCATCTGCATTTTGATTCTTAATCGAATTTAGATGTCTATGGGCCACAGCATCAACTTACCATCAGGTGGACTGTATGCTCGTTAGTCACCCATATCCTATAAAAAAAAGCGAAAAAAGTATCTCGAGTGGCAGCTTCTACCACTAAGCGAATTGTATAGTGCCCCTCACTGGATGGAGTGACGACCTGAATAGTCGATGGATTCAGGTGGCTTAGGACCGTGCTTTGTGGAATTATTTGGGGCTGGCCTATGTTCAGCAGGACTTGTGCAGGGTTGTTGTTTTTGGTTCTGTATTATCAATATGATGTTTTTATGTATTTTTATAATTTGCTCTGGTTTTCACAGGGACTAAAGTGCTAGCTGGTGGGTTGGACACATTAGAAACGATAGGTAAGAAAACTATGGAAGTTCTTCAAGATGGCGACCCAGGACTAGCAAAAAAACGCGCCATGCTTGGTCTTGATCCAGCCGATAAACCGGTGCTGTCTCAAGTTTTAAGAGAAGCTAAAGCAAAGGCTGAGGAAGAAGACAGAATTAGAGAACAGAAGCGGGAAGCCAAGGAGGTTCATTATGAAAGTCTGTTTGATGATTTTGAAGGTAAGTGCAGTATGAACATTTTACATTACACTAATGCTACTGGTGTTCCATGTAAAAAAAGATAAGATTGTCTGTATTAAATATGCTCAAATAATACATTTCTTTAAATATAAGATGGAGGACAATATCTTAACGCTCTGATTTTCCTATCTTTCTCTCATCTTTTTATCTTCTTTTCATTTCCATTTTAAGTATTATTTCTTGATTACAGAGTCACTGAATTCCTACCCTACTGATGCTGAGTAATTACTCAAACAAAATGTAAATGTATGTACAAACAAATTTACATTTAAAAAAAATATTACGAGATATTGTAAAATATTGCAAAACTATTAATATTAAGAAAACCGATTTATAGGGGATTATCTATAATAAATGCAATCACACTCCACGTTGCAATTATTTTTAATACTACTATCAAATCTGATGAATAAAACAGAACAGAATTATTTTTATTCAAGATGTGTTCCCTGATTTACAGAAACATAGTAAAGTCGTACCTTTATTTTAATACCTATAGTAATACATTTTTTAGACCCCTCTAATTTTAGACCCATTTCTGTACTGCCAACACTTGGTAAATAAAATAAAAAATCTGATCTAGTGTTAAGATTTTTTTATGCTACCGTAAGGCTACTGCTAAGCATAGACATCCACTATTGCCTCGTAGGGTGGATTTTATTTGCCATAGTTGCACGGTTGGCAGGCAGGTTCGCAACCGCAGTTTGTTATTTTTTTAATTGTTATTAGGAAGGCGCTGCATCCCATCTCCTGGTTTGTTTCCCCATGTCACCTTTTACGACACCCACGGGATGATGTTGAGGTAGTGGGTTTTTAGCGCCGCCACTACACGCGGTATTTTTTAAAATGTAAATAAAATAAAAATCAGTTTGATTTTACCAGGGTTCGCTCGATATCTGACGCCGGTGTTCAACTGATGAAACATATTTTCTATGCATAGGAGAACTCAGAAAATGCTGTAGAAATATTTTGTAACTTTTCCAAGGCTTTCAACTGTTGTCACCATAAAACATTAATCAGAATACACTACAGCTACATCACTATTCTGTAAAAACATACGCGTAAACTTATAATACCATATGTAATAATGGAATATATACAATTGTTATCAATAGGAGCAGTTCTTCCGGCACAGTAGTATCTATGGGTACCTCAGGGCTCAATTCGTGGCCCCTTCGTGTTCTTATTTTACATTAATGACTCGTCTTATCTGGTGGGGAATATTTATGACCCATGAGTTTTATTTGCTGATGATCCTTTGAAAATATATAGACTTTGGCGGCAATTGTTAAAATATGATAAATTGAATAATGCTCTTTCAACATTAGTTCACTGATTTGAACGTAATCATTTTGCTTCTGAATGGTAACAACCTTTAAACAAGTGAATACCAGTGTGATTTTAAATGGGAAGGAGCTGAGTTTCATTGAAACCATTGCTTTTATTTCCAATAAAGTTGACGCGAAGCTTTATTGGGGCCCCATATATATGAACTTGCTAGCAAAGTTAGATCTGCAGCATATGTTGTAAAAAGATTACGAGTCCGTCTGCAGGGGAACCACCCTCTTACCAATATTTTTCGCTAAGCAGCATTGCCTGCAATACTGTGTTTCGATCTGAAGGGTATTGTAGAAAGCCACTATAATAAAAAGCTTTGAGGTATTTTATCTTAGTCCTCATCGATGACAACGCATCTGTGCCTTCTTTGATAGAAATTGGCTACAGGTTCCTATGGACTGCAGCAGCCACTTATCATTAGGCAGACCGTAAGTTCGTTTGTCACCTATATAGTATCAGTTATAATAAAAGTATTAATCTATCCAATGATAAAAGTATAAATAACTTTCAAGAAGTATTTTTGTAATCTATATTGAATAAGAGATATTTTATTATATTCTATTATATATTTATAGTGTCCATTTTAGATTAAACTATTATTTATAATGCATAAGCTTTATTTCCATTTTTGTTTCCTTCTTGTAGGTTATTTGGACGAAATTGCTATGTAGCAGTAAACTGCCATTTGTTTTTTCTCTATGGCTGATTATTTTATTATGTGATTTGTTTCTTTTGTGTGCTATATAGGATATTTTATTGTTGTATATTGAATGACGGGCGGCTATCGTTACACAATCAGATGTTAAAAAGTTATTAGTTTTGACTTTAAGTGACAGTATTTTGGCCCAAGTGTTGACTCCGAATGGAATCAAAATACAAAACTTGCGACTTTTTTTATATCATTGGGTGACAAACGAGCACATAGTCCACCTGATGGTAAGTGGATACTGTAACCCATAGACATCCAGATTTATCCTCAATTAAGAATCAAAATGCAAATGCGTTGTCACCCCTGAGGACTACGATGGAATGCCTTGATTCTAGTAAAAGGGTCTCAGGTTCTCTACTCTCACCATACGAACTTCAGCATTACACTCCTACTTTACGCTGTTTTTCTGAGAGCATGGTCCTGCCCCGGTCGAGCCGACTCATTCGTGCTACAACTATAATATAGCTGCCGCATTGCTCTACCACATTGAAAAACTTACCGTACCTAATAAAAAGTTACTATGACCAATGGATCAATCATATGCATTTGTATTCCAGGTTTGGTTCATCTAGAAGCTCTTGAGATGTTATCGAGGCAGGTCAGCATGAGAATAGATGAACGGTTGCGATCAGTAGACCCTAGTAAACGGCAAGACATCAAGGAGACTTTACAACAGGTTGCCGGTATGTACTTTTATTTTTCCTAGTGTTAAGAGGATATAGTAAGTTAGCTCAAATTCTAATTTCGACCCCACTTCCCCGCGCGAGTATGCTATGTACCGACATGTTTGTAATCACTAATACTGTAAGTAGATAGGTCGTTAGACACTTATTTCATTAGGTTTATCATATTTATGCCTTTTTATTACACGGTTATTTCCCATTTTAATTTTACGTCGTCCTGTTGCGTAATGTGTATTCTAATCGTAAGCGACACAACCTCCCCCTTCAAAGGCCGAAGCGAAACTGACCGGGCGGCAGGAATCACGCTTCAAGAGGCCGATAGTTTAGGTAATTTCTTTTTACAGTGAAAATAATCGTATTTCAAAAAAAAGTAAATAACATAAGCACTGCTTTATGGTTAGTTCATTTAGTATACAAAGTTTCATGATCTTCTTTAAAGTATTTTATGAATAACAGCGATTTATTGTTTATTTTGGAGGTAACTTTGGATTTTTTTTCTATCGAGAAAATTTTACGGAATCGTGTTTTCGTCTAACATAATCCTTAACATTAATCCTCAACTTTACCATATGTTTATTTCAAAATTAATGCTGCAATATTTTCGGCATAACAGAGTATCTTGCTAAGCCATTTGAGGTTATATTTCCCCTTAACATAGTAATATTTACGTGTTTTGATTTGACTTCACATTACTTATATATCTAATATGCTCTAAAATTATGTTAATTAATCAATAGATAGATGGCGTTCCCTTAGTTAGTACTTTTTGTTTAGTGTATGGTTTGATCTCAATCACTCTGACGTTTCAGCTGTCGACTGACCTCATAACTACTTATGCAAATAAATATTTGAAGTGTTGCTGCTGCTGTCCGTTAACTTAATCCTATAAATTAATAGCTCCGTATTTTTCAATGAGTGCTTTTTATGCAAGTAATATTAACAAAAGAGCACACATTTCATCCGGTAGTAAGTGAATGTTGTGATTCATAGATTTTAGAATTTAGTATAACGCCATTTGTTCGGTTTAAAGAAATTTATTTCTCATAAGAACATACAATGGTTCACTTAAAATGAGATACAAAGTAATTATATACTAAAGTAAAACTATCGCATCTACCTCTGGTGCTGGAGGTGTTATAGTTTTAAGCTTATTTAGTATGAGGTATAAGATTAGGATCATTTACTATGTCAGAAAAGATTACATTGTACGTACGTATTTCCTAAGTTTACTTTTAAACAATTTTATGTTATTGCAATTTTTTATGTCATCTGGTAGTTTATTGAATAGCTGTGCTCCCTCAAACAACAAAGTTTTTTTGCCATAATTAGTTCGTGTAGTTATTAATTGTAGTTTATTTTTACTTCTTAAGTTGTGTGTTGTTGTTTTTTTATGTAATTGTATGTTTGATTGAATAGAATTAGTGGTAATGTTTTTTATTAGAGTGCAAGTGCAATAAATGTATAGTTGTGTAAGGTTTAGCAAGTTAGTTTTTTCGTATAGTACTTTTGTTGGCGTTAGATAATGATAGTGGAATAATGTTTTGATAATTTTATTTTGTGTCCTTTGAAGTGGATTTAGATTTGTTTTAGCAGCTGTTCCCCATATCTCAATTAGATATTCGATATGTGATTTAACTAAAGAGTTATATATGATTGTACGAACCTTTTCCGGGATACAGTTTGCGACTTTACGTAGTGCACATAGTAATGACGTCAGTTTTGATTTGACGTGATCGATATGCATTCTCCAAGTGAGTTTATCATCTAACAATAGACCTAGATATTTTTCCTGAGTTGAACGTTTTATTATTTTATCTTCAATAGTAAGATGTGCAAACTCTGGTAAAGGTTTATTCTTTGTAGAAAAAATCATGAAAGATGTTTTTGACATATTAATTGTTAGCAAGTTATATTTTAACCATTCTCCGAGCAAGTCAAGATCCTTTTGAGCATAGGTTATAATGTTGTGAATAGATTTATCGAAATAGAAGAGACATGTGTCGTCGGCATATAATGTTAGGTGACCTGTTAGCCCTAATTTGTTTATATTATTTATATAGATTAAAAACAATAATGGACTTATAATTGAGCCTTGAGGACAGCCGTAGGATACGTTTTTAATCGAGCTGGTAAAATTATCCATTTGAACAACTTGTCGCCTATTATGTAAAAACGATGTAAACATTTCGAGGGCCTTGCCTGTAACGCCTATGTTGTTTAGTTTCTGCAACAATTTATGATGGCTTACTGTGTCAAATGCTTTTTTTATGTCAATAAAAATCCCTAAAGCGATATTCTTTTGATCGATTTGAGTTTTAATTTTTGTGATTAAGTCTACTGCAGCTGTCAGAGTGCTCGATTTGGAACGAAAGCCATATTGTTGGTCAATTAAAAACTTCTTTTTTATTAGGTATTCATTTAGGCGGTTATAAAGTATTCGTTCAAATATCTTTGATATAACAGACAAGACAGAGATTGGTCTGTAGTTACTTGGGTCAGTCCTAATTCCGGATTTAAAAATAGGACTGACCTTAGCAATTTTAAGTGTGTCGGGAAAAATACCGCGTGTCAAACATATATTTATGCAATTCGTTAGCCTCTCTACAATTATAATTTTCAGACATTTAATCGCTTTGGTGCTGATACCATCTAGACCAGTACTAGTGTTGGTATCAAGATCGTCGATTATTTTTGATACTTCAGTGATATTACAGGGTGTAAGTTCACTAAGTGTTATTTCATGCGTGTAGTTAAGTTCGTACATAAGCGTGTTATCGCTGTTTATGTGATACTTATTAGGAATTTTGTTAGCCATTTCCGAACCTATTGAGGAGAAAAATGAGTTAAATAAGTCACATATTGAATTACCTTCTGTTATTAGTCCAGTATTCGATATTAGTTTGGGAGGAGCACTGCTGTCTCTAATTTTGTTTAACGCTAAGTTATTAATTATCTCCCACATTTTCTTAGGTTTATTGTAATTGTTATGAAATAACTTATGATAGTAGATTTTCTTGTGTGTCTTGATAAGGTTTTTCACTTTGTTCTGCTCTTTAATTAAGTTTTTTTGTAGATTATCGTCTTTTGGGTGAGATTTAGTCTGCTGCCATAAGTTGTTTCGTAAATTTATTGAGTTTATAATATCTCGGTTTATCCAGTCTTTTTGTGGAGGGTTAAGAATTTTTGTCTTGCTTACTTTATTTTTGTTTATTTGTTCTAACATAAATCTCTCTAGGTAGTAATAGTCATTTTCTTCATTAGTGTATTTGGCTTTTAAAGTAGTGTTGTATAACTTTTCGTAATCAAGCGCTATATATTGAACTCTTTTATGTGTTTTTGTTGTTAAGTTGCTTATTTCAAGAAATATCTGCTTATGATCAGATAGGCACGATTCAATTATTGAGAAACTAAATGAGTGATTGTTTATATTTGTACATACATGGTCCAGTATAGTGCTTGTGGTGGTGGTTTCACGAGTACTGTACAGCCTATTAATTTTAATCAATATTTCATATCCAATTTCTTTTATTTCAGCTAGGTATTTTGTAACGTTACTATCTGTATTAAGTAGATCAATGTTAAAATCTCCAAACACAATCGCCCTTCTCCTCCGTTCCAACTGTGAGGAATATGTTTCTAAAAAGTTGTTTACATTAGAACTTCCAGGTTTGTATATTGCACCGATGTTTAAAGATAGTTTATCTATGTATATCCATAAGTAGTGGTTTCCATTCTCACACAATTCTTCCGTTATATCGTATTTTATGCTATTATGTACGTAAATTGAAACGCCACCACCTTTGTAATTTTGTCTATAATTGTAAATATGTTTATAGTTTGGTATCTGATATAATTTTGCGTCGGTTTCCGAAGTAATCCATGTCTCAGTAAAAATTAATAAATGTGTAGTCATCGGTATTGCTTTTAATATGCATTTTATTTCGTCGAGTTTCCCAGCTTTGCGAATACTACGTAAATTAGCATAAAAAAATCTTAAGGAGGACGGGCGCAATGGAATGTTTTCGTAATTGTTTACTAGTTGATGGCTTAATCTATCCGTATTTTTTCCGGTTTGTGGTGAAGCCATTATTGGTTTTTTTGATGGGTTTTGTTTATAACAATTGAAGGTGTGCCTTTTATATATTTAATAATAAGGTCCTTTTCGCCTTTTTCTGTTCGTTTCTTTAATTCTTCCTTCAATTGCCTTAAATACTGTTTTTGAACTGGCGTTTGATCTGAGTAAATACTAAGATTTTCGGCTAGGTACTTTTTATTCCGTAAGAGATATTTCGGAGTATCTATATTGTTAAAGAAAACTTTTATAGGCCGGCTTTTGTTTGAAACATATTTCCCTAGTCTTATAGATTTAATTGGTTTTGGGCAGTTTTCATGTAATGATATCAACAACTTCATCACTTCTTCATTATCGTAATTTCGTCTCACTTTTGAATTTTTTTCATTTATTTCGGGTATACCCACAATAATGATGTTTTTCTCACGGTCGTATCGGTCTTTGAGTTCAAGGATGAGGTTTTCGTGGCACAAGACGGGCGATTTATCCGTTGAACTTTCAATGTGTTGTTTATCTTTTATAAGGGATATTTCACTTTCTATGTTTTTTATTTGGTTTTGAGTAGCAGTTTGATTGTATTTAATATTTTCTATTTCAGAGTTTATTTGTTCAAATCGTTGTGTAAAGTTTTTTGTTGTTGATTTTATTGTTTTTATTTCATTTTTAATCTCCGATATTTCTTCACGTATGTATTTCAGATTCTCATTTTGTGTTTTTCCGAATTCGTCTAAGAACTTCATCATGTCTGTACGAAAGCTTGCAAGATCTTTTTTATAGTCTATTTCATCAGTGCGTTCCTTTCTTTTTCTCAGAGACACATTGGAATGAAAATCCTTGTCACTATGAGTGGGTAAATTAGGCACCGACCCGCTGGCGCTTCCGCTCCCGCTTATCAATATCCCACTAGGCGGTGTTCTCTGTAGATTCATTGTTTGATGCGTCGCGTCGTCGTATGCAAAGTCTTCGTACGAGTGCGAATGCAATGGAAAAGGCAGCTGTTTTCGTTACTCACGGTACCTACTGAGCGGGGCTGCGTATGTGCCACTGTGTACTTTTGCACCGGAATATAAGGTCTTTAGTTATTATGCACTTTTTAAGTAATCAGACTTTAGAAATATGGGCGTAAGGGTCACTTTTAACTGTCAAACTAATGTTAAAATTTTAATATTTTATGTTATTTCACAAACACGTCTGCTTTCCGTAAGCACTAGAGGCCGACATTTGTTCATTGACAGTACCTTGTTCTTTAGTTAGTAGGGTACTTTGAGTGGGTGAAGCTCAAACCAACTATGAAAGGTGGAATAAGTACTGCTGGTAGAGCCTTTCTGCAGCTATATTATGGTTGTAGTACGAATGGGCCGGCTCAACTAGGGCAGGACTTTCACAGAATACCAGCGTGAAATTGCAGTTTAATGCTGCTGTGTTTTGTATGGTGAGTGTAGAGAATCTGAGACCCATTTTATTGGAAATGTCCAAATTCCATCTTAATTCTCACGGGTGATAACGCATCTGTATTTTGATTCTTATTGAGGATAAATGTGGATGTTTGTGAGTAAAATCCCCCTGTGAAGCGACTGTAATGAATGTAATATAAATAAAACTGTTGTATCTATCTATGGTATCGAGATAACTGCCCTTATAGCGAGCACAGGAAGATGACTTGCATGCATGAACTTTTTGAAAACATTTTCTCTGTTCGTCTGCCTGGGCTAGTCTTCGGAACAACTGGTTGTGATGAAACTTTACAAACAGATAGAGAGCAATGCCAGAACTGAATTAGGCTATATTTTATACCAAAAACTATGTGTACTATGTATTTAGTTTTGGTGTAATTGAAAAATCGATAAAATAAATGAGTAATTTTTAAACGATCTTAATTACGCCACATAAATATACCGTACCCGGGTGAAGCTGGGGCTGGTCACCAGTATATAATAAATGTATACAACTATCTATAAGAAGTTGTAAATTATTTGACACCACTGATTAAATTGAATCTAAAACTGATGTATTGGTAAAATAACATTTCAGAGCTGTGTGAAATGCCTGATGATGACGAGGAAGAGGAGGCGGAGGAATCTGGCGACATGTCGAAACCTGATGCCTTGCATGAGCGGCTACTGGCTTCGACCCGCGACATAGGACTGAAAATGCAGTACCAACCTCTCATCAAGTAAGTTTTTTTTATAAGACTGAAGTAGCAAACGAACATTCAGCTTACCTGATGGTAAATGGCTACAGCAGTCCATGGACAAGTGCAGCTCACTTCAAACAACGAATATAGAGTACAGATGCGTTGCCAACCCTCTGGACTAATATGGAATGCCGCACAGCCTTTAATTATAATGGCTCTCTATACCCTTCAGAATGGAACATAGCAGGCATAAGAAATTTTGTAGAATGTCCACTACATTAAAGAAAACCAAATAAAACAACAATCAATTCAGCCATGGCAACACTGGAGCATCCGGGCACTGTCGGAAATTTGCAAGCACAGCCTCAATAACAAAATACAGGTGACACTTTTCAAATTAAAACGACAATTCTCAGTGGTTTAGAATTGCCAGTATAAGGGGCGAAACACACACAACACTTACACATGCTGTTACGCATCATCATTACAGCCCTTCACAAGTCCACTGCTGAACATAGGCCTCCCCCAAGTAACACCACAAAGCACGGTCCTGAGCCACCTGCATCCATCGACTTCCTGCACGTCTTACCAGGTCGTAACTCCTACCGGTACGAGGCTGCCACTCGAGAACCTCTCTTCCCCATCGGTTATCGGTTCTTCGAGCTATATGGCCGCCCCATTGCCACTTCAGCTTACTAATCCCTTGGGCTATGTCGGTCACTCTGGTTTTACTGCGGATATCCTCATTTCTGAGTCTATAACGCAGAGAAACTCCGAGCATAGCCCTCTCCATAGCTCGCTAAGCGACCTTGAGCTTCCTCATACGGCCAGCAGTGAAGGACCACGTCTCTGATCCGTAAGTCATCACTGGCAACACGCACTGGTTGTATACTTTAGTTTTCAGAGATTGATGTATACCTGACGAGAAGATGTGTCGTAATTTCCCGAACGCTGCCCAACCGAGTTGAATCCGTCGATTGACCTCTCGGTCGAAGTTGAACTTACCTAGTCGGACTATTTGTCCCAGGTATACGTACTCGTCAATATATATATTTTAACAGTGGTAGAGCCACGCGGCAGCTTTGTTGTTGCACGTATGGGCCGGCTCAAACCGGGGTGGTACCACGACCTCACAGAATACCGGCGCGAAGTGGAAGCTCCTCGCTGAGCATCCACGACCATGTTTCTCCACTTCTGAGCATGAGCATGCTCAGGCTGCCCCGCGTATTCTGGGGGGGGGGGGGCAACATTCCGCTCAAGACTACAACTGCTCGGGGTAAACGGAGCAACAAGACCAAGGCGACCCCTGCCATGCTGTCCGTGAATTTCTGCAATATCAGGGGACTTCACTCTAACCTAAACGCCTTCCACTACCGTCTCGAGACGGCGAGGCCGGCTCTGCTCTATCTGACCGAGACGCAGGTGTCCTCTCCGGCTGATGTCTCGTATCTCTCCTACCCGGGGTACAAACTGGAACACTCCTTTGTGCCTCGGGCTGGAGTTTGCGTTTACGTCAGAGAGGACATCTGTCCTCGACGCCTCGGCAGACTTGCAGGTTTGGACCTGTCCATCCTTTGGCTACGCGGAGACAGCGACGACCATCCGCGCGTCTACGGGTGCCTCTATAGCTCCCATAGCGGTAATGCCGAAACAGACCGACTCTTCGACCACGTCCAAATGGCTACAGATTCGTTGCTACAGCAAATCCCCTCCGCAGAGATCGTGATCCTCGGCGACTTTAACGCCCATCACACCGAATGGCTTGGTTCACGTTTAACCGATCATTCGGGGAGATCTGTTCATGATTTTGCCTTGGCATATGGTCTGACACAACTGGTTACTTCGCCTACGCGGATTCCAGATGTGGAGGATCATGCACCTTCCCTGTTGGACCTTCTGCTGACCTCTCACCCGGACGGATATCAGATTTCCGTCGAGGCTTCCCCTTTAGGCTCCTCGGACCATTGTCTTGTCCGGAGTGTGGTGCCACTCACGCTGAAACCGCGGTTGCATTCTGCAGGCTGCCGCCGTGTTTGGCACTATAGGTCAGCCGATTGGGATGGGATGCGGTCTTTCTTTGCATCCTACCCTTGGGGGCGGGTTTGCTTCTCGCCGGACGATCCCAACGTTGTTGCGGATTCTGTCGCTGATGTGGTACTTCAGGGTATGGAACTTTTTATTCCTTCCTCTGTGGTGCCCATTGGAGGCAAATCTCAGCCATGGTTTGGTCGCTCCTGTAAAATAGCATCATGCTATAAGCAGGAGTGCTACCAAGCCTGGGCTGACGCATCAGCGTCCCGGGATGTAAACACCAGCGCTCTGAAAAGAAGTATAATTCCGCCTCTAGGTCCTTCAAAACAGTCATTGCCAAGGCAAAGTCAGAGCACATAGGCAGAATTGGCGAGAAATTAGTTCGCCTTCCTTCTGGAACCCGTGCATTCTGGTCTCTCGCCAAGGCTGTCAAGCGGAATTTTTGTCAGCCATATCTTCCATCTCTGCACAGGGAGGACGACTCACTGGCCCATACCGCAAAGAAGAAAGCCGATCTTCTGGGCTCTTTCTTTGCGTCCAGTTCGACTCTCGATGACGCGTACGGGAGTACGGGAGTACGTAACGGGGAGTACGCCGCCGACCATCCCGCGGTGTGAGTGCTCCATGCCGGAAGTGCAGTTTACACAGCGCTCGGTTCGCAAAGCACTCCTCTCCCTGGACATCCACAAGTCGAGTGGGCCTGACGGAACCCCCCATTGTGCTGAGGACGTATGCTCCAGAGTTGGCACCGGTTTTAACGCGTCTTTTCCGGTACTCCTACTTCCTAGGCGTAGTCCCAAAATCATAGAAGACGGCTTTCGTCCACCCGAACCCTAAAAAAGGCGACCGCTCAGACCCGTCCAACTACCAGCCTATCGCCATCACCTTATTCTCCAAAACAATGGAGTCCATTGTAAACTGCCAGCTGATTAGTGACCGCCAATACGGTTTTCGCCGTGGTAGGTCAGCTGGTGATCTTCTGGTCTACCTAACTCACAGATGGGCGGAGGCAGTAGAGTCCAAGAGGGAGGCATTGGCCGTTAGTTTGGACATTGCGAAGGCTTTCGATTGGGTTTGGCAGAAAGCGCTTCTTTCGAAGCTCCCTTCCTATGGGATTCCCGAGAAATTGTGTGATTGGATCACCAGGTTTCTTGCAGATCGGAGCATCAAGGTCGTTGTAGACGGTGCAAGCTCCGATTGCAAGCCTATTAACGCTGGTGTTCCTCAAGGCTGCGTGCTATCGCCAACGCTGTTTCTTCTCCATATCAATTATATGTTGCAAACCCGTAACATTCATTGCTATGCAGATGACAGCATCTCTTTACACCGGCCGAGCCAATATTTCTCGGGAGAACGTCTCCGAGTGCCGGGACAAACTTGTGTCTGAAGTCGAGTCTTTGCTGAACAGAGTCTCGGATTGGGGGCGACTAAATCTAGTCCAGTTTAAACCCCAGAAGACACAAGTTTGCGCGTTAACCGCTAAAAAGGACCCCTTTGTCGTATCTCCTTAGTTTCAAGGCACTCCCCTTGTTGCCTCAGCCAGTATCGGAATCCTCGGCGTCGACATATCGAGTGACGTGCAGTTTCGTGGTCACTTGGAAGAGAAGGCCAATTTGGCCTCTAAAAAGCTTGGCGTGCTCAGCAGAGCGATACAGTATTTCATGCCGGCACACCGCCTGCAACTTAACAAGGCGCAGGTTCGGCCTCACATGGAATACTGTTCCCGTCTCTGGGCTGGGGCTCCCCAGTACCAGCTCCTTCCACTTGACCGCATCCAGCACAGAGCAGCTCGAATCGTCCACGACCGAGTGCTTTCCGATCGGCTCGATTCACTGGCACTGCGAAGAGATGTTGCATCTCTTTGCATTTTCTTTTGTATATACCATGGAGAGTGCTCTGAGGAATTGTTCGGATTAATCCCAGCCGCCAAATTTCGTGAACGCACTACGTGGCAAACGTCCCGATACCATCCAGACCATCTGGATGCTTGGCGGTCCACCACTGTACGTTTCAAAAGGAGTTTTCTTCCGCGTACAACCTCTCTGTGGAATAGTTTACCACCGGCGATTTTTCAGGATCGATACGACCTGGAGACCTTCAAAAAAAGAGCTTACTCCTTTCTAAAGGGCCAGCAACGCAGCAATTCCCCTGGTGTTGCGGAACCGCATATATATATACATATATATATATATATATATATATATATATATATATATATATATATATATATATATATATATATATATATATATAATAAATCGGAATCTCGGAAACGGCTCCAACGATTTTCATAAAATTTTGTCCAGGGAGTTTCGGGGGCAATAAATCGATCGACTTTTAGAAATTGTCTTTATGTCCGTGTTTTCAGGCAATGAAAAACTGCTACAATATTTCTTCACATCTTTTGTGAGATAATCTATTATTTCGACCCCTTTTTTTAGTCTTTTTTTAGTATTTTTAAAAGTACGAAAATTTTAATTAAACTAATTGCATAAATTTTTTTTAATTAAAACCGAGCAAAGCTCGGTCATCCGGGTACTAGTAGAAGTAGGAGTAGTAATAGGACAAGTTAAAATTAAAAAATACAAAGCGCAATTTAAATCGCTGTTGATTTTCAGTCCGAATGCGTTATTGAAGCTCAGTGTCATCATCCATATTTTTTTAAATATTTTATATAATAAAACTTCGATTGCCAAGCCGGCTGTCAAGTGTTTTAACTATTTTAACTGTGACAACTTAATAACGATTCGTCATTCATTGCCTGATCATTGATTGACCCAAAGGATTAATTTTTATAAGTCAGTGCTTGACTACTGCCCACTCCTTCAAAGTGAATGAGTGAAGTCGGCCACAGTCGAGCATTTGCCTGCTGTAGTACCATATGTCAGAGGTGTCATTGACAAGGTTGGCTAAATATTGAAGCGAGCTTCCATCAAAACATTCTTCGAGCCGCCGAAGAACATTAGTCAGCTTTTTCCCATCGGTCAAGTATAATATCTCTCTACAAGATGCAAGAGTGTACAAGCTTGATGCAAAACATCAATTGAAACTGTAATACGTAAAAGAGCACGTAGCTGATGTAAAGATTCCTTCATAGGATGATTCGCGAGGCTGTTGAAATCAATTTCGATAGAGAGAAGATGGCTGGGTGCTGCCATCTGCTTGAGATCCTATCTAATATAAGCCTAATGGCGGGCGCGGACCGCGAACTCAAAAAGGTCCTGGGTTCGAATCCACCATTAGACTACTGTCGTGAACCACTCGTAACACAAGCAATTTAAGCTTAACACGAATATTAGTAATGTTTATAGAATTGTTAATATTCTTTATAAATAAAAAAACATACAAAAAATAATATTAGTTTGTTCGTATTTGATACGCTGCCATTCCGTTCATCAGATGGCGGTAAAACTTTGTCAACATTTGGCTTGCACTTCTGCGAAGGTTGTAGGCATAGTTGGACCCGGTAGATGGCTCTGTTGTAGAATCCAGATATCACCCGCGCGAAGCCGTGGTAGGTCGTTAGTAATTAATAAAATAAAATTCTAACCCAAGCATACAACTACAAGACTACAAGATACTATAAGATCAGTCTGCATAAATCGGATCAAAAATTAATAATTTTAAAATGAAGGTAGCCGTAGTTTACTTTGACATTGGGATGTCAAACACCTACCCTCAGGGAAATTTAAAATATATACGCGACAAAATCCGTAAAACTTATTTTCATTTAAATGTGTAGCGTTCGCATAAAAATAAGAAATCATTACATCCCAACCAACCTAGGTGGTGATGTACCTGAAAATGGTAAAGTCCACTGAATTAGCATAACAAAAGCACAAACATCATTACGAGCGACCAAACCGTTTGGTTGTTAGTTGGACAGCAAAGACGTGGAGACTGCAGAGCGCGAAATTGTTTGTAAACTTTGATAGCGCGATTTATGCCGCGGTTATTGTTTTAACCGTATTCGTGGCGCGGTTATAGCGCCACCACATTCATGAATACTGACACAATTGCATCTTGAATAAAGCCAATTGTATTGATTTTATCGCGTTTAATTTAATAAATTTTTAATTCCCGATGTTTAGGGTGCTTTGTAGCACCCAAGCACCCATGGGCACTGAGGTGTTTGACATCCCAATCTCATAGTTAGCCCAGCATACTTCAGCTTTAGAATATTAATTTTGGTCCGAGCTACACAGAACGAGCTTACACCTCCAGAGATGTTAGAAACAAATATGTCCTATGTATGAAATTTAAACTTTGAACGAACGGTCATTGCATTTTAACCGTATAATAAATCACAGGCAATATACGGACACCCTGGAGTGGCTGGCAAGTGATCCCAATTTAACAGAGAAAGCGATCTACAAGCGTGCTGTGAGCAGCCTTGCTCAAGCGACAGCATTGTCGGTGGAGGTCTACCACAAAACTGCTGAGATGTTGCTGGTAAAACCTAGAAGGTCTACCGCAGATGAGGCTGATGCCCTAACGCAGTAAGTTGATGTTCTATGTCAAACCTTTCGCTACAAACTATGAATGGTATCATGTCGTAACGTAATCGCGTCTAACAGAGATCACCTTCTGGAATTGATTTTGGAGTTTTCCTTATCCTAGATGGGTGCTTTTAGGCTTATCTCACCGAAGCGTATAATTGTTTTGTCTGCAGTCCTATTCGTCTTTTACGATACCCTCGTTTTTTGGGTAAGGCTGGTGCTCTTCTTTAGCCGCACACCAAAAATAGGAAAGACGAGCTTAGCGAGATAGGATAACTCACCCTCTGTTCTACCCAAGGTTAGCTGGTAGAGAATGCCATATAGCATTAAGCTCGCCTTTTGTACAAAATCTTTGGTGCAATTAAAGAATAAATAAATAAATAGGACTGTACTCAATTAAAATTGAAATGGCGGCGTAAGTTAATCTATCACTCCATTTCTGTAATGGCGTAAGATGCGACTGTGGGAAATGCTCGAAAAATCCTATATTATATATACTATAGCCATAGTTTAAAGATCTTACAGTTGTGAAACGAATTTACTTGTGCAGAGCAACGGTGGGGGCGAATTTATACTAGCGCACTTCACTGATTCTCCTATACTGTGTAATAATTAACCCCTCAGCCCCCGAATCCCGAGCGGGCGGTAAAGAAAAGTAGTCTCTAAATATAAGTTTTAAGGTTTAAAGTGCTGTGGGTGGGTGGGGTCGCATGCGACCGCTTGGGGCTGAGAAAGCAAATCTCATTATTATTCTAAGTTTGAAGGCTCGGTGGCGCAGTGGCTTAGCTGCCTTATATAATCTATTGTATATGGTTTTAGCAATGAGTTGCATCGATAAGGGCCTTGCGTTTGAATCACGCACCGAAAAAGTATTTGTATGGCTGACAAATAATTGTTCTTATCATTATCATCATCATCATCGTCATCGTCATTACAGCCCTTCACAAGTCCACTGCTGAACATAGGCCTCCCCCAAGGTATGCCACAAAGCATGGTCTTGAGCTACATGTATCCATCGATTTCGTCACTCCATCTAGTGGGGGGTCGCCCTACACTATTCCTACCGGTATGAGGCTGCCACTCGAGAACCCTTTTTCCCCATTGGTTGTAGGTTCTTCGAGCTATATGGCCGGCCCATTGCTACTTCAGCTTACTAATCCGTTGGGCTATGTTGGTCACTCTGGTTCTACTGAGGGTATCCTCATTTCTAAGTATATCACGCAGAGGAACCCCGAACATAACCCTCTCCATAGCTCGCTGAGAGACCTTGAGCGTTCTCATACGGCCAGCAGTGATATTAAATTCTTCTTATACATTAATTTATTATAGATATACATTTCGCAAAAGGCACAGTCGTCCATCTCAATCTGACTCGAACTATACTCGTGCTTTTGTTTCGCTCTGTTATAACTGAATGCTAATTGGCTATCAGTCACAATTGCTCCGTGGATTCTACGGGGGTTTTGTATGCTCTCTCAAGCTGTACACGCTTAGTGGTAAACGCTTCTGAGTTATTAATCTGTATTATTTCAGAATGACCGTAGTGCTAACAAAACACATTAGCGATATTGCTACGCTGTTCACCGAGAAATTGAATTCCATCACCAGCGAGGACAAGGAACAAGTCAACAGTCACATCACCAATATATTTTTGGAGGTATGTGTGTATTTTTCCTGAAAGTGAAAACTTTGGAAAATATTTACATTTATAACAAAGTTGACTGATTGAGAATGCAGTTAGGCATAAATGCGCCCGTACTGACACTTAGTTTTTCAGATAATCATCATTCATCATCATTACAGCCCTTCACAAGTCCACTGCTGAACATAGGCCTCCGATATTTTCAGATAATAGCAATCTGTATATAATAACCTACGTTTCTATGTTTGTCTGATTATGATGCTTTGGTGAGTTTTTGTGTGGGCACCCGCGATGGTTTGAGACAAAATTGTTTGTTTGTTCGTTTTTCTTGCCATATATCACTTGTGACTTTTTATATACGCGCCCGCAATAGTTTCTGAAAACAGTTGGATGCAGCAAAGTAAAAATGAATAAATAAAAATTACACAATAGCCATATCAAGTTTTAAATGAAAATTAAAACGTCCTTGACTAATTATTAAGCGTACTTAGTTTAAAAGCCTTTTCACTCTTGTCTTTAAGACATTTTTTATTTTTTTTTATTTTGTAATCGAATGGAGAGACTGACGCTAGCACATTGTTCCAATCCCTAACAGTAAATCCCTAACTGTACATTCGAAGATAGAGTCAAACGTTTGGTTCGTATATGTGATTGTCCGGTGGTGGCAGGGGAGAGGGAGTTAAGTTATAATCATCAAGTGATTCCCGCGCAACTCCAAAACGTTGCATTTTTCTTATCTGTCTATAAAAGTCCGCTGCTGAACCTGAGTCTCTCCCAGTGTAGGGACTTGCGTTTTTTATCTTGCTTGGCATGTAGACTGACGATCACAAATGGTATTTCAAATAAAGTAACTTAGGCCACCGAACGTAAGCACGCTTGCTTTGTGCTGGACAAATATGCACGCAGTGAAGAGCAATAAAAACCTTGAACTTAGGAAATCCTCGCCTTAAATTACTTTCGTTAGAAAGTCTACTTTATTTTCAACCGACTTCAAAAAAGGAGGAGGTTCTCAATTAGACTGTATGTTTTATGTGTTACTTTAGAACTTTATGATGATTCTTTTTTATTTGAAAGCCGTTGTGTCAAATTTGATCAAGATCTGACCGGTAGTTTTTGAACTATCCTTCTCATTTTATTTATATTGAAGTCGGTTGTAGAAATTTTTAATGTTAACACTTGTTTTTATATGTCAATGTTTAAATAAATGTATGTAAAAAACTCATTTTTACTTCTTTCTTTCTTTTCACAGGCTGACAACAGTTCTAAATACATCCAGAACGCGTTCCAGTTGGCGTTACCTATCATACAAATTGGTGCTGTTTAAAATAAGATAAATAAAAAATATTGTTTATGCAATGCTTATACATAAGTTATATTGTCCAAAATTAGTAACAAATTATTCTCTTTTAATACATTAAAATTTTAGAAATAAAATACTTTTTTAAGACCTAGTTTGGTCTTCTTCCATATGATTTTGTTATTTCATGTGTTATTTTGTATTTTATTTTAATTTAGTATTTTACAATTGTGATATTATTTGTTTGTATATGTTTGCATTTAATACATAGAAATTTATATAGCGCATCTACAAGTATAAAATTATATCAATAAAATACATCACGGTTGACAGTATACTGACTCCTTTTTGGTAGAAATTACATATTTAATTTAAACGCCCACGTAATTTATTTACAACATGGTTTTGATTAAAATGTTAGTACCCTATGTCATGGTCAATTAAGTGAGTGGAAAAAGATTGTTGTATATATAAACCTCTTCCATGGGGTCATAATTGTTGTGGTTATCAATCATAGCAAGTGCAAGTTTTCTAAGTTTAATGAGGTTTTGGGTATATATTCTCTAGTTTTTTTTTTAAATTTATAACATGTGATGGATACAGAATCCTTCAGTCGAAATATTAAAAAAGTTACATTTAAATCTAGTCTCTAATATCAGTAAGGTTGTCAGACTATCACTACCATATTTTACGCTAATTTGTATCGCTTAGTCATTAACTACGTAATCAATAGTAGCATTCAAGACATATATATACAATATAGCTAGAGCTCAACCAAAGTTCGATGTAAAATTTATTATTATACACATTTGTACGGTTATTGTAAAGTAAGTTTATTCTGACAACTCGGTCTGTTATCATCAACTCAATGTCAAAACCTATCTCAAATCCAGGACGAAGTTTTGTACGTCGCATTATATGTTAACTGTGCGACGTCCCAACTTGCAATACAACGCACCGGCGATAGATAGCGACGCTAAAAAGTACTGTAGACAAAGCGCGCTAGGATCTGGCACAGGAAGGACTAAGTTGGCTTCGTTGCTGGTCAATTGGCGCACCGTAATCTGTGATGCTACGGATTTTTCTGTGAAGGATACTGCAACGGCCCCGCTCAAGTGCCGCGTCGATGCCGCGTCGATGCCGCAACGCACCGTGTTGCTGCAGTCTTATACATTTTAAAATATCATGCAGTGTGTTTGCAAGCATATACATGCAAAGCTTAGTGATTATGGTAGAGCAATGCTATAGCTGTTATGGAAGCAGAATTGGTTGGCTCGACCGGGGAAGGGCCACGCAAGCACAAAATACTAGCGTAAATTAGCAGAATGCTGTCGTATGGTGAATTAAGAGAACCTAAGACCCAATTCAACGCCTCCTTATCAGTAGATAAGGAGGCGTTCCATTTTAGTTCTCAGGTGATTTTTGATCGAAGTTCGATGTAGATGTGTATGGCCCACAGCTTCTAGTTACCATAGATGTTCCTGAAGAGGCGCCACTTCAGCCTTATCTTCCGCTTCACGCATCCAGTTGCTTCCAGCCGCGTTGCGTAGAACGTCGCTTCATCTTATCCCTGTTGAAGGTGATGCCTATATACAGCGATGTACAGACAATGATAAAGGATTTTTTTAAAGAAAGAATTATCAATTTATGTTACTATGAAGTGGCGGTGTAAGAGTTTCCAGCAGCCCGTATCGTCCCGTGGGTGTTGTTAGGGACGACAAAAAGAAACAAACCAGAAGATGAACTGACAGCTGAGATATATATACAACAAAAAATAATAATAACTAGTTATTAGATAACTGCGGATGTCATACTCATAGGTTTATTAACTGATTGCTGTCAACCAGCCTGCCACGCGTGGCAACTATGGCAAATATCTCACGTATGAGGTAATCTATGGAGAGCCATATGTTAACTTTGATGTGCTTTAATAAAGGAATGAATGAAATATTTATTATTATAATTTAACGGTCACTCCAGAATATCGTTAAGGCGCTACTCCTAGCGAACGACCTTGAGCGTTCGATCTTATACAATCCACGAGCTCTCGCTATAATATATCGCGTAAGAAATATGCCCAAATTTTGGAATTATTTCAATCAAAAAAGAAAAGTGAACTTAAGAAATTAAATAAAACGTGAATAATATGAATTTGTAAATTATCTATCCATTAGTGTAATCCTCAAATGATTGGAGCGTTGCCTTTGGCAACAGATGCATGTAATCAATAATTTTGTCATTTTTTAAAAGTTGATTTTAAATGTATTTATAACACGTAAAAACAAATTAGAACGTGGAATGTGATGATAGGATATCGAAAATTAATAATGTGCTTTTAGATGTAGTTTATTTCTCATAACTAATGAGATTATAGTCTCTGAAAAACGCACTATCGCGAGGTTTTGGTCGGGGTATCGCCTTAACAACGAACCACAACGAAATCCACGACTTTTTCTGCTACCAGGGCGGCGCTACTTACGAATACGTTGACGTTTGACAGATTTCATAGCGGGGAAGATAATTACTTAGGAAAATGTAAGGGTTAATGTTTCTTCCTTTATAATTAGATATATTTTATAATAATTAGATTATAAATAAATAAACCAAACTGTGGATGTAAGTAACAATAAAAAATGGTTTAAAAGTGCAAAAAATTAAAGATCAAACCACTGAGGCATTGTTTCATGTATTAATATAATACTTAGAACTTGATAAACTGTTATTTAAAACTAATTTCTTAATTAACTGATATTTAGCGTAACAATAGTATATTACGCCATTAGGCAGGAAAGTATGACATTGCAACCCGCGCGGTATTGTGATATGCGTGTTATTGATAACGCGGGTTGCGATGTCATAATTTTCTCATGTAGTGTGCATACTGTTTTTTATCAGATCAGGATCGAAAGTTCTATTTAAATTCAAGTAATATAATTTATTCTCAAAGTATCATGACCTCAGTGACATCGGTCAGCGGTGAATTATTATTTATTAACCCTCATTGTAAGGAGTTTCCGACGCTCGTTTTAATATCAGTCTATACTCTAACGTATTCAATATTCAGAAAACAGAAAGTGATTTTGGGCTGTTGACTCAGGACAACAATGTGTGTAAAGCATTGTCATTTAATACTTTTTTATTAGAATTTCTTATTTTTTACTTCTACACAGCTTGTGCGACAATAAAGTGGTCTTGAATACTATTTGCTTTGTAATAGTATATTATTAATTTTAGAAATTAGATAGAGAATTTTGTTATCACATTGTATAACAAACTAAGAAAATTATTCAAGCGTTTTATTGCTATCCGAAATTTTCATTTCCGTTATATTTCATTCTCATCGGCTCACAAGCACTTCTACGCCGGACGGCTTCACCGAGTCTTAGTATATTTTTTAGAACCACCACATTTGACATAGGAACTAGACGCAGTTCTCGTCATTGGTGATTATTTCTAGATAATTGGATAAATTCCTAAATTAGACCTTTTTCTCTACCCAGCAATCCGCCTGAGTTACCAGTTACCTCGGCTGCAGTAGCAGTAACACATCCGAAGTAGGCTCGATAAGTCCACTATGAAGGACACCTCAGTGACCTATGGAATTCTTTTAATTCACCGTAGGTGACCAAACTATAGATAGCTACCAATCCCCCGCCTCTTATTTCGTCAACTAGCAGATCCAACCTCAAACGGAATTTCTTGGGGGACTTTAGGAAAATACGCCAACAGGGCAATGCCATGTTTGGGAGTCCCTATCTCTTTCCGCAGCCCAGCCACACCTGTATTATTGGAACAATGGATACGCAGAACGCGGTATTTAGATAAGATAAGATGTTTTACTTGTTAGAATATAGTACCTACATTACTGGTGTTACAAAAGAATTTCGATCCCAAATATTCTGCCGTTTCCGGCGTACAAATATTTTTAGATAATTTTACAATAAAGTAGAAAACTAAGACATTAATTATTATATAATATAAAGATACTTGCAGCAATACTTACGGAAACTAAATATATATATAAAACAGGAATATCAATCAATTCATAATATTTTTAGGTGAAACATTTCAAAAATATTAAATTCAGCAATTCAATAATTACAATTCGAGACAAATTTATCATTAAGAAGTCATTTACTGAGTAATGACATTTATTTAAAAGAAATTGAAATAATTTACTTTTAAAGATTCCTATATTCATTCTTTTTAAACAAACAGGCCATTCGTTGTAAACATGTATTGCCATACGACATTACGCCACTAGTATATGTTTAATTACTATCCCATGGCCCATCTGATGGTAAGTGGTGGTGCAGTCAAAAATGTTAAATGAAGCGCACTGACTGCTTAACAACAGCAAATTCACTCTTGCCTTGGAGGGCACCTATAGGTACATTGTTATCTTATGGAAATACAGATGCTGGCAAATTATTCCACTCCTTTACTGTACTCATTATGAACGAGGAAACAAATCGTTTGGTTCGAAATTCGTACGCGTCGTATGTAGACAAGAGTATGGGGGTCCGGTACGAAGAGGGAAAAACCTTTTCAACGCCAATCTTTACGCACATCAGGACGCAATGCCTTACCAGCATTACCAGGCGCCAACTAAAACGTATAACGGAATATTTATTATAAAAAAATGCGCAACAACCCAATGAGTTGAACCTACGTCTATGGCAACCACGGTTTTCTCTGAGATCAGGCCAAATTCCGATGTCATACTACCGCGGCTTTACGAATTTACGATGGCTGTAGTAAAAAATAGCGATTTAAAATGTTAGATAATTTACAATCTCACGTTACGCATTATTTATAAATTTACGAGGATAAATAAATAACTATTACGGTACTTCCACATCTTGTTTTATTTTACAATACTGTTAGAATAGGTAAAGCAGTTATTTATATGCAGCTAGTTATAAAAATTTCCAGTGGTAAATAATCAATTCTTTTTTTATAGATTTAGTAAATAAACGAGCTCACATTCCACCTTATGGATGGATGCCATGATCTGCAGACACTGATATCTTCTTATCTAACCTAAAAAATAAAAGGTGACTTCAAAAAACTAAACATTTTAGGAATAAAGTAATTATTAAATTATTAAAGTCTCGAATTTTTTTATAGAAGAAGGGTGGCAAACGAGCACACAGTCCACCTGATGGTAAATGGATGCTGTGGCCCATAGGCATGTACATATATCCTCGATAAAGAATCAAAATGCAGATGCGTTGTCAACCGTGAGGACTAAGATGGAATGCCTCGTTTCCAGTGAAAAGGGTCTCTGGATCATACGAAACACAGCAGTATTAAGCTGCTATTTTACGCTGGTATTCGTTGAAAGCGTGGTCCTGCCCCGGTTGAGTCGACCCATTCATGCTACAACCATTATGTAGCTACAGCGTGGCTCTACCACGTACGAATTTAATTTAAATTACCTATTTTATGGGTGAATGTGAATTTAATTGAAATTATTTTGTGGGTGGATACTATGTCTTATAGACACCTAAACTTCCTAACTAATCTAAATTCATTTCTAATAAAATCTAAAATCTGTAACTGCTAAGGCCCTGGACTCAGTGAACCGCCCAAAGCTTAGTTTGGAGGAAACCTCGACACCCAGAAATTGATGGCGATAGGTGTATTCCATTTACACATTTCAGAAAGAAAGAAAAGCAAGGTGAGATGGCTATTTTTTGTAGTGAAGATGAATATAATGAGATCTATAAAATATAAAGAAATATCTATATTTTTTTTGAATGAGAAGAAAGCAAAACGGTATGTGAAATAAGAATAGAAGGAGAGTTAATTGAGCAAGTGGAAGAGTTTGTGTATTTGGGATGTGTATTTAGCAGGGATGGTAGATATGATAAGGATATAGAACGACGAGTAAATGCAGAGAATAGAATGAATGGGGCACTACACTCTATTATGAAGAACCAGAATGTGTCAAAAAAGGCACGTATGTTAATTCATAATTCTGTGTTAGTCCCTACTTTAATGTATGGTAGTGAAAGCTGGGTGTGGCAGAAGAAGCACGAAAGTAGAATAAATGCTGTAGAAATGCGGTCTTTAAGGAGTATGCTAGGGTTGAATCTGAATGACAGAGTGAGAAATTGCGTGATAAGAGATAAATGTGGTATGCAAGATGATGTTGTTACCAGGACTAAGAAAGGAATGCTTCGGTGGTTTGGTCATGTAGAAAGAATGAATGAGGAAAGAGTGACAAAGCAAATTTATATGGCAGATGTGAACGGCTGATTCGGGAAGGGACGCCCTAGAAAGTTTATCGACCAAATTGGCGATATTTTGAAAATGGGCCACGTTAGAACTAACCTTAACCGACGAGCATGTATGCGTAGATATATGGATGTAAAGGAGGCGAAAGAGGTTTGTCAGGATCGTGCCAAATGGAAGTCCGCAGTCTCTGCCTACCCCTCTGGGTGACAGTCGTGAGTGTTTATGATATTATGATTATTATAAAGAAATATGTAAGTATGTACCTCTTCAAAGTGCGTGTTAACGGACTTCTCCTGGGCAAACTCGCTCGATTGTAGACCTCACCTTTGCCCTCGTGCCAGATGGATGTCAAGAGTGAGCCCGTTATTAATAAAAAAGGTATATTATTTTTAAAAATGGAAATAAATGAAAGACAACTTTAGATTTTTTTCATGCGGCACTCCACACAACACGTGTACGTTATTATTTATATTTAACTATTCTGGATAATTTAACCCAGTTGTGCACGCTTGCAGATGGCACGTATGTTGATAATAGAACAGAATGCGGACTACACCGCAAGACCACCTGTTGATTGATGAATGCTGACAGAACAGTGCGGATACGTTATAAGTATAAAGAAATAGTTTTCATTTTGTTCAAGCTTTGAGTATATTGTTTTATTTATTTATTTATCGGTCTTATTATCTTACTCTTGCTAATTATTTCATTACTAATTTTTATAAATGATTAAGCTTAAACCTATTGCCTTGAAGTATGCACTTAAAATACGTTTAATAATAAAATACTTTTGAATTACAATAACTTTGTACAGACAGGCAACAACGTATGAGTACGACAACATATAAAATTAAAAGTTAATTTATAATATATATATATATATATATATATATATATATATATATATATATATATATATATATATATATATATATATAAAACTAGGGTGAGAACAGAGACAAAAACACAAAGTCGTATTCCATAATGAATATATTACAGAAAAAGTTGCAAACAAGCTTTGGCAAAAATTAATCGCCTTCTTAATCAGAGCCGTGGTAGCTCAGATGGTTAACGCTCGCTGTAAATACTACAGAACGTAAAGTAAAGTAACCCGGGTTCGATCCCCGCCGGCACCAATGAAATTGTTAATTGCAATTTTAAGTGCTGATTTACCACGTGCTCGGCGTTGAAGGAAAACATCGTGAGGAAATCTACATGTCTGAGGAATAAGAAAAAAAATATTTTGAAGACATGTGAAGTTCGCCAAAACGCATTGGGGCAGCGCGGCGGACATTTCCTTGTCCTAAAACCCTCTCAGAAATGAGGGGAGGCCTGTGCCCAGCAATGGGACGTATATAGGCTGAAACTTTACGTTAATGACCATATTTACTTTAATACCAACCGTCAAAAAGACGTCAATAAAGAAGCGTCCTTTTGACTTTTTATTACTTAATATGCAAACAAGGCTGTGGTTTGCAAGTTATAAGAAAGTGGCCATATTAACTAAATGATCATAGTCCCTTTACATACGCATACCAGAATATTATGCAATTTGACAGTCTTTTACAAAATTCTCATTTTTTATATGTAATAATGTATAAGTATATACAATAAAATTTAATGCAAAAGTATAATAATGCTAGTTAGTACGCATTTTTTTAATTATAATTCACTTTTTATTTTGCCTTTGGAAAATGACGGCTTATCCACACTTGTACGTAAAACGACAAAGTGATGTTATTAGGTATCATCTGTTGCTTACAGAGGTGGTTATATTCTCTATGTTACAGAGAAAGTAAAGGGTTTATGCGCACCATTGCCGAGTGTTGCGAATTAGGTAACATCTTGCGACATGGGTAATGTTCATCGCTAGAAATTATAGACACATTTTGTTTTTATTTTATTCCTGTCGTTTGATTGAGATGAGCAAATAAAAGATAACGCAAAGGCACCACCCCGTTCCATCCTGTGGATATCCTAAAAGGAAATTATAAGTGAATGTAGATTTTCCTAATAGATTACTTGATGGGGAATTTGCCAAAGTTGCCACGCTTGGCATGTTGTTTAGCAACCACAGTTGTTTATTATTTTGGTTTGTTTTTTTATATAAGAGGGGGAAAACTAGTATGCGGCTCACTTTCTTATTAACCTGTTTACCTCACACACCGATGGGTGCAGACGGTTGAGTCCAATGGGGAGGCCTTGGTGGTTAGTTTGGACATAGCAAATCCCTACGATCGGGCGGTTATACGGTTGGGCACGAAGCGCTTCTTTCAAAACTTCCGTCTTATGAGCTTACCGAGAAATTGTAGAATTGGATCACCAGCTTTCTTTCAAAACAGAGCATCAAGGTCGTAGTAGACGGCGCATGCTGCCATTACAAGCCTATTAATGCTGGTGTTCGTGTTCCACAAGGGTGTCTGCTATCATCAACGGTGTTTCTTCTGCATATAAATGATATGTTGCAAACCGATAACACTCATTGCTATGCGGAGGAGAGCACTGGTGATGCTCTAATATTTCTCGGGATAACGTCGCCGAGTACCGCAAAAAACTCTGAAGTCGAGTCTTTGCTGAACAAGGTCTTCTTTGAAAAAAAAAACCCTTTCTCGTATCTTCTCAGTTTCAGGGCACTTCCCTCATTGCCATAGCCAGTATCGAAATCCTCGGCGTCGACATATCGAAAGATGTACAGTTTCGTGGTCACTTGGAAGAGAAGGCCGAATTGGCCTCTAAAAAGCTTGGCGTGCTCAGCAGAGCGGGACACTATTTCATGCGGAATACCGCCTGAAATTTTACAAGGCGCAGGTTTGGCTTTATGGAATACTGTTCCCATCTCTGGGCCGGGGCTCCCCAGTGCCAGCTCCTTCCACTTGACCGCATCTCATCAGGCTCGAATCGTTGACGACCGAGTCCTCTCCGAACAGCTCGATCCACTGGCGCTGCGAAGAGATTTTGCATCCCTTTGCACCTTTTATCCCATCTCTATCACGGAGGTTGATCTGAGGAGTTGTTGAGAAATTGGAGAGGAATTTCACGAAAGTACGCCGCGTTAAAACTCACGATACCATTCACACTATCCGGACGCATGACGATCCACAACTGTACGTTTTGCTAGGAGTTTTCTTTCTCGTACGACACCTCTGTGGTATCGTTTACCACCGACGATCTTTTCGGACCGATACGACTTAGAGACCTTCAAAAAAAGACTCCTTTCTAAAAGGCCGGTAACGCACCTGCAATTTCCCTGGTGTTGTAGTTGTTCATGAGGGGCGCTAGTCATTCACCTTTAGGTGAGTCGCATGTTTCATTGCCCCCTTTTCAAAAAAAACCCAATGGTGAGTGGCTACCGTCGCTCATGAATATCAGCAACACCAGAAGATTTGCAGAAGCGTTGTCTTTAAAAAGCGCTGGTGGTAATCGATTCCAGAAGAAAGTTACGCGAGGAAGAAAATTTCTTGTAAGTCGCACAGTGGTGGACCGCCAATCATCCAGATGGTACGGATGGTATAGAGTTATGTCGTGATGTGCGATGGTGAAGTTGAGGGGCTGGAATAAGTCAGAACAATTCTTTAGTACACCCCGTGGTAGATACAAAAGAATACGTGAAGAGATGCAACATCTCTTCGCAGTGCCAGTAAGTCAAGCCGATTAGAATGAGCTCGGTCGCCGATGATTTGAACCGCTCTGCACTGGAAGTAGAAGAAGCTGGCACTAAAGTGCCCTGGCCTAGAGATGAGAACAGTATTCCTTGCGAGGCCAAACTTGCGCCTTGTAAATTGCGCAAGCGGTGTGCCGGTATGAAGTACTGTCCCGCTCTACAATTTAGGCCAAGCTTTTCAGAGGCCAATTTGGCCTTCCCTTCCAAATGACCGAGGTTATCTGGTAGATACTACTGGTCATCTCCTGTTTCAATTTCACTTTGGAGCCTCTTACGGCATCCACGGAATAATATGACGTAGTAGATATTCGACACTACACAGTGTAACCTAAAGTGTAATCCAAAAAAATTTTGCTTGTCAATCAATTATGACTCGTAGAATTATTACACTACTCTGTGTTATGACAACAAAAAAATTGTAAAAGCATTCTTTATTTAATTAATTACTAGTGATATTTAACGACCGTAATTTACAAAAGACATTGACCGTTCGCCAAGCCTACTGTCTATCTGGAGTTGTCCCTATGGCAAATATCTCCCATACGAGACGATCTACGAGGCAGGCCTATTTTCAGCAGTGGATGATGGCGAAGACGTATAACATGCATAATTTGAAGGAATAGCTCATATCACGCAGGGGACAAAGGTTTAGTGGTGAGCTATACCCTCACAATACTAATGGAAACATTAGTAGTACCTCCTCTCCCTATAACCAGTCAGCCACCAGTATACCTTGGCTGCACTAAAAGTATCGGGAATGGAATATTTCCGCTGTTCCTGTCATATTAAAATCTTTTTAATTGAAAACTCCTTGGTTTTAAAAATCGAATACCATTTATTTATTTAAAAAAAGATTCTCGGTCTTGTCGCAAGGTTTTGTCAAACTTGTTTAGTCGTTGAGAAAATGGAATTGACTCGAGAAAATTCAAGAGCGATGATTTATTATGATTTTCGAAATGGTTTAACACAAAAAACAGTGTGTTGACCAAATGATTTCTGCATTTGGTGATGAAGCCCCATCCAAAACCACAATTTATCGCTGGTTTGCTGAATTTCAACGTGGACGTGTCAAGCTCAGGGATGATCCCCGTCAAGGTCATCCAAAAACTTCAGTCACCCAAGAAAACGTTGATGCTGTGCGTAAGCTGATTGAGGAAGATCCACATGTGACATACTGCGAAATTCAGGCACCTTTAGACATTGGCATGAGTCAAATACAAACAATCTTGCATGAACAAGTAGGTGTAAAAAAGTTGTTTTCCCGATGGATACCGCATTCGCTCTGTGAAGAGCAAAAAGCGGCTCGCGTTATTTGGTGCGTCTGAACTCTCGAAAGATTCCACGCAGGATCCTCAAATGCTGTATACAACATCGTATCAGGTGACGAATCCTGTATATACACGTACGAACCCGAAACAAAAAACCAGTCACGAGTTTGGGTGTTCGAAATTGAGTTAAAGCCAACAAAAATTGTTCGTTCACAGAGTGTTGCAAAAAAAATGGTGGCCACGTTTGTCTCCAAAACCGGCAATGTTACGACTATTCCTCTTGAGGGACAAAGAACGGTTAATGCAGAGTGGTATGCTAGCATTTGTTTGCCACAGGTCGTTTCTGAACTCCGTGAAGAGAACTGCAACCGCCGCATCATCCTCCATCACGACAATGCGAGTTCTCACACCGCACACAGAACAAAAGAGTTTTTAGAGCAAGAAAACATAGAATTATTAGATCATCTGCCGTACAGCCCCGACCTAAGCCCTAGTGATTTCTATACTTTCCCTAAAATAAAGAATAAATTGCGTGGACATAGATTTTCATCACCTGAAGAAGCTGTGGACGCCTACAAAACGGTCATTTTGGAGACCCCAACTTCCGAATGGAATGGTTGCTTCAATGATTGGTTCCATCGTATGGAAAAATGTGTCAAATTTCGCGGAGAATACTTCGAAAAGCGATAAATACATTTTTAAATAGTAGTGTTGTGTCCAAAGAGATTTAAATATATATATACACTATAGAGCGGACATTGGGTACATTTTCATACAAAAGCTGTGAGCACGCGCATGTATTACACCCTCTAGCGAAATATAGCAATACTACACTGAATATTAATTTAGAAAACATTTTAGCTATTTCCCAATAGGTGACGCTACTAAACATAAGGTTAAAATCCGTTCTAAGCACATCTTTAATCACTAACATATTCGTAAATAAATATTGACGTTACTGGATAACAGTGGGCACTTATTACAATAATTTTTCTTTCTTCTCGAATAATCTACTAGAAATAATAAAATTTAAAGATTATTTGGTAAATACACATTATTTTTACGATGATAAACCGAAATCACATTCATTTTTTGTTCCATATCGTGATTTACAATACTTTAATGCAAAACCGGGCATATTTTCTTTAAAAATATTTTTAAATAAGTATACTTATAAAATGAATGCGTCTTGACCTTTTGACGATGTCACTTAGACTAAATGACAAAAATCGGAGATATATCCTATAGGACAAAAGTTACAGACGACAAAGGAGACAATCATTTTTGGGCCCACTAGAAATATTAACGTCACTTAATGGTATTTACACCAAAAAAAAGACACCAAATTATAATAGTAAATGGTCTATAGATTTTTCGAAAATGTAAACGGAAACAAGAAATCTGAAAAAAAAATAGTTGTTTTGACATTCGTGTTCTGATCATTGGCTAAGGTAATGTAACATTTAAAAAATTATTGTCTTAGAGATGTACCGTGATAACTCGCAAAAAATCGACTCGAGTTGAAATTCAGGTAACTCGATTTAAACAATTCAAATTAGATGAACGAAGCTGTGTCAATATTTCACAAATTATTTTTATAATTGTTCTTCCATACAACACAATTATTATTACTACGCTTAGTAGGTAGTGATATATTATTTTTGGTATGCGTATCGACATCTTCATAAAATAATATCACTCTAACGTTATGACGTAAGTCTTAATGTTATTAATAATTTGACTATCCAAAGTATATATAATCAATTTATATCATATATAACATAAATTGATACAAGAATATATACATATTACCTAATATCAATTTATTTATTACATAATATATCAATAAATTGCTCGAATTAGTAAGTCGATTTCATCACTAAATTGTAGACAAACACTGCATTGGCCGTAAGATAAAGATGCGATTCGAGTAGAGTTTTGTGACTCGAGCCACTCGGGTTAATTTACGAGTATGTATGTATGTCATTCTAGTTGTACACTAGTTTTTGAGTAAACCAACTATTTACAGAAAAGTTTATCACTAGAGTTGAGATCAGCGATTACTTTAGTTAAACCATTTTTAAATATGTACCTTTATAAATAAGTAATATGTGGCAACATGAAATTAAAACTATAAATCAATATCATAAATAAAACTAAGCTCAGGTTTGTTTACAACATGCCAGATGCAAGTTTGAATTTGGATGCAACTTGTGATGTCACCCGCAGCGACTTATTATATATACAAGTAAATTAATATCTATATAGCACCCTCTGAATCTATACGAAAACCGAGTTACCGAGTTAACTCGGTAACTCGGTAAAATTTATTTTCTATCGATTATCGAGTTGGACAAATTCACTCGATTCACTCGAGTGAAATAAAACATAGTTGGAGTCGCATCATTATGGTAAGAACAAAATGGAGTTTTTTATTTACAAGCATTATTAAACTAATGTTTAAGAAAATATGGATATTATCAATTATCAGAAAGGTTAGCCAAATATTAATTGACACAAGTACGTATGTTTTTCTCTTTTTAGTTTTTGTGGTAAAATTCGCTAATAGAATATAAGAGTTTATTAATTTACACCTATTCTAGGTTGTGAAAATCTATTATTAAGTTTGTATATTTTACCTCAAACAAATACAAATAATAAACAGGTCTTAGAACCTTATTAGTTTGTTAAAAGTGACAAAGTATTAAGTTTATTTTATTAGTAAAATCTAAATTAAATAATAAATAGAATGCACAAAAGAAGTTATTATAATGTTAAAAGAAAATTAGAATCTTTGGGTCGAGGGACTTAAAAGAGTGTTTTGAAGAGCAATTCATATAACTGCATTTGTGTACAAATAGGTAACCTTATGTATTCAGCAAGTTGCTTAATACTAAATGGCTTTTTTGTTAAGCCAGACACAGATCCTGGATTTATACCAGCCATAGTAGATAGGCAATATAAATGTTACATATATTTATGTGTAAAAAATGTAGTAATTATTTGTACTAAAAGCAAATATAAAGTTTAATAATAATGGTTTCCATAAAAAAGTGTAATGGTTGTTTCTATTATGTTTCGACAGCTGTGTTGTTCACTGTGCAGAAAGGAATATTATTTTGTCATCTAGAATCAGATATACTTAATATAACAATAATATCTTTGTCTACTATGTAAGTACATGAAACCGGTAAAAATAAAATGTGAGACAACTTTTACATGGTTGAATATTACTGATGTTAATCAATAATTACTGCTTCTGTATTTGATCAGCTGGAGCTGATTAATGCTGTATAATTTATAATAATTTCTTTATTATTTAACATATGAAAAGGCAGATATAAGAAAATGCTCACAGAAATATGTAAATACAGTTTATTGACATTGAAGGCATAGTCTTATCTCATATCTCTTATTATTAAAAATGTCCTTTTAATTCCTATATAATATAGAAAAAAATAATATATTGATAAGTATTATTATTTAGTTAAGATACCTTTACAATTGTCATTAACTTCTTTTCAGGTGGATCGCTTAGAACAAATCTGTATGCCGTGCAGGCTGAAAACTTGCAGAGACAAAAAGTGTATGGATATTGAAGACAACAGTCTTGTATTATAATTGAAAATTCCTTCTGATTGCTTACAATATCATAAATGTACATGTTACCATCAAGTTATTTTCAAAAAACCTTCAGAAATATATCTAACACTAAAATGTTTCTACCTATGTCCGTTATAGACAAAACATCAGAAACCTTCCAACCAATTTAAATGAAAATGTTTGTGTGTGTTTGGATGGATCTCTAGATGGTTTATATTTACATTTGGACTCGGTAGATGGCACTGTTGTCGAGATCCATAAATCACCAGGGCACAGCTGAGGCGCATCGCTAGTAATAAATACATATAAATTAAGCCTGTGTTTTTTTAATCCTTACACAAACAGTTTAAAACATCTTACTTCCTCACTATTTATCATTGTGTAATAACATAGATAAGGCATGTTAATTCCTAGTCATTTTATTATGATGTTACTACTTACTAATCAACCAAAACATTTTAAAATAATGTCTTGACCCCGCTCCTGTCTATATATGTCAGTCAATCATCAAAGTTCAAAAAATGTATTAAATTAAGTTTGTATAAAAGGGGTTATTATAGTATAAAGGAATTTATGGCTGACAATAACCCGTGGGTAAGGTGATCGCTACCAAGCTATTTCTAATTTGTTCTGTGTTGTTAATTATGACATACATGATTGTAAGCTGGCTTTTTTTTAAAAGACCTACTGGGTATTTTGCTGGTTCTCTTCAAGTCAGAGGTTTTTTTCCGAACCAGTGGTAAATTAAAAAAGTGACTTTCAATAAGTATTATTTATAATCTAAATTGAATAAAAGGTTTCTGTTTCTGCACCTACTACTGTTAATAGAATACTTAAATAAATTATGATTTACAATGATAAATAGAATTACCTACATTATATTTTGCTTTTTGTAATACAATCAGTTTAAAATGTATCTTACTGTGTGTTGGTAATATCATAAATATAAATAGACATTATCCCTTAGCCATCTTGGTATTTAGAATTACACTCACAACCAATCAATACATGTCAAAGTTAGAATCCATACGACATTTGTGCATAGACAGGCACAATGTTTTGCCCGAACTAGTGAAAGGTTTTACATCGATTTTAAAATATTTATAAATGCTGAATATACCTACAGCTTAGTTTTATATGTACTATTATTGAAGACATTATCCCTTAGCCATCTTGGTATTTAGAATTACACTCACAACCAATCAATACATGTCAAAGTTAGAATCCATACGACATTTGTGCATAAACAGGCACTATGTTTTGCCCGAACTAGTGAAAGGTTTTACATCGATTTTAAAATATTTATAAATGCTGAATATACCTACAGCTTAGTTTTATATGTACTATTATTCAATTGTGCACTATTTTAACTTATAATACCGAAGAATACTACTAGAAAATCGCTTTCAGTTTGTTTTTAGGTTATTGTTAGATTCATATTTTATTTGTTAATTTCTCAGGACTCCGTTTAGCTGCAGTAAAACTAATAATTTTATTGTAATCTATGGATTATAAGGAATAAATCGACATGCATTTCATTGATAATCTTTAAAATTTGTAGTGGGCCCATTCTCCATAGAAAAATTGATTGTCTCCTTTGCTACTGATGTCCGATCTATTACTACTACCTATTTAAATGTCTTTGGTTATGTCACTTCCTTGATTCCCGAAATTTTCAGTGCCGCCCTCGTATTCGTATAGATATCTCGTACCACCATCATCATATACCACAGACATCACAGCATACACTCTGTTTCGCGTGCATTTGAAAATTAATCTATACTTTTTGTATTATGCTACACAGTTTGTTTTCTAAATTAGTAAAATTATTAACAGCTATGTTTTTATACACATAAAATTTTGCTTCGTTCTTTTGCCTTTTTATTTGCTTTAATTAATCAATTCGAAATTTCTGAAATGTAATGCTAGTTTTAACATTACGATTTCTTTAGTACCTATAATATAACCATGTTGTTTTTTGCAGTCGCGTGCGGTGATTAATCATTGCCACGTGGAGAAATTTAAAGCATTACATGACAATACACATTTCAAGGGTACAATATTATTGTATCATTAGGGTTGCTACCCATTATGAATGCTTTTTAATTTATTAAGCAACAGTTAATTATGGTTCATAAGTAATAATGACTTTAAGATTTTAAAATCGCTTTTCATTATACTTTTTGTACTTCGACTTAGAGACCCTCAAGAAAAGAGTTCACATCAATCAATTCCCTTGGTGTTCCTGTAGCTGTCACTGCGACATCTCTGGTTGTGGTCATCAGCGTTTTCCAACCTCTGTTGAATAAATCTATCTTAAAAGATACACATACTGACCACACTGAGGTAGAAACGCTCATAAACCGCTCCTCCTCATTGGTAATAAATACTGCTAAGATTTGGAGCTTTCCTGTTGTGAAGAATTGTAGCAAAATAATAGGGGATAAAATGAGTATGTGGCTTACAAATAATAGTTTCAGGTCAGAATGTTTGTCCTTGTGCGATTCGTATACGTAAACTGTCTCCACGATGTACGAGAAAATCCTAGTGTGGGGATAACACCTAAAAAAATGTATGAAAAAATCATATTAAAATTTCTTGCTTTTCTTTTTCACTCCAGGGTTAAAAAGTAACATTATGCGTCGAGAAATTCCATGCAACAGCAACAACCCTAGCTAATTATAAAAATCGTGACATGTGCGATTTGTGTTTAATGTCAAATCAATTACAAATTCCACGCGTGAACATTTACTTAATGTTAACAGAACACGTGTTCTCAATTTTGGAACATGAATTATGATCTAATATAATAATAAAATAAGTAGGTACCTATGTCATTTATTTTATTTTATAGGATAGAGTGACAAACGAGCACACAATCCTGATGATAAGTGTTTGCTGTGACCCATAGATATCTACATCTATCCTCGATTACGAATCAAAATACAGATACGTTGTCACCCCTGAGGACTAAGATGGAATGTCTTTTTTCCAGTAAAAAGGGTTTCCGGTTCTCTACACTCATCATACGAAACAGTTCAGCTTCAAATTACTATTTCACGCTGGTATTCTGTGAGAGCGTGGTCCTTCCCCGGTCGAGCCGACCCATTCGTGCTGCAACTATACTATAAATATACCACGTACACGTCTGTATGTTCACAAAATGTTTAGTATGACACAGTGATATTCATTATTAAATTATGTATTTTATATTTATTTTGTTCTCTGCCACGCTGCAGTTATATTAGTAGTATATCTGTAGCACGAATGGGTCGGCTCGACGGGGGTAGCATAGAAATATTACTCCACCACGCTGTCATAGAATACTAGGGTGTAATAGCAGCTAAATGCTGTTGTTTTTCGTATGGTGAGTGTAGAGAGCCGGAGACCCCTCTTACTTGAAACGAGGAATTTCATCTTAGTCATCATGGGTGACAACGCATCTGCATTTTGATTCGTAATCGAGGAATGTGATCGAGGTGGACTGTGTGCTCGTAATTAAATAACATAAGTAACAGCAGATATACAATTATTAGATATAATTAATAATAAAAGTTTTAGTTAATAATAATAATATAGTTAAATTAAGCAAATTAAATTAATAATAATAATATAAAATTATAATAATTATTAGCGCTTACAAAAACCCTAACACATAAAAAACTGTAGGTACCTATCTTATAAACTATACATAATATACAAATAAACCTAAACAACTTCAACAATCATTTATCTTTCTGACAATGTGGTTTTTATATCATTTATATGTTCAATATGATTGTTAGATAAGATTTCATGCGACAAAACGTTGGAGGCGCTAGTAGAACATTCCTACGCGCTGGCTGTAATAATTTTCAATTGAACGTGTCAATAATCAATAACGAATAATCAGTAATCGGTTTCATAAGTGTCATAGATTCATGGATTAGAAAAGTTTCGCCTGTAAGCTGTCTGATTAAATATTTTGATGTGCGCTTTCCATCTGAAGGAAAGAAAGTTAAAAAAAAATAGAATAAGGGTGTCAAACGAGTACGCAGTCAACCTGATCCATCTATCCTCGATTGAGAATCCAAATGCACCCTAAAAACCCCTAAAGACTACTATAAATGCCTCGTTTCCACCAAAAAAGGTCTCCAGTTCTCTACACTTACTATAAGAAACGCAACAAAATTAAAACCCCTATTACGCTGCCCTGAATCAGGATCCCTACGCCCTGATTCAGAGTGGTGTAGTAAGAGAAAGGCAGTAAGGGTCCCTAATTAGGGCGTCAAAGTAGAGCCGGTCTGCAGTGCCCTTCCACCGTGCAGTGTAATAACATTAAGGGAATTATAGCACTTATTCGATGCGCGACTAGGGCTGAAAACGATAAGTACATCAATTCTTTCAAACATCCTTATAACATTCATAAACATGGTTCTTCATGAGCGATGTTTTATGAACGATGTTTTGACCTGCCGTCAAAGGTTACGAAATAACCAACTATTCGAAGGTGTAAAATTCCGTATGTTAAAGTTGCGAACGATGATTATAACGAATTTTATGTTGCCCAAAAATAAATATTCGAAATAAAATATGCCAAAGTAAGTAATTAATAAATTTACCTAAATTTTTAATTTGGAAGGTTTACGAGTATTTAGCAGAAAGAGAAAAAGCCGAAAATAAATAGATATACATGAACTTCAAAAGTGCAGTTTACTTCTTTCGGTAATTCCATTTTTGTTGAAAAATTGTAATTAATTTTATGGTGATAATAAATTAAGATATGTTCACAAATATTGAAAATGGATTAAAATTGTTTTATTCGTTTTCTTATTAAAATAATTATATTGTTTGGGCTTTAACTTAAATGAATAGCTCATGTACAGTCTTGTAAGGTAATAGTTATTTTGTAATGGAAATTATTTTATCGGCTTAAGGTAATTCGTTTTTCGTTACAATCATTTTTCTGAAATATTGATCTTAATGGATGAACGGTTACTGACCTGTTTGTATTTCGGTATAGTTTAGTAGATATATTCAGAAAATGCGATAATACTGAAGGTATCATATGGAGCTACCATAAAAAATGAACGCACCACATTATAAGAAATAAAACTAAAGCAGAAGAACAGTTTGAGAAGTGGGATGGCATGAAAGGGTTATTTACCGGGTTTCATAGCCTAGTTAAGATCTTTTTGCCTATTGTGGCAACTTCAGTACCCCGTGAGCGGTTATTTTCAGAGATTCAGCCTCTGAAAACAACCGCTACAATCACTTTAGGCGAGAAACTGCTCACTAGGCGCCAGGTCGTCAAAATTGTTATTTTAAAATTCAATTCGATAGAAATAAACGCAAAATAAAAAAAAAATTAATTAATTCTTGTTTTGGGATAATTATTCAATAAATTTAAATGTGTAAAAATAAATAGTGTAAAACTTCTTAAAATAACATAAATTTAATATTTGATTATTATACTTCTTTGTTTCATTTGTGTTCAAAATGATTATTTATTCCATACATACATACATACATATATTTAAATGGTGATAAAAATCTAACAAATTGGTATATCGTACATAAGCTTCGATGTTTTTAATGAGCGATGTTATATTAGATGTGCTTACTTGGAAAAATCACGACTCGAGTTAACTCGATTTGAAATTCACATACAAAAAAGTATATATATATATATATATATATATATATATATATATATATATATATATATATATATATATATATATATATATATATATATATATATATATATATATATATACTTTTTTTACTTGTCCATACCTATGACTGAATAAGGGCCTAAAATCAGGGTAGTGTAATAACTGACGTCCCTAATTAGGGGCCGCGCCCACCCTTCATTCAGGGCCCCGATTCAGGGCGGTGTAATAGGAGCATAAGCAAATTTTGCCCTGCTGTCTGCTGCTGTGAGAGCGTGATATTACCCCGGTCGAGCCGACAATAACGTAACTGCAGCTTGGCCTCTACCACGTAGAGAAAGAGGTTTATAGGTAATAAGTGAAATGGTAATATTGTCATTGTTTCTATAGTCACTATTTCCGATTGACTGAGTTCGTGACTCTGTCATAATACATCCGTGTGCACGTGCCTTAAATAATCGATATTAAAAAGTAACTTTAAAAAAAAATAAAAGAACTGGCGTCGGTCATCGGCTTCTGTGACATCGCTAACATTGTACCTTATATGGTGCGAGCCCGGCCGCAGGAAATTTGGATCGTGAATTACAATTAGTTAAATCCTCGCCTCTGTTATTGTGTCACGTATATTACAGCTGTCGATATAGTTGAACCTTGACTTTGTTATACATTGCTTGCTTTCATTATGAAGTACTCTTTTTAAGTTGTACGTAACCAGGATGGATACGCACGAAATTTATTGGATAATTTACAAGATTCAAAGTGAAACCCGACAGTATTATAACAACTTTTAGAAGAAAAAAATGTTTACGCGATCACTTGAGTGCATTCAGAAACATCTTTCGGGGTAGTAAAGGTGTTTAGCGCATCTGGTAATAATCCGTTTTTATTATGGTGACCATGTTTCTCAATTTATTGTTTTGTTTATATAACAATATTAACATGATAGTGTTAAAAAGTGACTTATACCTATAATATAAAATCATTTAATTCATGTGACCTAAAATAATGTTCAGTTTTTAGCGTAAGATAAAGTTGAGAGCTATGCTTAACTGTAACTTTAGTTCTTTATTTATTTATTTATTTATTTATTTACACTTTATTGCACCATAAAAAGATTACAAAGGGCGGACTTAATGCCATTAGGCGTTCTCTCCCAGTCAACCCGGGACGTGTGGAAATTATGTGATAGGTGACAAAATAAAATGAACAATAGAGTAAATCAAGGAAAAAAAAACTACTGATAAACTTAAAACAAACTAATATTATATATACAAATACAATAAACTTATAAACTCCAAAATATAATACAGATAATATATAATATATACATACATATTCATCATAGATACATAAATATATACATATTTTAAATACAAATAGATATATATTATAAACCTATAAATAAAATAACAACGAAGGTAAACAAAATTAACCATATTAACTATCATCTAATATTTCCATAAAATGCTTATGTACCAATCTTTTAAAGGCAGTCTTATTAGATGTTTTTCTGACGTCATCGGGCAAGGAGTTCCAGAGCAGTGCAGCCTGAATGGTGAAGGATTTACCAACAAAATTAATAAAATGTAGAGGGATACTTAGTTTATTATTATATGAGGAACGCAGAGTTCTATCATGCGTTAGGGAAATATATTGAAATTTCTCCTTGAGATAAGAAGGAGTGGATGGATCATTTGAGATAAAGAAGAGAACAAGCAAAATTCTAGAGTCACGCCTCTGTTTAATAGTGAGCCATTTTAGGCGAGAGCGATGGTGAGAAATATAAACAAATTTACGGAGATTGAAAATGTATCTGACGCAATTGTTGAGAAGGTGCTCTAGCTTGTTGAGAAGATTTTGGTTTAAATCCGGGTAACACACGTCTGCATAATCAATGATTGGTAGTATAAGTAACTGTACAAGCATAATTTTAGTCTTAAAGGGGAGAAAATTTTTCAATCGATAAAGAGAACGTAAAGAACCATAGACTTTACGACATGTTTCGGAGATATGAACCCCCCAGGACAGAGTACTATCAATATGGAGACCAAGATTTTTAACTGAGGGAGAGAACGGTATCAGACGATCATTATAATGGACGGGAAGTAGACTAGCGGCATCTATTTTAGCAAGCGTCCTTGAGCTACCCACAATCACCGCTTGGCATTTCGTAGGGTTGACAGACACTCCAAAGCGCATAGACCAATCACGGACTGACTTGAGATTTGGATTTAATTTGTTAATCACATAATGGATGTCAGAAATGTCAGACTGTACATAAATTTGTAGGTCATCAGCATACAGATGGTACGAACAATCAATATTAGATGTGATGGAATTAATAAAAATAGAGAAGATTAATGGAGAAAGTATACCGCCTTGAGGTACGCCAGAAATCAGGTCAACCCACTGTGAAGTCATTTGCTCCACGTGGACAGACTGTTGACGTACGCGAAGATAAGGTGAGAACCATTCCAGGACTGACGGTGCAAGCCTATAATAAGAAAGGATAGCAAGAAGGATATCATGGTCAACTGTGTTAAAAGCATTAGAAAAGTCAACGAGCACCACAACTGTAACTTTCTTGTTTTCCATTCCTTCTCTAATATCTTCAGTTATTTTAAGTAAGGCAGTTGTAGTGCTGTGACCGGAACGAAACCCGGACTGAAAAGTACTCAGCAGGTTATGTTTATATATGAAATTGGAAATTTACTTATGAACACAGGCTTCCAAAACTTTAGATAGGAAAGGTAAAACTGATATGGGACGGAAGTGATTGGGAAGTTTAGGATTGGATACTTTAGGAAGGGGTCTAACGATAGCATCTAACGAAACTGACCCGAGTCAAGCGAAAAATTTACAATTTGAGTGATTGCGGAGATAATGTGTTCTAGAATATTAACAATCATGGCTCTGCTAATATCATAGCAACCGACAGCCTTAGATTTTATTGCCAGAAGAATCGGATTGAAAGGTCCAACGCAGAAGCAGAAGCAAAATGAAGATAAAGCATCGTGAGAAAGCGATAAACCACAATCCAAAGAGGGTGTTTTGCCCACACCTAGAGAACTAAGAAATTTCCACACATCAGCTGGCGAAGAATTACTTATATTGCTATGGATAAATCGGCATTTTGCAGAACGTACCATTTGATTGCATCTGTTTCCGGCCTTCTTAAAAGACAACCAGTTTTCCTCAGATCTGCTCCTCTTGAACCGGGCAAATGCTCGATTTCGCCTAGTCATGGCCTTCCGTACCTCTTCAGTCATCCAGGGAGCTGGTGGCCGTCGTAGTTTTACTTTACGTACAGGAGCATGGTTATCATACAAAACATGAGTTATGTTATTGAAAATAGTTACTTTATCATCTACTGTTGATGCTGTTGCTAATGGCGTAAAATCTATAAGCGATGCGTCTCTCAAAAGGTTATCCATATTAATTCTACTAAAATTACGTAGGAATAGTACAGTAGGTCGATATTTGGGAGGTTTAAGGTTGTATGATACATAAATAAGATCATGGCGGGAAAATCCCGGCACTTCAAGTTGCCCATATGACAGCACCCTGTCAGAGGAGTCAGTTATAATGAGATCAATCAGTGAATCATCATTGTTGATATTATGATGAGTTGCCTTTAAAGGAAGAATGTTGAGATTGACAGACTCAATGATTTTACGAAGCTTTTGAGACCGGACTGAATTTTTCAGTAAATCCGTGTTGAAATCTCCCATGATTATGCAGTGGGTGTACTCAGAACCAATGTTATCAAGAGCCTCTTCTATATTGGCGAAGTAATCAGTGGAAGGAGGACAATACACTGCTCCAAGAATCATCCTTGAGCCCTTTACATAAAGTTCATCCTTGAGCCCTTTACGTAAAGTTCATCCTTGAGCCCTTTACATAAAGTTCTATAAAAAGGAATTCTGCGGAAGCAGTGTAAGGAGAAGGGGATTCTAATATGATTTTGTAAGAAATTGTAGCGTGGAGATATATTGCAACTCCACCTTTACGCTGATTTGTTGACATTGTAGTGGCGGTTTACGAGAACCCATGGACTGTTACCAGTTAACAGGTCAGGATTATAAACCAGTGCATATTGAGGCTGGTTAGTGGTTTTATATTATGTATATAGAATTTTTTTTTATCCTTGTAGGACTGAAGATGTAGCTAAGTATAAGTTTTTTTATACGATAGGGTGACAAACAAGCACACAGTCCACCTGATGGTAAGTGGTTGCTGTGCATCCTCGATTAGGAACAAAAATGCAGATGCGTTGTCACCCATGAGAATTAGGAGGGAATGCCTCGTTTCAAGTAAAAAGGGTCGCCCCGATTCTCTACACTCACCATACGAAACACAGCAGCATTAAACTGCTATTTTACGCTGGTATTCTGCGAGAGCGTGGTCCTACCCTAGTAGAGCCGCCCCATTCGCGCTACAACCATAGTATAGTTGCAGAGTGGCTCTACCATATTAAGACCTTTTTTCAACAGTGGACTTTAATGGGCTTCTATTACTGTATTCTCAATAATTATTATATACATATACATATTGTTTTTTCAATAAAGACTAGTATTATTGTCATTTATTATTTTTGTTTCTGACACATAAAGCACGTTAATCTAAAGAGCTGTCACGGATAATTGGACGGACATTATCCGTTTGAAACTACATAAATAAATCACGCCACGGTTACCCCCACCCCTTGCCCTGTGACCTATTAACATGTTCACAAAGCTTTAGTAGTACGGCCACAAAATTTATAAGCACAAATGCAAAGAATTTATTTCCAATTGAAAGGAAATATGAATATGTCTATAGGATTTGAAAGTCGTAAAGAAGTCTTTATTTGATTGAGTAAGAAAATTATGTTTCAATCCTTAAGCATAAATTATGATACTAATTTTTGGTATCTTCAATTGAAACTGTATAGTAGTGTAATTAGGTTACCTGGCTACTATTTTACGCTGGTATTCTGTGAGAGCGTGGTCCTTCCCCGGTCGAGTCGACCCATTCGTGCTACAACTATACTACTAATATAACTGCAACATGGCTCTACCACGTATAGAATAGTTTAATTCTATTGTTTTTTTTTTCTTAAATTATACTTATACAAGTACCCTATACAGTAACCTATACAGTTTTTTGTAAATTATTATTAAGCCTGGATAAAACGTGCTGAAACCACGAATAAATATGTGTTTCTCTTTTATTTGTCATACCCTATCCAACAATAGGCGAATTAAATTACAATAATATAAAACTAGCTTTCTCTTTCAATTATCAAGTCATTTGCTAACATAAATTTAATTAAATTAATTTGTTATAATAAAATTAATAATGATTTATTATTACTTTTTTTTAATTCAAAGCTAACAACATGAACTTGGACAGACAAGAACATGGACACCCTAAAACCAGCACCGATCTCATTTTAGCTCTCCCAATAATAATATTGTACAATATTAGCACTATCCCTTATATTTGACTAAAAGGTGTGTTTTTATATAATTTAGTAGTGGTTGCATTTGAAAGCTATCAGAAGTTTATTGACGGTAAATTATAATAACCCAATAACATCTCGTGGGTGTCGTAAGAGACAAAAGAGGGAAATTAAACTGAAATAAATGAAAATAATAATAAACTGCGATTACCAACTAGCCTGCAAGCGTGAATCTATAGGTAATACCACCTATGAGGCAATTAAGATTGCCTACGTTTATCTTATATTATAGTTGCAGCTGGAGTGGGTTGGTTCGAGGTATGGTCACGCACTCGCAGGTTGCCAGTCTGAAATAGCAGAATGCAATGCTATAATTCGTTTGGTGAGTGTAGAGAACCGGAGACCCATTTTATTTGTATCGAGGCTTACTATTTTAATACTCAGGAGTGACAACGCAGGCGATAGAGGAAAACTCAAACAAGAAATGGCAGCATAATCTACCCGATAACAACTTAAGACACCGAACTACGGTTGCCCGCCTGCTAAACGCGGCAATTATGGCAAAATCCCCTCTTTGAAGAAATTTATGGTGGAGGCTTTGGGTGTATATATTTTCGGCAGTGCAATATAATTCTTAATTAATAATACTTAGTACCTAGAAGTTAAATTCTTAGGTTTGAGAAATTGCTGAAATAAAATGGGTTTAAACACAACACATCTACCAAACATCATCGAGGATATCCTTTTCAAGCTGACAAACCTGACTGGCAGTATCCGGTAAGATTAACAAAATAAATTAAGCATTATTATAATTAGGTACTTATGTAAATATTAAAACGAACCTATTCTATTACATTCACCTTTTATGAATCTGTAAAAAAATGATAACCGAATATGCAGTAACGGTCACCAAATTATTACCTAACTAATATCAAATTCTGAAAACATGCTGCATTTTTTTATGCCTTATAGTAAGGAATAATACGAGTAGCTTACTTGTAGGTAAGTGGATATAGTACTCTATGGACACCTGCAAGCAAGTTAAAACAAGGAAGGAAGACCTGGTGATGCCTTAACCCAATTCAATGCCTCATAACCTGTATTTTATTAAAGATTTTTGTATGTATAAGAGTGATCCATGGGCACATAGCTGGGCAAATGGGCAAGTCTACCTGACGGTAATTGGAGGATGCTCGAAGACATGTATATAGGTGGGATGGCACGAATGAAACCAGCGTGAAATGGCAGTTTATTGCTGCACATGTTGATTAAAGAGGCCTGGAGACCCTTTTTTCTAGAAACGAGACATTCCATCTTAGTACTCAGGGACGACAACGCGTTTGCATTTTGATTCTTAATCGAGGATAGATGTAGATGCCTATGGGCCAGATCTGCTGACTGTCAGTTGGACGGTGTGCGTTTGTCAACCTAATTCTATAAAAACCGGCCAAGAGCGTGTCGGGCCACGCTCAGTGTAGGGTTCCGTAGTTTTCCGTCCGTCACAATAAGTGTTCCCACTTATGTTTTTTGTTTAATGTTGTTATGTTTAAAGGTGGGCATCCATTATGTTCGCGCTCCAGCAGCGCTCCGCGCTCCTGCAACTGCTCCCGGTAGTGGGTGGGTGTTTCCATCCATGTTCAAAATGATTTTCCTAGAAAGTCCTTATAAAGTTCTACTTTTCAGATTTTTTTCATATTTTCTAAAGTTATGGTTCAAAAGTTAGAGGGGGGGGGGTGGCACATTGTTTTTTACTTTTGGAGCGATTATTTCCGAAATTATTGAAATTATCAAAAAATGATTCTAGTAAACCCCTATTCATTTGTAAATACCTTTCCAACAATATATCACACGTTAGGATTGAAATTAAAAAAAAAATCACTTCCCACTTTACATATAGGGGGGCTACCCTAATAAAACATTTTTTCCAATTTTTATTTTACCACTTTGTCGGCGTGATTGATATACATATTGGTACCAAATTTCAGCTTTCTAGTGCTAACGGTCACAGAGATTAAGCGAGGACGGACAGACGGACAGACAGACATGGCGAAACTATAAGGGTTCCTATTTAACTACGGAACCCTAAAAAAGACACCTGCTATGTACTGATAAACCAAAAACCAATTTTTTTTACAAAAACAGGGGGGGAGGACGTCACTTAGCATACGAAACCCAGCGGCATTTTGCTGCTATTTCACTCTAGTTTTCTGTCTGAGCGTATTCGTGCTGCAGCGTAGTAAGCTGCCCAGTGGCTTTACCATGTAGGTACACCCCCATTCGATAGTAATAATAACCCCAATGTAATAATAATAGTCTTTATTTGCATAAAACATGCTAAATATACATATGTTTCAGAGTTTTATTGTGTACACATGTTTTGCTAAATTAAAAATTAAATTTAGAGAAATCGAATTCAATTTAAATCATCATCATCATCATCATTACAGCCTTTCACAAGTCCACTGCTGAACATAGGCCTCCCCCAAGTAATGCCACAAAGCACGGTCCTGAGCCACCTGCATCCATCGACTTCCTGCATGTCTTACCAGGTCGTCACTCCATCTAGTGGGGGGTCGCCCTACACTACGCCTACCGGTACGAGGCTGCCACTCGAGAACCTTTCTTCCCCATCGGTTATCGGTTCTTCGAGCTATATGGCCGGCCCATTGCCACTTCAGCTTACTAATCCGTTGGGCTATGTCGGTCACTCTGGTTTTACTGCGGATATCCTCATTTCTGAGTCTATCACGCAGAGAAACTCCGAGCATAGCCCTCTCCATAGCTCGCTGAGCGACCTTAAGCGTCCTCATACGGCCAGCAGTGAAGGACCACGTCTCAGATCCATAAGTCATCACTGGCAACACGCACTGGTTGCCGTGTAGTGGCGGTTAAGGATATCCACTACCCCATATCTTCCCGTGGGTGTCGTAAGAGGCGACAGAGGGAGACAGGCAGGAGATGGGCAGCAGCATCTACCTGATGACAACTGTGACGTAATAAAAAACTGCGGTTGCCAACCCGCTCGCCAAGCGTGGCAACTACGGCAAATACCCCCCAATGAACAAATACAATTTAAATAAAATAACCTAATCCTATACTATTAAACGAGCAATTCTTGTATATATATATATATATATATATATATATATATATATATATATATATATATATATAAATATATAATCGGGATCTCGGAAACGGCTCCAACGATTTTCATAAAATTTAGTGTCCAGCGAGTTTCGGGGATAATAAATCGATCTAGCTAGGATTTATTTTGACAGATTGTAAATGATTATAAATAGCTTAATTGGTATAATGGTCGGTCACAGAATCGTAAACCCCCGGTTCGAGCCCAGACCGACCGACCAACTTGTTTTAATTTTTTTTTCAAGTTCCTTTCTTTTTTGAGAAAATCAATTTTTTCGAGCCCTTTTTATAGTATTTTTTAAAAACACGAAAATTTAAATTAAACTAATTGCAAACGTGATTTTTTTATTCAAATAACCAGTTCAGTTTTTTCTATTATGTCGCTAAGATCAAAAAATATTATTCATATTTCATCAGTATGTAATTTGTATCTAAATATAATTTCCAAAACACACGAATTAAAAAAAAAACCGAGCGAAAAATATCGAGCAAAGTTCGGTCAACCGGGTACTAGTATTAAAATTAATAAATTAAACATTTTTATTTAAATCATATTTGTTCAATGTCAGAATGTAGCATACCATGTCAGAAATTCATTAATGTCATAAAGATTTTTGTCAATCAACCAATCTTTTTGTAAATAAATTCTAAATATTATGTAGTGTTTTAATTTCGTCAGGTATTTTGTTGTAAGTATATAAGTTACACACATTGATAAACACCATTGTATATATATTTAGCTAACTTCGGAACTTCGCTTAAAACTAATCCATTCAGATTTCTTTTAAGCCTAGGATTAATATCAGATGACTTTTTAAATTAATCTGTATGGTGTTTTACAAATTTACATATTTCAAAAATATATAACGTGGGAAGAGGAGGTAAAGAGAGTTTTGAATATCGGGTTACAGGATTCTCTAGTTGGGATACCACATATCGTCCTTATACACTTCTTTTGTGCGATAAATGCCGCCAATCTTAGCTACGAGTTTTACCCCACATTATTATTATAACATATCGGAGTATAGATTAGATTCAATATACGTCCGATACGATATTACACCGTTTTTATTAATTAGTTACATTTTTTATTGTACTTAGCACATACACAAAACGATTGACTCTTTATCTAACGATATTATAACGTAAGGGTAATGTTGGGCACAGGGGAATAGGATGAATGAATATCTCAACTATAATACTACTCATTGGGAAGTTGTTGCTGTGACTGAAATCAGTTAGGATTTTGCCTTATCTATCAGAGGTTTTTGAAGCCAACTTTTAGTCGGCCAATAACGAGCTAGTATTAGAGTATGCAACCGGTTCTACCCGGTTCCAAAAAACCGGGTATACCCGGTTCCTTGTTAGCTAAAAGAACCGGGTCCAAAATTATGATGCCCGGTTCTACCCGGTTCTTGTTCAGTGGGGTAAATTAAAGCAATTTTATTTTATTTGACTCATATATTACGGTTCATCACTAAAATATTGAAATACAAGATTTGACAAATTAAGAGGATTACCTTGAAAATTATTTAAAGTTTTGGGGGCGTGGCTTATTCCTTTGTCGGTGAAGCTAACGGACGACTGCGGGAGTGTCGAAATGAAAGAGATGCAATGACTTTATAGTACGCAAATTGTGAGATAGCCATACCGAGCACACACACGCAAAAAACTAAGTAAGCGCCAAAAAACATTTTTATTTCTTTTAACAAAACTTCTTTATGGATTAAAAAATTAAAAATAAATTTAATAAAATTTTTTTCTATCGAGAAAATTACATGATATTGTGTTTTCCTTTTATGCAATCCAAGATCATATAGTCAAAAATCATATATCAAAATTTGGTTTGTAATCTATAAAATTTAAAAAAATATGTTAAATAGAAAAACCACCAAATTTTCGAGGTATCACCTTAAGAACAACCACAGGCGTCGAGATAGAACGCATATTTTCTTCGTCAGGATTCATCGGCAATCGTCTTCAGTCCTCATCTCATTTTCACGCTCTTATTACGAAAATAAGAAAGATAACAAGTGTTGATTGTCACTACATCCAATTATTTTTGTTTGTTTGATTTTTCAAGAAAGAGAGACAGAAAGTGTTAATTTTTTATTATTACCAGAGGACCCCGAGAGTGTGAGAAAATAAATCTCGTTGATTTTGTTCCTTTGATTATATTTCGTTCGTTAATTCTTTGAATTGTTTTTTCTAAATTTCATTTGTATAAAGCTCAGAAGACAAGCTAGTTTTTTGTTGTTTCATAATATGTAGATTATTTTATAATAATTAGCATTGAAACACATTATTATATACATATCATTATCATCGTTAGCACCAAATTGATGTAGTTTTATTTTGCCCCAAGAAATTTTTTACTATTAAGAACCGAAAAGAACCGGGTACCCGGTTCTGTACAGACCCGGAACCGAAAAATTCGGTTCTTAGATACGGGCCGGTTCTGCATCCTCTAGCCAATATGCAAAGTAAAGTTACGGTATTTAAATGTCCCTTTTTTTCGAAAAAAATAAATTAAAACAAGAAATAATAAGAGGAGTTGTACTCTATGGATACCTGCAAGCAAGTTAAAACAAGGAAGGAAGACCTGATGATGCCTTAGTATAATATCCTATACCTTTAAACGAGCAATTATTATATATGTATCGTCGTTATATATATATATATATATATATATATATATATATATATATATATATATATATATATTTATATATACACATATATATAATATATATATATGTATATTATATATATATATATACATATATATATATATATATATATATATATATATATATATATATATATATATATACACTTACGCCTGTCACCCAGAGGGGCAGGCAGAGACTACAGACTTCCATTTGGCACGATCCTGACACACCTCTCTCGCCTCCTTCACATCCACATGCTCGTCGGTTAAGGGTACTCCCAATTTGAACCGTTTTCAATAAATCGTCAGTTTGGTCGTTAAATTTCCCAGGACGTCCCTTTCCGACTCTGCCATTCACTTCTGCAACATAAATTTTCTTTGTCATATAACCTCATTCATTCTTTCCACATGACCAAACCACCGAAGCATTCCTTTCTTAATCCTGGTCACAACATCATCTTGCAAACCACACTCTTCTCTAATCACACAATTTCTTACCCTGTCATTCAGATTCAGCCCTAACATACTCCTTAACGACCGCATTTCTACTCCGTTCATTCTACTCTCGTGCTTCTTCTGCCACACCCAACTTTCACTACCATACGTTAAAGTAGGGACAAACACAGCTTTGTGAATTGCCATACGTGCCTTTTTCGACACATTTTGACTCTTCACAATAGACTGTAGGGCCCCATTTACTCTATTGCCTGCATTCACTCGTCGTTATATATCCTTATCACATCTCCCATCCCTGCTAAATACGCTATCCAAATATACAAACTCATCTACTTGCTCGATCAACTCCCCTTCTATTCTTATTTCACATATCGTTTTACTTTCTTCTCTTTCAAAAACCATAAATTTCGTCTTACTTGCGTTCACTTTCATACCCCTTTCTTTTAGTGATCTGTTCATTAATGTAACCATAATTTGCAACTCGGCCGCCGATGACGCAAGAATAACTTGATCATCGGCGTACAAAAGGCATTTGACGGTTAACTCACCCATTCTTAATCCGCATTCTTCAACTTTCAAATTTTGCAAACAACTGTCCATAAATAGGTTGAACAGCCACGGGGAAGCCACACAACCCTGTCTTACACCTTTATGGATGTCAAACCAGTCCGAGTAGACCCCGTTGATCCTAACACAAGCACTAGAGTCTCTATAAAGAGACTTAAATGCCTGTATCAAGCCAGCGCTCAAACCAAATGAGTTCAGTGTTTGCCATAGCACCTCCCTATCCACTCTGTCATAGGCCTTTTCCAAGTCCATGAACGCACAAAAAAACCTTTTGATTTTTGGCCAAAAACTTCTCCGCGATCATGCGCATAGAAAAGACTTGATCTGTACATCCCATTCCCTTTCTAAATCCCGCTTGCACATCCCAAATTTTCCATCAGTTTCTTTCATGACCCTTTCAATCAGTACCTTAGCATATAGTTTTCCCACATTGCTAAGAAGGCTGATACCACGGTAGTTTTTACAGTTCTGCTGCGACCCTTTTGCTTTATATACTGGGACTATCACGGCTTTGGACCAGTCTACCGGTACCCGCTTCAGTTCCCAGCATAAATTAAACAAGGTGTACAGCAGGTCTGCCACCACTTCCTCTCCAGCCCTTAGCATTTCGAGTGAAACTATATCACATCCGGCAGCCTTACCTGCTTTCATGCTTTTCAATGCTTTCTTTCTTTCATCTATACTTATCTCGCTACCTCTTTCCTCTTCTTTCGGAGTTTCTACTTCATTTAATTCATACGTTGTCTCCACACTCATAAACACGCTTTCAAAATATTCCTTCCATCTCTTTAAACTCAAAACTTCATCATTCAGAATATAGCCATTCTCGTCTCTTATAGCATTCATTATAGGCTGTTTTGAATGTCCCCTGGCAGTTCTTACGAGTTTCTAGAACATTTTAATATTTGCCTGGAAGTTATCCGATATTCTTCTATCATTCTTTTCCGTTCTTTCTTGCTTTTTCCTTTCAACTACTTCTTTTACTCTCTTATTTAGATGTCTAAAGACTGCCTTTTTCTTTCAATATCATCATTCGTACTGCTAGAATTATCAACATTTGTTGCTAGTAAATCTAGCCATGCACTCTTCTTTGCTTCAACTTCCATACGTATCTCATCATCCCACCATAATGTATTATTTTTCCTTTCATTTTTCTCTTACTAACACCACATACTTCGGTAGCTGCACCCACTAAACCTTTCTTAACATTTTGCCATACATTCTCCAAGTTTAACTCATTCATACATTAATTCATCCAAACCACTTATGGTTTCTTTCAGTCTACATTTGAACTTGTTTTTCTCACCTTCCTCTTGTAGCCTTTCTATTCTAATACGCTGTAACGCAGTGATAGACACAGATGACCGATGGCGCCCACGCCTGAATAGACCATCAATTCGGCATAAAACCAAATAATGATCCATTCCTACGTTAGACCCACAGTAGACCCCTGTATCTACCACTGCGCCCCTCATTCTTTCATCCACAATTATGAAATCTATCATGCTTCTATCGTCACCTCTTTCCCAAGTATACATATGAATCCTCTTGTGGCGAAAGCAAGTGTTCGTCACAAAAAGATTCTTTTCCATACATACGGTGAGAAGACTTTCACCATTCTCATTTATACTTTCATCACCAAACGTTCCCAATATCCTTTCATAACCAAGCCTCCTCACCTCAACCCTTCCATTAAAATCTCCTAGCATAATAATATTTTCATTTCCCTTACACTTCATTAACACCATCCTTACCATTTCCCAAAACTGCTCTCGGATATAAGTGGGCTTAGACATGTCTGGGGCGTAGATCCCTAACACAAACAACTTCTTTAAGCCCACTTTCATTCGTATCCATAGCAGTCTTGGGCTTACACATTCATACTCTTTCACACATTGGCCCATTCTTTCCGAAAGGATGATACCTACTCCCTGGCATGCTCGCTCGATCTCGTCTACCCCAGACCAGTATACGGTATACATGCCATGTGTGGTTACAACCTTCCCCTTCCGTTTCGTCTCATTTACACATAACACATCAATTCCTCTATCATACATCATATCGCATACTTCATCCATTTTATCATTCATTGCTCCACATACATTCAACGTAGCCGGGCGTAGACGGGCCTCTGCAATCCACTTTTCGCCCCTCCGGGAAGACAGCACGTGACGGGTGGTGAAACTCGTCGCCGGTTTTCCTCCGGAGATTCTTCGCACCCCTGCCCCATTAAAGGGGCGCCAGGAGCTCGGGGCCATTTCTTTTATTCGGTTCCGCATAGTGCGAAATATGGGGTAATACCACGGCGTGGAGCCGAGTCTGTTCTATCGGCTTGTCGCTCATTTAGCACCACCCGGGGGACACGTGTAGGGTGGGCCTAGGATAAGGTGGCCCACGAACGCGGGCGACTTATCACCCATATAAGTATACTATATATATATATATATATATATATATATATATATATATATATATATATATATATATATATATACCTCTCGCGTCCGGCCCTGGTCGAAGCCATGGTCCGGAGCGAGACGGAATGGGATGCCGTCACCACCTTCTGCGAAGCAGTGATGCTAGCGAAGGAGGTGGCGGAGCGGGAGAAGGAGAGAGCAGCAGCTTTCCTCCCCGGCCGCCGCGGGAGACGCCCCGGGCGTTGGGGGCTACGTCGTGGCCCCCGGCCACTGTAGGCGCGGGCCTGTGGACGGCGAGCAATGGGTAGCTCGCCGTCCGTCCGTCTAACGACGACAGGCCGTGTCGACGGCGCGTTTTGTTCCACGCGCGCGTCAAAGAGCTGTCAGCAGCGTGAAGGGGCCCGCAAGGGCCGACGCCTGCCGGGGCTGCGGGCTGTTCGAAAGAGATACCGCGGCTCCGGAACGTAAGGGCACTGAAGGAACACGGATGGTTTTTAGTCAGTAAAAGTCTGACACTCCCTTACGCTCCACCCAGAGCGAAAGGCGTCATTAGATGATTTTCCATCCGCAAAAAAAAAAGGGTGAGAAATTGTGTGATTAGAGAAGAGTGTGGTTTGCAAGATGATGTTGTGACCAGGATTAAGAAAGGAATGCTTCGGTGGTTTAGTCATGTGGAAAGAATGAATGAGGGTAGAATGACAAAGAAAATTTATGTTGCAGAAGTGAATGGCAGAGTCGGAAAGGGACGTCCTAGGTGAAAATTTATCGACCAAACTGACGATTTATTGAAAACGGGTCAAATTAGGAGTACCCTTAGCCGACGAGCATGTATGCGTAGGTACGAGTATATGGATGTGAAGTAGGCGAGAGAGGGGTGTCAGGATCGTGCCAAATGGAAGTCTGTATATATATATATATATATATATATATATATATAAATATATACATGTATATAATATTAAATGAAGGTATATATATATATATATATATATATATATATATATATATATATATATATATATATATATATATATATATATATTATTTTTGTATGTATTACAGTACGTTTGCACTGAGAAACATTCAACACGCAATGTTTTGAAACAAATCACATAAATTAAATCACACATCATGTTTTGTTGTTGATGGTGGCGTTCGCACTCACAAAAACTGTGTAAATTTTTTGTGAGTGCGAATTTTCAACTGATATTCTAACTTATCTTTCAACATGACAATGTTTCTACAAATTTGTTTTCAAACATTTTGTTTCCGTAGTTATAAAGATATTATATAGTTAAAATATGTAATGTATAATAAACTGTCGAACATATTTCACTACAACATGTTCTTTGACGCAAACGCTTTTTGATACACTGACAGAAAACAGTGTTTAAAACATGTTTTTTCGTAAAAATCGCGTGAGTGCAATTTCAAGAGTGACAAATGGACATAGTCTACATGAATGTAATTGGAGGATGCTCGAAGACATGTATATAGGTGGGATGGCACGAATGAATCGGAGATGGACCACGCTCTCACGGAATACCGGCGTGAAATAGCAGCGTATTGCTGCACATGGTGATTAAAGAGGACCGGAGACCTCTTTGCTGGAAACGAGACATTCCATCTTAGTACTCAGGGATTCTTAATCGAGGGTAGATGTAGATGCCTATGCGCCACATCCGCTGACTGTCAGTTGGACTGTGTGCGTTTGTCAACCTAATTCTATAAAATAAGACTCCTGCTATGTACTGATAAACCAAAAACCAAATTTTTTTATGAAAACGGGAGGGGGGGGGGGGACATCACTTACCATACGAAACTCAGCGGCATTTTGCTGCTATTTCACTGTAGTATTCTGTCCGAGCGTATTCGTGCTGCAGCGTAGTAAGCTGCCCAGTGGCTTTACCATGTAGGTACACCACACATCTTAACCCGCATTCGTTAATAATAGTAACTCCAAAATAATAATAATAATAATAATAGTCTTTATTTGCATAAAACATGCTAAATATACAGATGTTTCAGAGTTTTATTATGTATACATGTTTTGCTATTTAATATAATATAGCATGCAAATTAAATTTAGGGAAATCAAATTCAATTTAAATCAAAATAACCTAATAGTATTGAAAATTACCAAATTAAACATTTTTATTAAAATCATATTTTTACAATGTCAGAATGTACCTTGCAAACTTGCAATGTCAGAAATTCATTAATGTCATAAAGATTTTTGTCAAACATCCAAAGGTACATTTTTTTAAAGTAAATTCTAATATGAATTAGTTAAGTAAATTTAATACGAATTAGCAGTGTTTTAATTTCGTCAGGTATTTTGTTATGTATACGTATTACGGAATTTCGCTCAGAACTAATCCATTCAGATTCCTTTTAAGCTTAGGATTAATGTCAGATGACTTTTTAAATTAATCTGTATGGTGTTTTACAAATTTACATATTTCAAAAATATATAACGTCCGAAGAGGAAGTAAAGAGAGTTTTGAATATCGGGTTACAGGATTCTCTAGTTGGGATACCACATATCGTCCTTATACACTTCTTTTGTGCGATAAATGCCGCCAATCTGTGCTACGAGTTTTACCCCACATTATTATTATAACATATCGGAGTATAGATTAGATTCAATATACGTCTGATACGATATTACACCGTTTTTATTAATTAGTTACATTTTTTATTGTACTTAGCGCATACACAAAACGATTAACTCTTTATCTAACGATATTATAACGTAAGGGTAATGTTGGGCACAGGGGAATGGGATGAATGAATATCTCAACTATAATACTACTCATTGGGAAGTTGTTGCTGTGACTGAAATCGGTTAGGAATTTGCCTTATCTATCAGAGGTTTTTGAAGCCAACTTTTAGTCGGCCAATAACGTGCTAGTAAGCAAAGTATAGTAAAGTTACAGTATATATACGTCCCACTACTTGGCTCACTAGGCCTCTTCTCAATTCTGAATGTGTTTGAGGGCAAGGAAATATCCGCCGTGCTGCCCCAATGCGTGCTGGCAAATTGACGTCTTCGAAATATTTTTTTATTTTTTCAGACATGCAGGTTTCCTTACGGTGTCTTCCTTCACTGCCGATCACGTGGTAAATAAGCACTTAAAATTGCAATTAACAATTTGATTGGGCAGATTGACGTTGTAATACTAGACGTCTCGCAACTTTGACGCTTCTACACGTCTCCAGTCAGGGTATTTCACGTCAGACGTGACGTCAGAGTTTTCTGGCGTATCAAATAGTCGTTTCTTACCACAAGACGAAAAGGTGTGATGGATACTACAATGCCACCACCACAAGGCGTTCAGAGACAGAATGTTCACTTGCCATCTCAGATGCGGTCATCTTACACCTTTATTTGTAAAGAAAATGAGCTTTTGCTGGTTATATACTTCACATTAGACTTTGTATATGTGTATCCACACCTATTACAAGTTCTTGTTGGTGTCAAAAGTTGGATTGTCTTCTCAACAACTGTTTATGATTTATCTTCAATTTACCAAAATACGACCACATCACCGCTGTTCGTTCCAGGCTTAAATGGCTTTTTTCATTTTCGAGTTTTTGCAAGATTAGAAAAGCAATTGATTTTTATATATAATTATAATAATAATAATAAACGTTTATTTCGGACATCATGATCCATATTATAGGTTAGTAACAATTTTTAGAGCTTATGACTAATGTTAGTAATTGACAATTGAAACATAACACATATAACATAAAACAAGGACAAACAGAAAAACCACACAAACAAAAATGGCACCCGGCCCCGCCCGCAAGATGACTACTTGACTGCGTGCAGCCGTATCCATCGAGCAAGCATCGGCGAGTCCCAACGGTCTGCCGAAGCACACAAGATACTGTTGGGGCTGTCGCGAAAGCGCCTAAGGTGTGAAGCGCAACGTTTACGCATTATGGCGGTGAAACCATCTACGTGAGCCTCCGCAAACATAGCAGAAGCGCTACAGAAACGCGGCAGCCCCATCAATACCCTGAACGCGTTATTGTATTGTACGCGAAGATCACTGTATGCCCTCTGCGTAAAGTTAACCCACAGACTGCACGTATAAAATGACTGACAGTAAGCCTTGAAAAGCGTAATCTTTGCTTCGTCAGTACATTTAGCAAATCTGTGGGCCAACATATTACAGCGGACAGACAGCGACCTCCGCTCCCTCTCAATATCCTGGTTGTCTTTCAGGTCATCTGTGACCCAGTGGCCCAGGTACTTAAAGGTCTCAACTTTTTTCAAAGGGGTTCCACAGAGCTTAAAAAGTGGCACATTAGTGTATCGCTTGTGGTCCGGATTGAACATCATGAATTCGCTCTTAACAGCATTATATTTGAGTCCCTGTGCCACAGCATAAGATTCGCATATAGTTAACATTTTCTTTAAGGCTGCACTTGATGGACTCAGCAGCACCATATCATCTGCATAACTTATGTTATTAATGCAAACTCCGTCTATGTGGCAACCGATACCGGTACTGCTGAGCTCATCAAGGAGCCTATTCATATATAAGTTAAAGAGCATAGGAGAGCTTAAACCACCTTGCCTCACGCCGCATTCTAATCTGTATTCTTCTGAGAGCGAGCCAGCCCATCTGACATTGTTCTTTTGGTTGCTATACCAGTGCTGAAAGAGCAATACAACTTCTTCGGGCAGGCTAGTCTCAGATCTCATCTTATCCCACATGCGTTGGTAAGCCACTAAGTCAAACGCCTTTGATAGGTCCAGGTAGCAAGCAAACACAGGTGTCTTCCTTGCTGTGTAATACTGGACAGTCTGCTTGAGACACAAGATAGCACTCTCGGTAGAAAGACCTGGTCTAAAACCGAATTGAGCATCATTGAGCGTGATGTGCTTATCCAGTAACCCGTTAAGCAAACTGTCCAGTACCTTAGCGATCACAGAAGCAAGGGAGATGGGCCTATAGTTGGACACATCAGAGGCGTCACCAGTCCTGTTTTTTGGAATAGGAATAACAATAGTTCGCATCAATTTGTCAGGGAGATATGAATGCCCAATACACAAATTAAACAACAAGGACAAAACCCTTGGCAAATGAATTCCAGCATGCCGCAGGTGTTCAATGCTGAGGTGGTCATGCCCTGGCGACTTGCCTTTCACCATGCCCTTAATGACTTTAGATATCGGGAAGGTATAAAATATTATATATAATATGTCTATTATTAATTTATTATGTGTGTGTGTATATATTTTATGTTCATTTAACTTTAACTTTTTTTTAACACCTACCGACTTTCAATCCCCTATTTCTTCAAGGTTGACTGGTAGAGAATGTCACAAGGCGTTAATTCCATCCGTTATAACTCTTAGTTTGAAGTGTCAAAATAAATATTAAATAAATAACTAAAATAAAGATATAAAATGCTAGTTACATGAAAATAACGACAAATCCTTCGACTTTTAAGCGATGTTGCCAGTGATAGACTATTTAACAGCTATTTTATTTTTCAACAAAATTATTTTGCGAATTGTAATTGTTCCTAGTCAACTGACCTTGATATTTTATCCCTACAGTCATTGAAGTCGGGAGGTACGGTGCGACATTAATTATCCGTGGTGAATATCCTCTAAAAGGCGAAGTTGCCCAATTAACGCAATTCAAATAACCAAATGGACCAGTTTGAAAAGGAAACTGCGCATCCGGGCATCTGTCATCAAGTTTACATTTGCAGTATTCATAAGAATGCCTGCGTTTGGTTGTAGTATAAAAAAGATTTTAAGATAAATCGTCTATTTCTACGCCATTGTCTAATAGATATCGCATTTCCTGTTAGCAAACTGAGTGCTACAATCAAAGAATAATCCACTTACAGGTATTTTTTTTTTTCAAAAAATAGTGGTTCGCACTAAACAGCACTGTATTTATTTTTGACAGTATACCTATTATGTCCCGGTACTATGTTTGACAATGTGCGGTGTATGAATATCCTGACATCTTCTACATTGACCAGTGGATGTCGTAAGAGGCGACAGAGAGAAACAGACCAAGAAGGTGAGCGAGATCGTCTTCCGAGCGTTGTTATAAACTACTAAAAATAAAAATCTGCGGTTGCCAACTCGCCCATCAAGCATCGCAACTATGGCAAACATCACCCCATGAGGCACCCCATGAGGCAATCTATAGGACAGGTCTTTTATACGTGGTAGAGCCACGCTGCTGCTATATTATGGTTGTAGCACGAATGGTTCGGCTCGACCGGGGAAGGACCACGCTCTCACAGAATACCGGCGTAAAATACCAGCTCAATACTCCTGTGTTTCGTATGGTCAGTATAGAGATCCGGAGAGCCTGTTTTACTGGAATCGAAGCATTCCATCTATAGTCCTCAGGGGTGACAACGCATTTTGGTTCTCAATCGAGGTTAAATGTAGATGTCTATGGGCCACAGCATTCACTTAACATCAGTTGGCCTGTGTGCTCGTTTGTCGTGTGTCACCCTTATTCTATAAAAAAGGACTATCATGCGGCTATCATGCTGCTATTTCTCATCGGTATTCGATCGTAGTCCTTCCTATTCGAAACAACCTATTTGTGGCTGCACCACAAATACAAATATGATAGGTTTCGTCTATGCCAAATAGGTTAGGAATACATTTTCTTCACCGAAGTCGAGTTGAATGGTCAAGGTAGGGCTGAACGAGATTGGTAAACTGTGGTATAAGTATAAAAAAGTAACAGCTTTTTCGTCCCACTGCTGGACACAGACCTCCTCTCAACCTGTAAGGAAATTCATTATGTTTTACAGTTTCTCAAAACTCCGCTGCTGAACGTCCAGGCCTAAACAATAGTTTGCTTCATAATATCCCCCATATTAGCCAAAGTTGCCAGGCGTTTGGCAACCACGTCTCGTTTTAGTTTCCCTCTGTCGGCTCTTACGACATTATATTATGTAAATATTCTTAGCGTAGGAATAGCTATCGCATATATAGTATAGGCATAGCTATAGCTACACTTCAGTACAACTGATAGAGAGAGAAAGAGAGAGAGAAATAGAGATAGAGAGAGAAAGAAAAAGAGAGAGAGAAAAGAGACATAAAGACAGGAAGAGAGAGAGAGAGAGAGAGAGAGTTAGAGAGAGGGAGAGTGGGAATTGACAGAATAAAATTAAATGACTTGTTTTAAAACAAATATATGTGATGAAAATTTGAAGAAGTTTATTGTAATCGGACTAAACGACGTTGTTCTTCTAAACTGATTTTTATTACGGTAAACTTCTAGACATTAACAGAAATTATCAACTGCTATGCTGTAAGCAATGATAATGGCTATGTTTGAGGTTTATTTTTTGAAAAATCGTAACATGAAAAACTAATAACAGGAATATTTTCTAATAATAATTAATTCTTCACCCACGCGCGCTACACTTTTATCAATTCAAATCAATCAATTCACTTTATTTTCGGTCAACATAGATCCATAAGTGTTAGTAATTTATATAGTTTATAACATAGAGTTCTTTTCTTCGTGCATATCTCCTTTTGTTATTCAAAACCTAAGGTGTACATTTTATGTCAATGTATATCAAAATAGAAAAAGAATTAAAATCACGTTCAAAATAGTGTATACTTAGAAGATTACAAGACATGAAGTGCAATAATGTTGAGTGCGTATATATTAAGCCTGTGAATTATGTGATTTGTTTAAAAAATTTATATAATATTGTACGGTGCACCCATAAATCTGTTTCGTGTGTAATATTGAAGGACGCGTAGCAAGAAAGTATAAAAAAACAGCGTTAGCTTTCAAGTCACAGGGGCGTGAGACAATACAATATGACCACTTCCGAAAGTTAGCTCACAGGTAGGAGTTGCGGTACCATCAGGTTAAAAAGTATAAACATATTTATTTTAGAAATATAGTACGTGAGGGTAATGTGGTCATCACTTTCTTTCTCATTGTATTTTTATTCCTCTAAACTACAGCCTTGTTTGCATAGATGGCTTTGTGATACGATAGCTCTTCATCGGTCAATCAAATAATAAAGGTTCAAAAGGCCGCTGCTTTATCGACGTCATTTTGACAGTTGATATTATTGTAAATATTTTAGTCGATTTTAGTATGGTGTAGTGTAGTTAGTTTTTTAATTTTAAGTTGATTTTTCGAAGTGTTCCTAATTATTTCCAAAGCTTGTTTGCTATTTTTTTAATATATTACTTATAGTATTCGACTTTGTATTTTTGTCTCTGTTCTTCTCCTAGTTTTTATTACTTTTATAACGAGATATTTTTACGCTATGTCAGTGCATATTATTTTTAAAATTCTTAATGCATTTTAGTATAAAAATTTTCATGTGATACTGCAATAAACGCTAAAACACATAAATTACACAGTTTTTGTAGGTGACTTTTTTTAAAATAAATGTCAAGGAAAATTTACCTCATACAAAATTCTTACAGTAAAAATAAAAGGCTATAATGTAAATAATCCTTCTCTCATTTCTGAGAAGGCATTACATTAGAGCCACATTGCTTCAATTATATAAGATCATCATTATACGAATCATTCTAATTTTCCATAATTAGAGCAGTGATTAGGTCAGACCTAAATGGAAGGTGCTAGGCACTCAGGGGCTAAGCACTCGCTTTTAATTTTGTAGTACGCAGGCAACCCGGGTTCGATTGCCGTCGGTACCGATGGTACTGTAAATATAATATTAAATTTCCAATTTTTGAGTGCTGATTCACCACGCGTGGAAAACATAGTAAGTAACTTTTTTTAAAGAAATTAAATACTTTAAACGCGTTGGGACAGCTTGGAGAACTAATTACTCTATGGTGTAAGCCATCTAAAATAGTATCGCGTTTTAGCCCAGTATGTGAAACCTATAAGCCTATAATACACAACATTGGATTCCTTATAAAATAGTGTCTCGAGTATCCAATCACTTTTTGTCACAACTGTACCGGAAACCGGCGCCGTGTAAGTGTTCATTGTGAACGTTTCCGCCATATTTACGACCGCCATTGCTTCCGCGAGATGAATGAGAAAGATTTCGCACAGTTCTGCACAATGGAAGCTTTATGGTACTTGCCTACAAACGAACAGGTGGACATATTATCGAGATAAGAATAGGTTTGAAGTGGTAATAAATAAATATCTTTTTTAAGAATTGATAAAGTAGGCAAACGACCGCATAGCGCATCTGCCTCAAACCTGCATTGTCGATTCTAAGCTGAACCACCTGAACTCTAAACCTAAATCTCAACATTAATAACTAATATCAGTACATTACTATTGGTCAAATTAGAAATTTGGGTTAAAGTCATACACATCTTGTTTTTAATTAAATATGTACAAATTCAGTAAAGTAATTGAGTAAAGTGTAGAGTGGGGAAGCCCCTAGTGTGAGTGACGACTTATAAAGAGATGCAGTAAGTTGATGGATGTAGGTCGCTCAGGACCGTGGTTCGTAGCATTCCTTGGAGGAAGTCTAAGTTGTGAAGACTACAATGATGATGATATTTAGTTTACGTACGTTTTAACTTGAGTTTTAAGGGTGTAGAGCCATGGGTGACGGAACAAAACGCTTTTCCCCTTTAATGGTAATGAGCTAACGAGATAATTTATTTTAGTCACTAAACTGACAACGCATTTGTATTTTATCTATTGGGTTGCGTTTGGCAGAAAAAAGCGCTAGCAAGCACTTACAAGCGCTGAAATAGTTTTCGGCCAGGACACGATTGCTACTTCAGTAGCGCTGACACAACCCGCCATTTTGCTTATTTAATTTGTTTGTTTTGAAGTAGAGTTGTTGGCGACGCGCCTATAAGAATATTTCAATTTATTAGTTAACCGATTACGAATAGCTTCTAAAAAGCAAATTATCAAGCAACAATATTCCGATAAGAAAATGCTTAGTTGAATCTTAAAGAAATATCGAATTAATGATATGAAGGTCTTGGGTTCGACTCCCAGGCCGGAATAGTTTACCGTTTTCTTAGTAATATCTCTTAATAAATTCATATAGGGAATTTTTAAGATATAAATTATGTTACCGGATTTGTTCCCCGGTTGAAATCATCTTTCCAATAATGTTAATTTAAAGAAATATTAAAGTAAAGTTAGAGACCAGGATTTGTTCCCCGGTCGAAATGATCACTTTGTGAATAAGTAGAATTAATGGAAATTAATTGCATAAGTATTGTCTATGATTGATTTATGAAAACATTCACTTATATTGTTTGACAAGAAACATGATAACTGATAAGAATCTGATTAGAAATAGTTTTCGACGTTTGAGAATTGTGTAGAATCATTTATTCACCTAGTATTGTTGATATTAGACATTCCATTTTTACTGACAGTCGATAGCCGTGCAAAAGTTAGTTGTTCGAATAGTGTGAGTTCATAGACGCACGCTAGCCACGTACTTAGGAGGCCAAATATGTAGAAATTTAAATATTTTCAATTTCAGCAATTTATGTAAAAATGACATGTAAAACATTTCAGATTGATTGTACGTGTAAAAGAGGTGAATTCTGCGTTATTTTTATGTGAAAATTCCTGTGAATAAGTGAAATAATGATAGTTTTGTAGGTAAGAAATTTAAAAGTGTTTTAATAGTGAAATGTATAGGAAAAATGTAAATTAAACTATTGTATTGGTTAAGATATGTATAATTTCAAGTGGGAAACATTGTTTTAACTTTCTATGTTAAATATTTAAGAAATTTCAACTTTGAACATGTGCGTAAAATAAGCATATTTTGTTAAATAAATAAAAGGTTTTTTGTGATATAAGAATGTAATGTATATCGTATTATAGATATTTTTTGTGCTATCTTTATAAGTAAATTGTATAAATGTATGTCTTATACGAATAAAGTTATTGAATAAATCGTGAGAGAGCGATAGTACGAATTGATGTAATTGAGTTGCGCAAGCGCACAAATGGCGCGGCTCACTTTCGCGTATAGCTCTGGGGTAGCTCAGTAAACGAGTTTTCGGGAATCGTTGGGAGGACGACGTCGAACTAGCGCTTTTTGCGAATGACAGCGCATACTTCACGTCGTCCAGAAGAGCCCACATCGCAGCTGCCAGGATGCAATGTCTGCTGGACCTGCTGCCACCATGGTTGGATGAGTGGAAGATGGCCGTCAATGTTAGCAAGACGACCGCTCTACTCACTCGCCGCTATAGAAATCTACCACCACCGCTAACCCTCGGAGGCCAGGAGATCGCATATGAGAAGGCCGTGACCTACCTTGGATGCGGGATTGACAGGATGTTGCGTATGACTGCACACGTCGACTTTGCTATACGCAAAGCTCGATGTGCGCGGGCAATGCTCCGCCTTGTCCTGACATCCAAGTTACCGACAAAGTCGAAGTTAACTATCTATAAAACATACATAAGACCCCTGCTAACATACTCTGCTCCGGCCTGGTATGCACTCCTGAGCGATCATCAGAAGCGGCGACTTCAGGCCCAGCAGAGTTTGTCATTACGAACTATAGTCGGTGCGGGTCGCTACGTCCGTAACGACGTTATAGCGGCCAACCTAAAGATGGAGAGACCTGCACGGCATTATGCCCTGCAGAGGACAACAACGACGGGAATCGTTCGGGAATCGTTCGGGGAAGTTCGGAGAAACTTCGGGAAAAGTGCAAGACCAGCAGTCAATAAGAAGAAGAAAGAAAAAGTGTAGGGAAGTGATAGGGAAAAGTAATTACTCTCTCACGGAACGGTTTGAAGATAATTGCTGTTTTATTCCCAAGGAATTCTTTCCTTACAATAATACAGTCCACATCGAAGAATTAAGGCTTTGGGACCGGGACGACTTCGGAAGACCCGTAATCCCCGCCTGAACCTATTTTCTGAAAAGGAAGAGGTTATCGCCCTTGTGTGTTACTCCATTGCGGAGATCACATACGTTGTTCCCGAACCCAACGTAGGCGTTATAGGAGGCGGGATCGAGAGAAGCCTCAATTCCCCCCTTCTGTTTCTTAATTTAAAGTTTGCGCCGCTGGTTCCTTTTCAAATGGTCCTTCGAGCAGGATTAAGGAACCAGCTGTGGACTGCTGGTTATGGAATAAGGAGACCTTCGGAGCCGAGTGAAGATCAGCAACCGAAGGAAGCCGGAGGTTTGAGCTGAAGCAACAGGACCAAAGGCCAGAAGACCAGGTCAGCGCAGTAGGCCTGGACCTGGAACTACCGGAAGAAAGAAAACCGGGATTGCGGGTTGGGGCGTGTGCTCGCATGGGGCACGTATCGCAGCCAGGCGCAGGTGCCTTGTGAAGGCGCTCATCGTGGCCAAGCAGGGCTTGGCATTTTCCTGTCGGGCAAGCGTGCTCGTCATTTTGCTGTCGGACGATCGTGCCCGGCATTTCCTGTCGGACGACCGTGTCCGGCATTTTCTGTCGGGTCATCAGAGGGTGCAAGAAGAAGAAGCATCTATACTCCACAACAACAACAACCACAGTATTTATACTCACCGGAGTTAGTAAGCCGCATAGTAGAGAAACTCGGAACTATGATTAAATTTAAATGGTTTGAATATCGAGCTCAGCATCCTTTGGAGCCAGAGTTACAGAAGATGGCCAAGTTTTTAAATTTATTGAGTGAACAATTTGGAATGTCCTTAAGCAATGAAAATGTGCCTGAAAAACGGAAGCGTCCTGAATTCAGGAAGCAAACTGTACACACCGCAAAGGGGTCTGTACGCAACCGTTTCAAGAGCGAGCCGAAGTAATACGAGCGAGTGTCTAGAACGCCGAAATAATAAAGGGCACAACCGACAAGTGGTTATGAATACCCAGGTTAAGCCTGTAAGTCGGGTAACACATAAGTGTGTTGTATGTAACAAGGAGCACTCTATAGTGAGTTGTTACAAGTTTAAGGACATGAATAATCGCGAGAAATGGGAAGCGGTTAAAAAAGCGAAAGTATGTTTTCAATGTTTGTCACTTAACCATAGGAGGTTAGAGTGCAGAGCGAAAAAATGTGGTGTAAAGGGATGTAGAATGTCACATCATCGAATGCTACACCGATACCCCAATGAAAATACCTCGCCGCAAGGGGACGAGGGGGGTAAAGAGGCTCAAATTACAACTGTTAGTACAGTGAATGCACTGGCATGTGCATATTTAAAAATTATACCGGTCGAGTTGTATGGACCTAAAGGAAAGGTCAAGACCACAGCTCTTCTGGATGAAGGGTCAACCATGACACTCATAGAGGAGTGGATGGCTCAGAAGTTAGCACCTCGCGGACGCAAAGAAGAATTACGTATTGAAGCCGTAGGAGGTAAGCGAATTAACGACGACAGTTCGTATCGTTTAAACGTTAAAATAAAAGGCATTTTCTCGAAAGACTTAGAAGAGATAAGTGTGCAAACAATTAAGTCACTTAACCTTTCTCCGCAGTCAGTAAGCCGAGAATTATTGCAACGGTGGTCTCATTTGACACCGATTAAGGACGAGTTGATTTATGAGAGGTCCAGACCTACCATATTAATTGGCCAGGACAATTGGCATCTCATAGTTACTCGTGAATTAATTTCATGAGGTAAGAACCTACCTGTAGCATCGCTCACCGAACTTGGGTGGGTTTTACATGGTCACATATCGGGTGGCATCAAACCAATCAAGATTGTTAACCACATTTCCACCAAGAAGGAGGAGGACATGGAGAAGTTGATCAAGGGTTATTTTAGTTTGGAATCTCTGGGAGTGTCTGCGAGAAAGCCCGCGAACGACCCAGAAGAACGAGCTTTAAATATTTGAACAAAACGGTACGTCGTATACCTAATAATAGGTACGAGACTGCTTTGTTATGACGCACAGATAATGAGTGCATGCCGTCGAATAGAGCGCAGCTTGAAAGTCGCCTGTTTAATATCGAAAAGAAGCTCGATAAAAATAGCGAGTTGAAAAAGGAATATGAGAAGCAAATTGAAAATCTCATCGTTAACGGTTACGCAGAGAAAGCGAACCATATTTCCATTTCCCCACGCACGTGGTATCTTCCTCACTTCGCAGTGACTCACCCACAAAAAAAGATAATAAAAGAGAATAAGAATAGTTTTCGACACCGCCGCTAGGACGGGCGGACGTTGTCTCAATGATGCATTGTTAACCGGACCGGACTTATTGAAGTCGTTATTTGGCGTTCTGCTACGATTCAGAGAAGGAAGCATGGCACTGATGGCAGACATTAAAGAAACGTTCCTGCAAGTGAAAATCCGGGAAGGAGACAGGGATAGCCTTCGATTCTTATGGCGGCACAAGCGTGACGCACCACCGGAAGAGTATACAATGACGTCACTCATATTTGGAGCGGCATCATCACCATGCATCGCTATGTACGTGAAGAATAGAAATGCGCAGGTTAACGCACATATCTATCTAGAAGCAGCTTCCGCTACGGAAAGCAATTTTTATATGGATGACTATCTACAGGCATTTCCCGACGTGACTACGGCCGAAAGGATAGTAAACGATATGTATGAATTACATAAACGTGCTTCTTTCCAACTGAGGGGATGGGCTAGTAACCGACCCGAAGTTTTATGTAAAATGGAGAATAAATATAAGAGCGACAGTGCTTCGCTGGGAGATAAAGAGCAAACAGAGCGCACTTTAGGTTTGATTTGGAATATCAAACGGGATATAATAAGTTTCTCCATAAGTCTTCGTAACACACCGGAAGAGGTGATGGAAGGTTTACGAAGAGGGAGATAACTAGCGCTGTGATGTCAGCCTTCGATCCTTTAGGACTCGCATCACCCATAATGATTCAAGGGAAGTCGCTGATCCAGCAAGTATGGAGGACAGGCATCTCTTGAGATGAAGAATTTACACACGAATTACACGTGTTATTTTGTAAATGGATATCGGAAGTGAAGAAATTAGGTCATTTAGAAATACCTAGACCCGTTGCTGAAGGCGTCGGCAAGGGAGAATTACACACCTTCACGGATGCTAGTGAAAAAGCATACGCTGCCGCGGTGTATTACGTCACCACGGACGAGCTAGGAGAGAGGCGGATTACGCTGATCGCCGCAAAGGCAAGAGTAGCGCCGCTAAAACCAATTTCTATTCCAAGGCTTGAATTGCAAGCAGCTCTTATGGGTAGCAGACTAGCTGCATCAGTTATTGAAGAGAGCAAGTACGAGATATCCGAGAGAGTATTTTGGACGGACTCACGTACAGTGTTAGCGTGGATTAAGTCAGATCCTCGCGCTTTTAAACCATTCGTTGCTCATCGATTGGCTGAGATCGAAGATCACAATAAACCATGTGAATGGTGATGGGTTCTAACGTCACAAAACGTTGCGGACGACGCCACTAGAAATTTTCCTTCCACCTTCGATGTAAGTCATCGCTGGTTTCAAGGACCTGAATTCCTCAGGAAAAGTCCTGATTTATGGCCCAAACAAGTGGAAACCATAAATAGCCTAGAAACAGGTGAAGAAAAATCGCCAAAAGGCGTAAACGCGCTGAGAAAGCAAGAACCGTTAAGTCTACCCAACTACGGACGATTTAGCAGCTTTAAGAAATTCCTTGAGGCAACTACACGCACCTTACAAGCGGTAGAAAAATTCAAGAGTTTAAAAAAGTCGGTTAAAGGACCCGACAACGCAGCCGAAAAGTCGGTTATGTGTTCCAACGAAGTTTTAGCAAAGTCGGTTAAAGGACCCGATAGCGCGTTGGACATAGCGCTCTTGTAAAAAGCTGAATTATAAATTTGGAAGTTCGTTCAAGACGAATGTTTTCATTTGGAAATAAAATGCTTGAAAGCAGGCAAAAGCGTTGAAAGAAGTTCACGCTTAAGGCGACTCTAGTCGACATTATTTCCATAGAAATTTCGGAGGGGTTTTACTCCGCTGTTTGACAGTGTACATCCAAAGTTAAACATGATATCGTTTTGTCTCATTATTAATTTTGTCTGTACCGAAACAGAATAGTAAAATAAAAAGTCATTAAAAGTTACGTTAATACGTAAGTAAAGTTAAGTAAATTAGTAATAAAAGCAGTGTAAAATTTCCAAAACAAAGTCGGTACCGACACAGCTCAATTATCGAAGAATTCAATAAATTTTATTGGTAATTGATTCATGCAGTGGTTTTTTCATAAAACCCCTCCTTCCAAAGGCCTTTTCGTATTTTTTTACGCGCGCGTGTTTATAAGAATTATCGTGCATCTCACTGAATAATGTTTCCCCCGGTGCGGTGCGGGAGGACGACACTTACACACACATGCATGCGCGGTGACGCGCGCTTATTCTAGGTTTTATTCGACTAAGTCAGCTGCGGCCTGTGACGTCCGTATGACTATAGCTATACCTGCGCTCCAAATTACTACGCTACATTGACCCCTGCTTGAACTTTGGATTAAATCAAATTGATATAAGCACAGACAAAAATAGAGGAATATATAAATAAAATTTTGAGAAAAAAAAACGATCTCAAAATTTTATTAATGTTCCGCTAATTTTATCTGTACTTACCTATGTCAATTTGATTTACATTCGATTATAATTATATTCTCAGACGTGCAGGTTTCCTCAATATGTTTTCCTTCACCGCCGAGCACGTGGTTAATCAGCACAATTGCAATTAACAATTTCATTGGTGCCGGCGGGGATCGAACTCGGGTCTGCATGTCTGAGAAATTAAAAAATATATATTTCGAAGAAATGTGAAATTCGTCAACACGCATTGAGGCAGCGTGGCGGACATTTCCTTGCCTTAAAACCCTCTCAGAAATTAGAGGAGGCCTTTGCCCAGCAGTGGGACGAATATAGGCTCTAACTTTACTTTTTTTTACTTTTGTAAATATGTTATTTTACCGACGAAAATTTTAAAGAAAAATAAAAAATAAGCAACCGACAACCTCCTAGGTCCCTAGGTGACTTGCGAGAACAAAACAAAACAGTAACAAAACAAGAGTAACAAAACAAAACGGCCCATAAAAACAGACTTTCCAACTGATAGCTAAATCAGCACGCAACAATTTCATTGGTGCCAGTGAGGATCGAACCCGGGTTGCTCCCGTACTGTGATACCTATAACGAGCGCTAACCATGTGAGCTACCACGGCTCTCAACGACATCGTTCCGTTCGTGTACAGCGCTGAAGATAGCAGAGTAAAAAATTAGAGATTGTGGTGTTTGAAATTTGTCATCTGTGAGAGTGAATTTTATCTGTGTACTCTGTAACAAATAACTATATAGAAAAAAATGTGAAAATGACATTTCACCATTTTTGTTTGTGTACTGGTTAGGAACTCGATCAAAAATTTGATAATTTTTCTGTTTTTATACGTTACTTCTAATGTTATTTTACATCGAATTAATTGTGAAGGTATTTTCTTTAGGAAATTACGACATTACGACGATTCAAAAACGTTTACATATAATAATTTACCTCGAAATTCACTATACGCGATTATCGTTTATTGATTATATTATGTTGTTTAAAAAGTATTCCTATCAGCTTTGTGTTAAATGGATGCTAAATATAAAAGAATGCTTCAGTATTGATAGCAATTTATAAACGAAATATCTGTTGAGATGTGTCTAGAAATTATTAATACTTATTTTTATTTATTTATTAAAATAATAAATAAATAAAAATAAGTATACATTTATCTATATTGAGTACCTACTAGTTTTCCCCGCGATCCCGCCCACGTGGAATATGGATTTCATGGGTTTTAATTTTTTTGCGCGGAACCCTAATTCTTTTTCTAAAACAAAAGTAGTTCAAGTTATTCCTTATATCATCAGCTATCTGCCAGTGAAAGTCCCGTCAAAATAGATCCAGCTTTTTCGGAGATTAGCTGGAACAAACAGACAGACAGACAGACCGACAGACAGACAAAAATTTTAAAAATTGTGTTTTTGTTACTAGTACTTTCATATGCATTTAATAAAAAGCTGTTATTTTAACATTACAAACAGACACTTCAATTTTATTTATTTGTAGATATAGATATAAGATATTATTCATATTGGTGTAATTTTAAAGGGAATATCATGTACTCAATGATATTTTATTTATAATATCATTGCATGTACTATTATAATAATAAAATAATTGTCTCCAGTAAATATTATACTTTTCTTGTAAAACTCGAAATAACAAATAACTACGATTTATTTTTATATTCCCATATGCTTTATTTTCATCCTTTATTTTTTATTTGACCAATTTTCTTTTAACAAAATTAAATTCTGAATTCGTTGAAATTTTTGAGAATATTTTTATTTGAATGATAGGTAGGTACCTATTTAGTTTTTCAGTAGTAATCGTTTTTGTTGCTACAGACTCGCGCGGTCGTAAAAAAAAGTTACTGCGCGGACAGGTGGAACGAGAATCACTTGCGCGGCGTGGACGGTGGATAGGTACCTACCTACTGTTATTACCTAGATACCTACAACCTACTATACAACAAAATTTGACAAACTGTCACTGCGTCGTGGACACTAAAATCTAAACTGCCTACCTAGCTGCCTAAGTACGTCGGTACTAAGGAAACAGTCTTGACGGGTCACTTGTCTTGATAAAAACACGTGTTTACATCTAGTGATATTGTGTGTATATAAAAAAAGTAAGAAGACAGGTAAGTATTTTTGAAAGCAATTTATAGGTAGGCAGAACTAATTACAATTATTATATAAATATTATAAATGCGAAAGTTTGGAAGGATAGATGTATGTTACTCAATCACGCCAGAACCGCTGAAGGGATCTGGATGATATTTAGCTCAGAGATAGGTTTTTACCTGGTCTGGAATAACACATTTGATACCGTTTATTCAGGTATTTCGTTCCTGTGGGATAATTTTCGCGTTCACCCGTTTGAAGCCGCTGGCAACAGCTAGTACGGATATAAATTGCGATGATTGTTCCAGTTCATGCTTCGGCGTCGTGAACTCTTGAGTGATCGCTGCATGACCACCCGGGGAAAACAAAACATAATAAAATAAGCAATCTATATTAGGTATCTATAGAGCCACAGAGGTATAGTATAAAGCGATAACGCAGCGCCTAATAATTTAGTACGAGTTTGTAGGTAGGTACTGCTAATTTCTCAGCAAGCGTCGAGCGGCACAGAATAGGGTGGTATGTATGTGTGCATCGTGTTCGTGTAACTTCGTTTTTGTTCTAACGGTTCGGAACGCCGTACGAACAAGACGTGCGTTCTAACTGCTCTTCACTGATACTATCTCTGTCGGGCACGATGCCAGGTGAGACAACGTGCTTTTTGGCCGCGCCCACCAATGAGTTCGAGCCCCCGACTTGCGCCACCTTAAGTAAATTATCTATGGAAATAGGAGAAGATAACTTACTCCGTTTAAACGGGCGTTTACCTTTCAAGTCTAATTTGACTGAGGAAAGTAGAAAAGCTGTCGTATTAGACGGTAAACACGAAATCGTTAAAATGATGATTAGAGAAGTTCATCATCATTTTGGACATGCCAATCACCAGACGGTGATGAATGAGGTGAACCAAAAATTTTATGTCTTGAACCTGCGTAATGTAGTACGAAGTGTGTCACATCATTGTCAGTGGTGCAGAACATACAGGTCAAAACCGCAGAACGTGCCACAAGGAAATATTCCTCTGGAGAGTATAGCTCACAACGAACCACCTTTTACATGCTCAGCCGTGGATTATTTCGGACCTATGAGTGTGACTATAGTAAGGCGACACGAAAAACGTTGGGGCGTTTTATTCACGTGTCTGACCATCAGAGCAGTACACCTAGAATTAGCAGCCTCTTTGACAGCAGCGTCAATGATAATGGCATTGAGGCGATTTATCGCCAGAAGAGGAAAACCAGCCGTTATATACAGCGATAACGGGACAAATTTTAAAGCTGCGAATAAATAATTATTGAAAGCATGCGAAGAGTGCTATGAGGGCATAAAAAATGAGTCATTTAAAAAATATATTAAATGGAAATTTATACCTCCGGGAGCACCGCACATGGGTGGCGCCTGGTAGAGGTTAGTAAGATCAATTAAAATTGCGTTGACCGCTACGCTCAAAGAAAGGAGCCCGCGAGAGGAGGTTCTGCATACGTTGCTTTTAGAAGCAGAGCATACTGTAAATTCCAGACCTCTGCTAACATTCAGTATGGATAGTCCTGAAGAGGGTTTGACACCCAATCATTTTCTTCTGGGACGCTCATGTGGTGATCGACCACCTGGATTATTTTTAGAGCAACATCTGACGGGTCAACTCAATTGGAAATCTGCACAGAGGTTAGCCGACCATTTTTGGACGAGATGGCTGAAAGAATACATGCCTACCTAAATACCTCGAACAGGTAATAACGGAAAGTTTATGGAGCCTAAAGAAGTCTTGATAATAGATCATTCGTTGCCACGAAATACGTGGCCGAAAGGCAAGATTAGTAGGACGCTACCGGGACCAGACGGTCACACCAGAGTGGTTGACGTCATTACTAGCACAGGTATCTTGAGGAGACCTACATCCAGAATAATAGTCCTGGTACCCGCGACGCCTCCCAAATGATGGTGCTGATGCACGAGGGGGGGGGGGGGGAGATTGTTGGCGACGCGCCTATAAGAATATTTCAATTTATTAGTTAACCGATTACGAATAGCTTCTAAAAAGCAAATTATCCAGCAACAATATTCCGATAAGAAAATGCTTAGTTGAATCTTAAAGAAATATCGAATTAATGATATGAAGGTCTTGGGTTCGACTCCCAGGCCGGAATAGTTTATCGTTTTCTTAGTAATATCTCTTAATAAATTCATATAGGGAATTTTTAAGATATAAATTATGTTAACGGATTTGTTCCCCGGTTGAAATCATCTTTCCAATAATGTTAATTTAAAGAAATATTAAAGTAAAGTTAGAGACCAGGATTTGTTCCCCGGTCGAAATGATCACTTTGTGAATAAGTAGAATTAATGGAAATAAATTGCATAAGTATTGTCTATGATGGATTTATGAAAACATTCACTTATATTGTTTGATAAGAAACATGATAACTGATAAGAATCTGATTAGAAATAGTTTTCAACCTTTGAGAATTGTGTAGAATCATTTACTCACCTAGTATTGTTGATATTAGACTTTCCATTTTTACTGATAGTCGATAGCCGTGCAAAAGTTAGTTGTTCGAATAGTGTGAGTTCATAGACGCACGCTAGCCACGTACTTAGGAGGCCAAATATGTAGAAATTTAAATATTTGCAATTTCAGCAATTTATGTAAAAATGACTTGTAAAACATTTCAGATTGATTGTACGTGTAAAAGAGGTGAATTCTATGTTATTTTTATGTGAAAATTTCTGTGAATAAGTGAAATAATGATAGTTTTGTATAAGAAATTTTAAAAGTGTTTTAATAGTGAAATGTATAGGAAAAATGTAAATTAAACTATTGTATTGGTTAAGATATGTATAATTTCAAGTGGAAAACATTGTTTTAACTTTCTATGTTAAATATTTAAGAAATTTCAACTTTGAACATGTGCGTAAAATAAGCATATTTTGTTAAATAAATAAAAGGTTTTTTTTTGTGATATAAGAATGTAATGTATATCGTAGTATAGATATTTTTTTGTGCTATCTTTATAAGTAAATTGTATAAATGTATGTCTTATACAAATAAAGTTATTGAATAAACCGTGAGAGAGCGATAGTACAAATTGATGTAATTGAGTTGCGCAAGCGCACAAATGGCGCGGCTCACTTTCGCGTATAGCTCTGGGGTAGCTCAGTAAACGAGTTTTCGGGAATCATTTAAGGATCTCCTAGGTGTGCGTCGCTTGCAGTTATCAGTGGCTGCAAATGACCGCCGGTACGACATACTCCGCCGATCGTTGAGTCCCGTGATTCCGTGAGGCGTCGAGGTCACCGGCCCCTAGTTGATTCTTGGCACTTTATGCGTTCCGAGCATACCGTGCCTAGTCGCGCATCAAGTGCCACCTCCGCACTTCCCCCAACCCTTTTGGTATAAAAGGTGTAGGCAGAGCCCAAAGTGTCTACGCCAACTTAATTGCATCCTCCATCCGCGTCGCGCATTACTGCCGATCGGCTGGATATAGACAGGGCCATTAGGTAAGACTACTGACTCTTAGGTAGGTTCACCATGTCCGATAAGGACAACGATAAGGGGGAGCCACCACCTAGAACCAGGAAACCACCGGACCGAACAAGCATCCTAGATCGACCGGTAGCATACCGAGACATCTTCTATCCGGAAAGGACTCGAGTAGTGTCTTCCTACTCGCAGATCCCTACCAGGAAACCCCTGTCTCCAGGAAAAGGACCCGCACCGAGGACCGCGCTCTCGCCCATCGTACCTGAAGGTACGACCGGGCTAGAACCGGTCCCCCAACAGCAGCGGGCTAAGAAATCGTGGAGAAGGCACACCCCACCCGAGACTGCAGCATCACTCCGGGAGAAGAGGCAATGCTTCGGATCCTCCAACTCCTCGGATTACTCGACATCCGAGGAGGAGCAAGACCAACGACCAATTAGGAGATCACCACCTAAGTCACCATCGCCGAACAAGCCCACCCCCCCTAGATCAGAGGAAAATCACTCCAGCATGGAAGCTGTTGATCTAGAGCAGGGAGGAGAAGGGTCGTACGGGTGGAGTGCTACAACCTACGCGACCTTAGCCCCCAACACATCGGTTGGACACTCGCCGTCCATGTCTCCTAAGAAGACAACCGAAAATCCGTCCGGGCGTCCGCAGGATGATGACCAACGGCCATCTACTAGCTACGCCCACATGGTAGCTGCGCCAGCACTACCGCGAACACAACCGGCGGCAGAGACTTCTGATAAGCCTGCCGACCAGGAGGAGAAAACTAGATACCCGCCCATAGTGGCAGAATGCCTCCCGGATTGGACGAGGCATTTCAAGGAGCTCAACAGAATGTTGGGCCACCCATTGAATGCCCGTCCATTCGGGAAGGGAGTACGCTTTACGCCTCAGAGTGCCACTGAATTTCGGACTGTTCAACGTTATATGGTTGAACTTTCCAAGGCGATACCAAACCTGTCGTGGTACTGCTACACCCCGGACGAAGACAAGCCCACCAAAGTGGGCATCCGGGGCCTACCCATGGGCACAGATACCAGCACCATAGAGGAGGTCATAAAGGCAAAGGGCTTCCCGGTCAAATACGTGAAAGCGATCCCACCACGAAGGGGTAGACCAGGATGTGTCCACTTTGCCCAGTTTGACCACCTGAGCCTGGAGCAGCTCAAAAAATTATACGAAGTTGACGAACTACTCTTCATGAGAGGAGTAGTTATTGAGGCCTGGCAAAGGAAAGCAGGACCGGCACAATGCCACCGCTGCCAGGCCTTTGGACACGCCTCAGCTAACTGCTTCAGGCCGGTGAAGTGCGTACGCTGCGCCGGGGAGCATATAGCGAGCCTTTGCCCTTGGGGTAGGGAAGAGGAACCCACATGTGCCAATTGTGGCAAGAACCATACAGCCAATGACCGTCGCTGTCCAGTCCTGAGGAGGACTGCACGAAGACAGGGGATTACCTTACCGGGGCTACTACCGGAGGACCCGAAAAGGATCCCCCAGAGTCGCCAAAAGCCGTTACTGTCCAGAAAGACGGGTGGACTACCATCACGGGGAAGGGCAGATAACCAGCCCCCCCCCCACCCGTACCACGCAAGGAAACGGTGGAAGAGGCATTCTGTGCCTAGTCGCGCATTTAAAGTGCCACCTTTGCACTTCCCCCAACCCTTTTGTTATAAAAGGGGTAGGCAGTGCCCACAGTGTGGAAAGTCTCTACAACAGCATCACCACCATCCGCGTCGTGCATCAATATCTGCTGCCGATCGTTTGGAAGATAGATAGGGCCTTAATTAGATTACCGCTGACGCTGACTGTTAGGTTAGGGATATGTCAGGGAACGATAAGGGGGAACCTCCTCCGAGATCGCGGAAACCACCGGACCGGCCAGGCGTACTGGATAGACCCATCGCCTACCGCGATATTTTTAACCCGGAGAGGATGAGAGTTGTCTCACCATACTCCCAAATACCGACCCGGAAACCTTCGTCGCCGGGTAAGGAGTCCGCACCTAGGGTTGCACTCTCGCCCATCGTACCTGAGTGTACGACTGGGCGTGAACCGCTGCCCTCTCAGCAACAGCGGCCCATGAAGACGCCACGAAGGCACACACCACCTGAGACCGAAGCCTCCCTCTATGAGAAGAGGCAGCGTGTTGGACGACCATCAGAGCCATCATCAGCGTCATCGGATGATGAGGAACCCCAAATAGCGACTAGGAAGAAGATCCACACCTCACCTCTTAAGTCGCCATCACCACCACAATAACCACCATCCATTTCTCCGGACCGACGTAGTTACGACTCGGCCCAATTCGAGCAAGGAGGTGAGGAATCCTACGGCTGGGGCTCGACAACATATGCAACCCTAGCTGCATCAGCCGGAAGATCATCCCCGGTACAAACCACCAACCCGTCCGGGTTAGCTCATGACGATGGACAGCGGCCGTCAACGAGCTATGCCCACATGGCTGCGGCCCCTGCAGTACCACGACCGCAATCGGCGGAGCAGCCTCAGAAAACTGAGAAGGAGAAAGAGAAGATGAGATATCCGCCGATTGTCGCAGAAAGACTGGACCAGGCATTTTAAGGTCCTAAATGAGAAGTTGGGCCACCCACCTAATGCCCGTCCGTTCGGGAAAGGAGTCAGGTTCACTCCACAGAGCCCGGATGAGTTCCGCACCATACAGAGATACATGGTCGAGCTCTCCGAAAAAGACAAAACCATGTCGTGGTACTGCTACACACCGGCAGAGGAGAAGCCCACTAAAGTGGGCATCCGCGGCCTGCCTGTGGGCACCGACGCAAAGATGATCGAGGAGGCTATTCGGGCAAAAGGCTTCCCCATCAACTATGTGAAGGCCATACCACCACGTAGGGGCAGACCGGGCTGCCTCTACTATGCACAGCTGGAGCATCTGAGCCTGGAACGGCTGCAACAGTTATACCATATCGACGAACTCCTCTATATGAGAGGAGTCGTCATCGAATCCTGGCAGAGGAAGACCGGACCGCACAATGCCACCGTTGCCAGGCTTTCGGACATGCCTCCGCAAACCGTTTCAGGCCAGTGAAATGCGTCCGCTGTGCCGGAGAACATATTGCCAGCCTTTGCCCAAGGGGTAGAGAGGAGGAGCCAAAGTGCGCAAATTGCGCCAAGAACCATACGGCCAACGATCGCCGCTGCCCGGTCCTGAGGAGGATTGCCAGGAAGCAGGGGATCGTTTTACCTGGGCTACTCCCGGAGAACCCAAAAAGGAACCCCCAGAGTCGCCCAAAGGCCGTCACCATACAGGAGGATGGGTGGGCTACCATCACCAGAGGGAAGGGTAGGCAACCAGCCCCCCCCCCCCCCCTGTAGTACCAATAGAAACGGTAGGTCCCACAGACCAAAGGGCAACCACCGGGGCGACTCTCCGACCTCCTGCCAACGACGCCACTAAGAGGCAACCCTCCCAGAGGAAGAGGCGGAGGAACAGGAGCAGGAGAACGGAACAGCCTCCTCCTCAGGCTGTGACCACCTCTACCCCCACAACCACAGGACCAATAGCCTCGCAGGCGCAGGTTGCTGTAAGAACACCAGCACCATCCACGACAGGTAGAGCACCAGAAAGGGCTCTACCAGAAAGCAGAGCCCGCTCCACACACAGAGCGCGCTCAACGCAAAGGAAGACCACAATTAATGCCCCGAGACCAGTGCCTTCACAGCGTAGTACAGAAAGCAGACCACCAGCGTCCGGCTTCGAGACGGCTGATGCCATCCACAGATTGGTAGGCATAGCCATCGAAGTCGGTACACAAGTCCTGGCCGACATAAGGGCCGAGACCGACCCCGTTACCGCCGTCATGAAGGCACTGGCATCGCTACTGGCAAGGCACTACGGAGGATAGCAACCTGCGTCTGCTCTACTGGAACGCGGACGGGATTCGCCAAAGGATCCATGAACTCCGCACTGTCACCCAGCAACAGGACATCCAGGTGATCTTGCTGGGTGAAACCAAATTAAGACCAACAACGCATCTAAAGCTGCCTAATTACTACTCCTCAAGGGGTCGCTTACAGAGGGACAGCGATCCTGGTGAGGAGAGACATAGTCCAATAGGAGCTGGACCTACCAGACTTCCAGACGATGCGTTCAATCGGCATAAAAATGGAGGCGGCGGGCGAGGAACTAAGGATCTTTGCAGCATACCGCCCGCCAGGGACTCCATTTCACTCCTCAGACATCCGGACGGTAATGGAAGGTACGGCACCCACCATCATCGCCGGGGACCTGAACGCCAAACACCCGGCGTGGGGGTCCAGAGTGATCACCCCGCCGGGTCGTGAACTTTATGAAGACGCAGAACACCATGATTATGACGTTCTAGGTCCCGAGGAACCGACGCATATTCCTACCGACCCTAGGAAGCGTCCGGATGTATTAGACATCGTGCTCACTAGGAACGTCAACTACCCAGTAATGGTAGAAGTGCTGTATGATTTGAATACACAGCACCTCCCGATTCTGATAACCCTTGGCACTAAGGCAGTGACTTCACCGCCCAGAGCTGTCAGGAGCAAGATCGACTGGAGGCTCTACCACCAACACCTGCAGGAGAGGCCTCCAGTCCATACACCGATCAACTCAGCGGACGACGTAGAGGCCGTTGCAACTAGAATATCCACGTGCATCAAGGAGGCCCTCAACGCGGCCTCTACGATCGTCTCTCTCACGAGAAGGAAAGAGGAGCTTCCGCTAAAGATACGCGTGCAGCTAAACCACAAAAGAGGGCTGAGGAAGCTCTGGGCGCGTACTCGCTGCCCTAGAGTAAAAAGAAGACTTAACACCTTGTCAGACGAACTGTCGGTTGCAATACAGGCCCACAGAGGAGAGGCCTGGGAGCGGCGCATATGGAAGGCTGACGAACAGCACGCGTCGCTCTACACATTGAACCGGCAGTTAACGAAAACTCGACCACTTGTTTGCCCGCTGACCAACAACGCGGGCATTCAACGTTACGATGCCAAGGGCAGTGCGGATATCCTAGCTGAGCACTTCGAGTAGCAGTTTATGCCGAACACAGCAAGTGCGGAGTTCCTGGAATTCCATACACGGAAGGAGAGCCGCGTGCAGGAGCTCCTGTCGTCGCCCGCGCCACCGCTTGCAGGAGAATGGTTTATCTCCCCCGCCGAACTGCGGAGGACAGTAACCCGCCTGCAACCGAGGAAGGCGCCAGGGCACGACGGGATTACTAACGCTGCACTACGACAGCTGCCCAATAGAGTCCTTGTAGAGATAGGTCGGCTCTACAACGGAATATTGCGGACATCCCACTTCCCGGAGGACTGGAAGAAAGACAAAGTCATCGTCTTGCCGAAACCCGGGAAGGACAGGCGTAGGGCTGCCAACTACAGGCCGATCACGCTGCTACCGCATATAGCTAAACTGTGCGAAAGATTACTGTTGAGACGTCTCCGCCTGTGCATCCAACTTCGGGCGGAGCAACATGGATTAAGGAGGGGTCACTCCACAGCAACACAGCTGACCAGAGTGCTGCACCTGCTTGCGGCCGAACACAACCGTGGCCGCATATCGTTGGGCGTCTTTCTCGATATCGAGAAGGCGTTCGACCGGGTGTGGCACACAGGACCACTCTACAAGTTAGATGAACAAACAAGTATCCCTCCTGCTATATTGCGGCTAGTGGCGTCTTTCCTGGAAGGCAGGAAGTTCTACGTCTGCGTAGAGGACGCCGAGTCCGCAATAAAAACCATATCAGCTGGTGTGCCACAGGGCAGCTGTCTATCTCCAGCCCTGTACGCGGCGTACACTAATGACATACCTACCCTGGCAGGACACTTGCAAGAATGGGAGGACGACGTCGAACTAGCGCTGTTTGCGGATGACAGCGCATACTTCACGTCGTCCAGAAGAGCCCACATAGCAGCTGCCAGGATGCAACGTCTGCTGGACCTGCTGCCACCATGGTTGGATGAGTGGAGGATGGCCGTCAATGTTAGCAAGACGACCGCTCTACTCACTCGCCGCTATAGAAATCTACCACCACCGCTAACCCTCGGAGGCCAGGAGATCGCATATGAGATGGCCGTGACCTACCTTGGATGTCGGATTGACAGGATGTTGCGTATGACTGCGCACGTCGACTCTGCTATACGCAAAGCTCGATGTGCGCGGGCAATGCTCCGCCCTGTCCTGACATCCAAGTTACCGACAAAGTCGAAGTTAACTATTTACAAAACATACATAAGACCCCTGCTAACATACGCTGCTCCGGCCTGGTATGCACTCCTGAGCGATCATCAGAAGCGGCGACTTCAGGCCCAGCAGAGTTTTTCATTACGAACCATAGTCGGAGCGGGTCGCTACGTCCGTAACGACGTTATAGCGGCCAACTTGAAGATGGAGAGCCTGCATGAATTCGTGGTCCGGCTGGCGCGCGGTATGTTTGACCGTGCCGACAACGGACCACATGAACACCTCAACGGCTTCGCGCCGTTGCATGCAAGGCCGCCGGACGGGCTACCTTATCCAAGAGAACTCCTCCCTATATAGATTAGGGAGTTGAGTAAATTCCACAATGCCGCAGAAAGGCCAACTTTGACATAATAATTGTGTTGAACACAATTATTAGACAACCACCATAATACAATTTAACCGACCGCGACATAAGTCGCCTAAACAACGCCTGTAACATCAAGGCGCCCAGGACCGGCACACTGTTGTGTGCCATGAGGAACATCCGGGTAAAGGGGTTCACCCCGAGGCCCGAGACCTGCGCGGCATTATGCCCTGCAGAGGACAACAACGACGGAATCGTTCGGGAATCGTTCGGGAATCGTTCGGGGAAGTTCGGAGAAACTTCGGGAAAAGTGCAAGACCAGCAGTCAATAAGAAGAAGAAAGAAAAAGTGTAGGGAAGTGATAGGGAAAAGTAATTACTCTCTCACGGAACGGTTTTAAGATAATTGCTGTTTTATTTTCAAGGAATTATTTCCTTACAATAATACAGTCCACATCAAAGAATTAAGGCGTTGGGACCGGGGTGACTTCGGAAGCCCCGTAATCCCCGCCTGAACCTATTTTCTGAAAAGGAAGAGGTTATCACCCTTGTGTGTTACTCCGTTGCGGAGATCACATACGTTGTTCCCGAACCCAACGTAGGCGTTATAGGAGGCCGGATCGAGAGAAGCCTCGATTCCCCCCTTCTGTTTCTTAATTTAAAGTTTGCGCCGCTGGTTCCTTTTCAAGAGGTTATAAGTTGTTTTGAGCAATATTAGTTTTAAGTAATATATTGGCATGAATAAACATATACGTATGTTATTAAAATTCATGATCCGTAAGTTTTTAATATGAATACTTTACATACATATATTTAAATTAGGTTAGGTTCCCCGGTTAAAACTAACATCGCGTCCTGGAGGAAAATAGCTACTTACGATTTGACAGCGCTAGCCGCTTACGGTCGCCATTTTGCTTACAAGCACTTGCTAGCGCTTTTTTCTGCCAAACGCACCCAAAGATAGGTAGATAGATATATGTTTGTACCATTGAGTTATATATAATACGTACTTGAGAAGCTATTCCAAACAAAAAATGTGCACTACTCTGTATCCGCGCATACACGGGAAACAGTAGAGTCGCACATGCGCAGTTGATATAAACGCGCGAAAATTCTCATAATAAATAATTGTTCTTTTAGATTGTATTGTTAATCGGGTACATTTTTATAAATTTTCGTTTAATTTGCGTATGTGCTAATTTAATATAAAATTATTATTAGCGCCGCTCCGCACTGCATTAGTATCGAAGCCACAATAACAGGTGTGCGGATTGCAGTGCAGTTCAGTTGAACTGGTGAGTGTTCGGAATGCCAAACATAGTGCCCAATTGGAAAGCCCAATTTACATTGATGGTTTTTATAGGAGTCCGCGTACCCACACCAGCTTTGAACTGGAAACAAAAGAAAACTAGTTAGACAAAAATATGTACATATATATCCATGGTCTGTACCATATTCAGTTATCAAGACGTGGACTGTGTGTCGCTTGTCACCCTTACTTACCTATATAGAAAGATAAACTCACTCGCAGGTTCTATGAAGTCAGAATTTCAAATATTTCTTAGTAAAGTAAAGTAAAGTTACAGCCTATATACGTCCCAATGCTGGGTACAGGCCTCCTCTCATTTCTGAGAGGGTTTTAGGGCAAGGAATAGTCCGCCACGCTGCCCCAATGCGTGTTGGCGAACTTCACATGTCTTCGAAATATTTTTTTTCTTATTTCTCAGACATGCAGGTTTCCTCACGATGTTTTCCTTCACCGCCGAGTACGTGGTAAATCAGCACTTAAAATTGCAATTAACAATTTCATTGGTGCCGGCGGGGATCGAACCCGGTTTGCTCGCGTATTGTGAAATTTACAGCAAGCGCTAACCATCTGAGCTACCACGGCTCTTATAGATTTTCTTTTAATAAAATGAAGTAATTTGTAGTTTTAATGTCAATTAAAAATTCTAGAAATGGGAGTTTTGGTGGGAACTTGACCGCCAGCGGATTGTTGTTCCTAATTTATCATTATAATAGTTTCAAGTGGAATTTATCACGTTTTATACATTGAGTTATAATGTACTACGTACTAGAGAAGCTATTCCAAACAAAAATTGTGCGCTACTCTATGTCTTCGCGCATGCGCGGGTATAGTAGAGTCGCGCATGCGCAGTTGGTATAAACGCGCATTGCGCCTGCGCGGTCAGTTTTTGTTATTATAGATTATACGTAAGTAGAATGGTCAGTATGTAATAATCGTTTATTTAGATTGTATGTTATGTTAATTATATCGAGTAGAATTTTTTAAATTGTTTTTTATTTTGTATATGTGCTAATTAAATATAATATTACATAATATTATGTCAGAATTATATTTTAAGGGTATTATAAAAATATACATTTAATATCAAAAATCATCAACATTAAGTATCATTTATTAGTATTACTTTTATTTACAAATATATTTATTTATATTTGTAAATAAAAGCAAATTAAGCATTTGTGCAAACCATTTGCACGGTATACCGTTTCGTAAAAACCGCCATATACGCGAGTCATATAACTAGTATGACTCGCGCGCCGAGGATTCCACCCCTCAAGTCCCGTAAATATAATGAATATTACAAAAACATCGTTCGTCGTCTAATCACAAAATATCACAAAAATTCCAGCAATGTTATATAAAAATATAATTACATTATCACATGGTACTGCAGATTTCTTTAAGTATACTCTTCCTGTTTTTGTGGTATATTTGTCGTTTTCTTTGAAATGCACGGAACATATGCATGAATAATCTGACGGTAACCACGTTTCTTCGCTGCCATTCTTCTGAACAAATTTTATCCATGATTCTCTTGTATCATGACGCGGCCGACGAAACCTAATAAAAAAATATTAATTAACATTTCCTACCGTGATTATATATATACATCGACAGTGTCAAGTCTGTGCATAAAAATGTTTTACTCTTTGACATTCACGTTTATATTACAGTTGATAAAATATAATTAAATTAAGCGTATTTTAAAGATAATATATTGAACTTACTGGTGAAAAGTCACACCTTGACTTTTACTTATGTTTCTCGAGTTGTTTGAACAATATCTCAATGCATACGAAGGCATATTATTTTAAAAACAATTCTTCACTCAAACGTCTCACGTTGCGGCAACCGCTTGACACAGACTAAGTGAGTTGGAGTGCGTGCGCTCTAACGCGTGTTACAAACTTTCGAGTTGAGGCGTCTTCTCTAGTACGTAGTACATTATAACTCAATGGTTTTATACGTGGTAGAGCCATGCTGCAGTTATATTAGTAGTATAGTTGTAGCACGAATGGGTCGGCTCGACCGGGGAAGGACCACGCTCTCACAGAATACCAGCGTGAAATAGTAGCTAAATGCTGCTGTATTTCGTATGGTGAGTGTAGAGAACCGGAGACCCTTTTACTGGAAACGAGGCATTCCATCTTAGTCCTCACGGGTGACAACGCATCTGCATTTTGATTTGTAATCGAGGATAGATGTAGATGCCTATGGGTAGCAGCAACCACTTAACATCAGATGGACTGCGTGCTCGTTTGTCACCCCATCCTATAAAAAAAAAACGTAAAAATTATGCGGTTAGGCCGGGCGGTCTGTGCATAAGGTACTTGAGATACTATCGTCACCAACGATTCGTTGGGTTAAGCTGTCATCAAAGTTTCCGGAAAAAACCTAAATGTGTCCTGTCGACATATTGTAAGGAAGTTTTCGAAACAAATAGGGTATTTTACACCATATAAAAAAAGATTGGATTTTGTAAAAAGTAAACGAGAAATATTGATTTCTATTTATAAAATTGCATTGTAAGTTTTATATTTTAATTTTAAGAATTTTTTTGGGTGTGTTTCAAATCTGCAAAACACTGACCGACTGAAACTGTCTTGACGTCACTGATCCCCCTTAAGAGTATTACAGAACTAGCTAATGTGCTGTGTATACATACCTACTCTTTTACTGAAAAATAAACCCATAATTCACTCACGTATTTATTGGTGAACATATAGCTTGAACTTAATTGAAATTGAAACAGCTTTTTCACTTAGTGGACGTACCTAAAATAGTAGATTTTGAGGAAACTTTGCGATCTTTTTTTATTGAGCCAAAATGTGTCAATCGTGTTTGAGCCAACATAATTCATTAAGAAAAATCTTTAAATTTTATAATGAATTTAAAATAAATATGGATTCGTAGTTTTTAATGACAAAAAATTAATTCTGCGCACCTATAAAGCGTGAAAAATGTACTTTTGGCGGCCACATCACCTTAAACGATGGTTAAATATATGTCGAACTTACATCAAAATGATCTTCACAGAAGAATATCTGGTCTGGAATATCTTCTAATCTGGTTTTTGTAAATAATGTGTTCGGGTATCTTTCAGTTTTAACCAAGTATTTCTTATATATATTTAAATATTTGGCACTTGAATCCATAACTTTCCCGGCGTTCTTATGCTCGTATTTTTGCATTCAGGCACAACACAACAATAATTTAGATGATAACTCATTATTAAACATTAAAAAGTATCTTACTCCTTTGCAAAATCGGCAAAATCAAGGACTGTGACGTAGCGAGTTAAACAGCATGGCGACTAGCGTTTTCACGCGAAAATTTAAAACGATAGATTAGAAGTAATTTCTATGGTGTTTTTAAAAAAATATATAAAAATTATGGTGGTTCATTATCACTCTAGGATTCATTTTAAAAAAAAATTGAAAATGGTTGTAATACCCTATTATTATAAAGGATAATTTCTTGTTACTTGACACTGGCAAAAGTATAACCGTACGAGTACATAACCAAAGGAATAAAATCAGTAAGTGCAAGGTATAATACCTACCTGTCACCAATATATTGTTTGGTACCATCAGCCCCCACTTAATTTTTTTTTCTAATTATTTAACTCTGTATTACATACAATATGTGTATTTTATACGTGATAAAGCCACGCTGCAGCCAAATTTTAGCAGTTGTAGCATGAATGGTTCGGTTCGACCGGGGAAGGACCACGTTCTCACAGAATATCAGCGTAAAATAGTAACTTAATACTGCTGTGTAAGGTTTAGTAAGGTGAGTGTAGAGATCCGGAGACCCTTTTTACTGGAAACGAGGCAATTGATTGATTGAGAATTGGTTAGCGGAAGGTTGCGAAGTAATTAGTATTTTTATTAGGAAAAGAGGCATTCCATCTTAGTCCTCAGGTGTCCTCAACGCATATACATTTTGATTCTTGAACGAGGATAAATGTCTACGTCCACGGGCCACAGCATCCACTTACCATCAGGTGGACTGTGTGCTCGTTTGTCACTCTTATTCTATATTAACAAAATTGAGCTCTTATCCGGAAGATGCTGATGCTAAATCCGCCTATACATCATCTTCCATGAAGTTCAATAAATAAATAAAATAAAATGTGTAGTATAATTTAATAGCTGAAAGCTTCCTTTTCAATCAAAATAATTAGATTATCTTTATTATATTAGATTTTCTTGATTATATTAGGTTGTTTGTAATATTCTTTTACACTTTAGAAAATTCCTTTTGGTTGTATGATGAAAGGGAATTTTTGAACATTTGCATAGAATTTTTTTTATTTATTCCGTGCGTCCATTGTGGTTATAGAGAAAATCGTCTGTGACAAATAAACCGATGAACGCACGGGCAACAAAGTGATTTCACAAGTTTTTCGCTTTATTAATTTTATCAGGGAAAACAGATTATATCAATAATATAGTTATACCACTTCTTCTCCTATTCAGTCGTTTACGGCCAATATTGAAAGTCCTATACAAAACATACCTAAAATTTTTGCCTTTTGTAAAATATGTATGTATTTAACTGTGCAACAGCTGTCGTTTGTACTGCGGGGTTAGACGCGTTCACTTTCTACAAACGTTGACGCAAATTGATACAGAGAATGGGAATGACACTTCTCAACGTTAAGTCACGTGAATATAACACGAATTTACGCTAGATTATAAACAAACAACATGGCTAAATCCGCTAAAAATAAGTAGGCAAGCGCGGGACAAAAAAGAAGTCGCATCTTACGCATCACTTGTCGCTTTCTAACTCTGAGTACTTGCACAGGCACAACCTAGTAACCAGAATTCTAAACCAGGAGCTCGCTCTGAAATACGGTCTCGTGGACAGGAAATAGCCGTATTACAAGTACTTGCCGGAAGCCGTGCTCGAAAATGACCGCGCCAGGCTCTACTGGGACCGGGTCATCATCACAGACAGGACTAGTCTTGCGAATAAGCCTGATAAGGATATTTTTGGTCGACATTACCATTCCGTATGACGAGAACCTCCTGAAAGCCGAAACAGATAAACGAACAAAATATCTGGACCTGACTCACGAGGTGACCGACATGTGGGGTGGTCGGCCGGTCGAAATTATTCCTGTAGTCGTCTCTGCGAATGGGCTAATCCCAGTCAGCCTCTCGGGTCATCTGAGGCGACTGGAAACAAAAGAAAACTAGTTAGACAAAAATATGTACATATATATATATATATATATATATATATATATATATATATATATATATATATATATATATATATATATCGGTGGTCTGTACCATATTCAGTTATCAAGAGGTGGACTGTGTGTCGATTGTCACCCTTACTTACCTATATAGAAAGATAAACTCACTCGCAGGTTCTATGAAGTCAGAATTTTAAATATTTCATAGTAAAGTAAAGTAAAGTTACAGCCTATATACGTCCCACTGCTGGGTACAGCCTCCTCTCATTTCTGAGAGGGTTTTAGGCCAAGGAATAGTCCGCCACGCTGCCCCAATGCGTGTTGGCGAACTTCACATGTCTTTGAAATATTTTTCTTATTTCTCAGACATACAGGTTTCCTCACGATGTTTTCCTTCACCGCCGAGCACGAGGTAAATCAGCACTTAAAATTGCAATTAACAATTTCATTGGTGCCGGCGGGGATCGAACCCGGTTTGCTCGCGTATTGTGAAATTTACAGCGAGCGCTAACCATCTGAGCTACCACGGCTCTTATAGATTTTCTTTAAATAAAATGAAGTAATTTTTAATTTTAATGTCAATTAAAAAGTCTAGTAATGGGAGTTTTAGTGGGAACTTGACCGCCAGCGGATTGTTGTTCCTAATTTATCATTATAATACTTTCAAGTGGAATTTAATACGTAAAAATGATGCGGTTAGGCCGGGCGGTCTGTGCATAAGGTACTTGAGATACTATCGTCACCAACGATTCGTTGGGTTAAGCTGTCATCAAAGTTTCCGAAAAACTCCTAAATGTGTCCTATCGACATATTGTAAGGAAGTTTTCAAAACAAATAGGGTATTTTACACCATGTAAAAAAAATATTGGATTTTGTAAAAAGGATTTTTTGTTAAAAGTTTTAGGGAAAAACGATTAGACAACCGGGGTTAGATCCCCGTCGGCACCACTGAAGTTTTCAAACATTTTTAATATTCATTTACCAGCGGTGAAGAAAAACACTGTGACAAAACCTGCACGTCTTAGAAATAAATATTTTAGAGGACAAGTAAAAATTTGCATTAACACATACTGGAGCATAGTGACTACCAACTAACTCTTTCAGAAATGCGAAGAACCCTAATAATAATAATAATAATGGCGTAGGGAATTGACGACCCCATCGCCCGCTGACGTAACAGTTAAGTGACAAAACTGCTACGTCAACGCAGTCAGTCAGCGCCTTGCGAGAGGTGTGAGCGCCGTGCCTCGGCAGAATTCAGGGTGCAAAGGCCCGTTTGTGCTTATGGCCGTCCACGATACGGTGCCGGGCCTGGGCGTCTCCCGTTAATGGACGCCCGTATTATGAATGATGGAGAAAAAGATAGTGCGCAAAGGGCCGCTGCCTGGAGGTCGCCAGGGCGCGTCTGGAGCTGGCGCTGGACGCGACAGCATGCGGGCCGCCAGCCGAGCGCGGGGTGTTGCAAGACCACCTAGCAGCCCCCCGCATCCATCATCCCCACCAGAAGGCTTGGTGTCAGCTGGGTCTTTTCTGACTCAGCAAGCGGCACCCGCCGCTGGTGGAGCACGTCGCATGCGTTGGTCTAAATCAATGAATGAAAATGCACTGCGGGCGTATTTTAGGGCAAAAGGGGAAGGAACTGGATGTTTGGCGTATCGGGCTCGGATGCATCGCTTTTTTGCAGAGCTGGAGCCATCTCTATCCGTCACTGAGCAAAACCTGGCAGACCGAGTTAGGTAGATCCTGCGCTCCAACATATTTGGTGACGCCGAACTCGAGCGACTACGACGTGAGGCTATTCCTTCATCGATTGGAAATGCTACGGCTGGGAATGCGGCGCCACTAGATGCGCAACAAACTGCATATGTGGATGCTGCCGTCAACATTCCATTTGTGGCTAATTCAGACGATGATGGAATAGTCTCCCACGAACTGGAGAAAATGAGGAGCATATTGGAAGAGTCGATGCTGGAAACGCGCAGCATGCCTCTCAAAAATCGACCGCGACTTCCCCGCATACCCCTTAGCAAGCGAAATCGGGCTGTCGTGCGGGCTCTTAACCCAATGCCGGTGACCTATTTGGAAGCCAGCCGGGACCTTTGCGAGACGGATTCAATTCTTTTTGGCGCCGCACTGGCAGTATGCCGTATTATTGGCGCCAAACTTCCCGTGGCTTGACGTGCTACTCAAAAAAGTAGCGCCATCCCAGCCTGGAGAAAAGAATTGAGGACCGTATCGCAAAGGCAAGGGCCCTTGTCGGCAGACTGACAAGCTTCAGGTCGGGTAGTAATAGTCCGAGGATTATGCGCACCGTTAGGATGGCGTTTTCTGGGACAAATATCTGTATATCGGATATCACGCAAAAACTAACGGAGCGCATAGATGACCTGAAGCAAAAAATCGCTGCTTAGGGGAAGCGGATTCGACGATTTAGCGAGAGGTCAAGGCGGTTCAACCAGAATCGTCTCTTCCAGAGTGATCAGAAGAGGCTCTATAAATCATTGGAACGACCAGAGATATCTGGAGCGGGCTCAGGACCGGATCAGGCTGACACTGTCGCATTTTGGCGTGGCCTGTGGTCAGAGCCCGTAAACCACAGCGAGGGCCCTTGGATGGAAGTTGTGGCGAGCCAGAGTGCGAGTGTTGCGCCTATGGACCCCGTCACCATAACGCCTGAAGACGTGGCTGAGGCGGTCCGTAGGGCCCCGAACTGGAAAAGTCGGGGGCTCGACGGGCTGCATCATTACTGGCTGAAGGGGTTCGTAGTGTGTCACGCTGTGCTTGCCCGACAGTTTCAAGAGGCTCTCGATCAGAAGTCGCTCCCGAGCCTCTTCACTCCTGGGATCACTCATTTGGTTCCTAAAGATCAGGATACCACAGACCCGAGCAAATACCGCCCCATCACGTGTCTACCCACCATATATAAGACACTGACATCCATTTTGAGCGCGAGAATCACTCGTCACCTGGAGCTAAATCAGGTGATGTCACGCGCTCAAAATGGATGCCGGGGCGGTGGTCGTGGAACCAAGGAACCACTCCTCATTGACGCAGTCATTGGCAAAGTGGTGAAACGCAACCGTCGGAATTTATCCGCCGCCTGGATAGGCTACAGAAAGGCATTCGACTCGGTGCCCCATACATGGCTGAAGAGAGTCCTCCAGCTGTACAAAATTGACTGTACAGTTAGAGACTTCCCCGAGCAGTGTATGGGGCAATGGAGTGTGATCCTTTGCTATCTGGGCGAGCGGATGATGGCTGCGGAGAACCACATAAGGATAAGAAGGGGTATCTTCCAGGGCGATTGTCTGAGTCCAATCTGGTTTTGCCTCTCCCTGAACCCTCTCAGTACTTTACTGGAGGGCTCCGGGGGGGAGTTCAGCTTCGGAAAGGAGGTACAAAAGTGACCCACCTTTTCTATATGGATGACCTCAAATTATTCGCCTCCAGTCGTTCCCATCTTATGGAATTGCTAAACATCACTTGTGAATTTAGCAATTCTATTAGAATGGAGCTGGGAACGGATAAGTGTGCGGTCCTCCATTTTGAAGGGGGAAGGGTTGCTAACTCTGAGGGCATAGACTTATCTATGCCCGTCAACTTAAGGACCCTTTCCGAGGCTGAAACATACCGATACCTGGGTATGACACAGAACATCGGTATCGATGAGGCTGGTATGAAACAGTCAGTTTGCGACATGTTTTATGCACGCTTGACCAAAGTGCTTAACAGCCTTTTGTCCGGTGTGAATAAGACAAACGCATATAACGGCTGGGTCATGCCTGTCCTCATGTATACCTTTGGCATACTCAGGTGGACTCAGACTGAACTTAACGCCCTGGATAGAAAAGTCCGCACTACCATGACGTCCCACAGGATGCATCATCCGAGATCGTCGGTAATGAGGCTGTACTTGCCGCGAAAGCATGGTGGGCGTGACTTCTTGAGCGCGCTCACCATGCATAATCGCGAAGTGTGCAGCCTCCGTAATTACTTCCTGGCGAGATCGGATGATCCATTCTATAAGGACGTCATTTCTAGTGATAAAGGACTTACCCTCTATCCTTAGCCAACGAGCAATGGCAAGACCCGGCAGTGCAGACAATTTCCGACCGGGAGACCGTATGGAGGGAGAAGGAGCTCCACGGGAGGTTCTACAAGGCTCCACATGAGCCTTTCGTAGACACAGTAGCCTCCCTCCACTGGCTACGCTTTGGTGATCTCTTCGGGGAAACCGAGGGTTTTGTCTGTGCAATACAGGATCAGGTTATTAAGACCAACAACTATCGGAGATACATCCTAAGGGATAGCACCGTGGACATCTGTCGAGCTTGTCGCCATCCCGGTGAGTCACTTAGGCGTGTCATCTCCGGTTGTTCGGCGCTTTCTAACTCTGAGTACTTGCACAGACACAAACTAGTAGCCAGAATTCTTCACCAGGAGCTCGCTCTGAAATACGGTCTCGTGGATCGGAAATTGCCGTATTAGTACTTGCCGGAAGCCGTGCTCGAAAATGATCGCGCCAGGCTCTATTGGGACCGGGCCACCATCACAGACAGGACTATTCTTGCGAATAAGCCTGATATTGTGCTGATGGACCGGGCACAGTGAAGGATATTTTTGGTCGACATTACCATTCCGTATGACGAGAACCTCGTGAAAGCCGAAACAGACAAGCAACCAAAATATCTGGACCTGGCTCACGAGGTGACCGGCATGTGGGGTGGTCTGCCGACCGAAATTATTCCTGTAGTCGTCTCTGCAAACGGGCTAATCCCAGTCAGCTTCTCGGGTCATCTGAGGCGACTGGGACTACGTGGCGGACCGCTCCGGGCTCAAATGCAGAAGGCGGTGCTCCTCGATACCGCCCGCATCGTCCGCCGGTTTCTTTCCCTTTCCCCCTAACCCTCGGCCGTTTGGTCTCCCCTGCCGAGGGCCTCCATCTGGTTGGGCTTTTATTTATTTATGTATTATTTATTTATTTATATTAATATATCAAATATATATTTAAGTATATTTATTTTTCCCTTTATATATTTATCCAGCCCAACCAGATGTGATTACTCTATTAATAAGCCAATAATAATATGTATACCTTTGGCATACTCAGGTGGACTCAGACCGAACTTAACGCCCGGGATAGAAAAGTCCGCACTACCATGACGTCCCATAGGATGCATCATCCGAGATCGTCGGTAATGAGGCCGTACTTGCCGCGAAAGCATGGTGGGCGTGGCTTCCTGAGCGCGCTCACCGTGCATAATCGCGAATTGTGCAGCCTCCGTGATTACTTCCTGGCGAGATCGGATGATCCATTCTATAATGACGTCGTTTCTAGTGAAAAAGGGCTTACCCCTCTATCCTCAGCCAACGAGCAATGGCAGGACCTAGCAGTGCTTAGCATTTTCAACCGGGAGACCGTATGGAAGAAAAGGGAGCTCCACGGGAGGTACTACAGGGCTACATGAGCCCTTCGTAGATACAATCGCCTCCCTCAACTGGTTACGTTTCGGTGACCTCTTCGGGGAAACCGAGGGTTTTGTCTGTGTAATACAGGATCAGGTTATTAAGACCAACAACTATCGGAGATACATCCTAAAGGATGGCACCGTCGACGTCTGTCGAGGTTGTCGCCATCCCGGGGAGTTACTTAGACATGTCATCTCCGGTTGTTCGGCGCTTTCTAACTCTGAGTACTTGCACAGGCACAACCTAGTAACCAGAATTCTAAACCAGGAGCTCGCTCTGAAATACGGTCTCGTGGACAGGAAATAGCCGTATTACAAGTACTTGCCGGAAGCCGTGCTCGAAAATGACCGCGCCAGGCTCTACTGGGACCGGGTCATCATCACAGACAGGACTAGTCTTGCGAATAAGCCTGATATTGTGCTGATGGACCGGGCACAGTCAAGGATATTTTTGGTCGACATTACCATTCCGTATGACGAGAACCTCGTGAAAGCCGAAACAGATAAGCGAACAAAATATCTGGACCTGGCTCACGAGGTGACCGACATGTGGGGTGGTCGGCCGGTCGAAATTATTCCTGTAGTCGTCTCTGCGAATGGGCTAATCTCAGTCAGCCTCTCGGGTCATCTGAGGCGACTGGGACTCCGTGACGGACCGCTCCGGGCTCAAATGCAGAAGGCAGTGCTCCTCGATACCGCCCGCATCGTCCGTCGGTTTCTTTGCCTTTCCTCCTAACCCTCGGCCGTTTGGTCTCCCCTACCGAGGGCTTCCATCTGGTTGGATCTTTATTTATTTATTTATTTATTGTATTTATTTTATTTTATTGATATTTATATATATTTATCTTTTCATTTCAATTTATAATTATATATTTATAGAACCCAACCAGATGAGAAAACTATACAGATATCCCAATAATAACAGTAATAATGTCCTCCAGACCGAATTTCGGTCATGGCGGCCTGTCTTGGCGGAGGCTAGCCATCGGCGCAGGACAGGATTATAGTGCCCAAGTGTATGCGCAAGCACAGGTGCACTCTCTATTCCTTTACTCTCATAATCCGATGGGACGGTAAACCGACACGACCGGAGAGAGATCAGGCGCAGGACCAACGGCTTTACGTGCATTCCGAGGCACGGGGGTGAGACACCGCCACCTTCCTGACTCCGGGCAATTACTGAGAATTTCTTGACGGAAAAACTCAATAATTAGTTTTTTTGGTCCTACCCGGGATTCGAACCCAGGACCTTATGATCAGCAGTCGTACTACTACAACCACTGTAACAACGCGGCAGTCAAACCCTACTAACCTAACTTTAACTTGCAATAAATGCTCACATTTTTACATTACAACTAGCGACCTGCCCCGACTTCGCCTGGGTGCGATCGATTAATGTGGCGTCATTTAGATTCCAAAAGTAATCGTTAATGACCACTAATTTTATGGCAATTATCCAAGTTTTTTTAGATAAAATATATAGGTAGCTAAGATCGCTGCAGGAGGTAGACCTATGCTGCAGCTATATTAGTAGTAAGTATAGTTGTAGCACGAATGTGTCGGTCCGACCGGGCAACTACCACGCTCTCACGGAATACCAGCGTAAAGAAACAGTTCAACGCTGCTGTGTTTCGTATGCTGAGTGTAGAGAACCGGAGACGCATTTTACTGGAAACAAGGCATTCCATCTTAGTTCTCATTTGTAACAGTGCATCATAGAGGTAGATGTCTATGGGCCACAGCAAACACTTACCATCAGGTGGACTGTGTGCTCGCTTGTCACCCATATGCTATTGAATTTATAACCAAAAATAACATTATTTTGTCTTCATTGTTGCTTGAAAATAAAATATATTTAAGAATAAAATGTAAAAGAGTTGTAAGCCTGTAATAATAGAATAAAAATAATAATTGACTCGATCTGATCGCGTGCCATGTTTCGCAAACCCGTTATGACACCAAAACCTCAAAAGGCGGGAAACGTATCATTTTACATTGTTCTGTGCCAACATAAATCATTAAAAAATGCCATACTGTGACGAACAGATTGCTTATTGCGGACCACGACTCCGGTGTCCAATTTCACGGCAAGTGACCCCGAAGTATTGGTTTGTATTTTTCAATTAATAATTTTCGCCCAATAATGATTTCCGATACAATAGTGTTCGGAAGGGGACCAAATTATTGTTTTGTTCGAAATTAATTTCATAACAGACGTTACCGTTTTGTTTTGGTAGCTAGCTAATTTAAAAGTAGTGTGTACGAGTGTAGGGTCTAATGTTTTCAAAAATAATATCAATATAACTACGCTATGTTCAGCAGTGAGCGTAATGAATGATCATTATAGTGGCCTACCCATATAAAATGCCTGATATTTCTTACTACACGATTAACGTATAATACCTAGTAAAAATTTCCAGTATCATTAAATGTCTACATAATCTTGATTTCATAATAGCTAATTCTATTTTTTTAAAAGGAGTAAATACTTGATGAATATTCCTACAACTAAACCACAGAAATGCGAAATAATTATTGTTAACATGCATCTCCTCATGAAGTAAGCATTATTTTATTTCGCGATTGACACTAATGGATAGGCAAATTAATAATGAACTTTTTGATCTATATTTTTTTTTCAAAAGACTAAAATTCTATTTCATAACGCGATATATTGTAGCGAGAGCTCAAAGTCGTTCGCTGGGTATCATGACCTACGACTATGGCAGATGTCAAAAAGGTCTTACGGCTTCCGATAGATGGCGCTATTGACATCTCATTTACGCCGGGCATACCCAGAACAGAGAAGGAAAAGTGTCTAACTGGTACTACATCGTCAATTCATCTACCGAGCGTGATGATTAAGGCAAAACGAGCCTATACCAGGCAGTGCACTTTTATAGCATGATGATTTCCCTGTAGTGAAGGCGTAAGAATATCGACTACCCCATATCATCCCAAGGTTGTCGTTAGAGGCGACAGCATTTTATTAATAAGAACTCAAAACAATAATTAACTGCGGTTGCCAACCCCGGCCAGGCCCTCAAGCATCCCTCTTTTATGGCAATGTAGGGGGAGGCCTATGTTAAGCAGTGGACTTTTGAAAGGACCAGCAAAGGCGTGTACTATAAGCACTTAAGAGAATATTTTCAAAAATCGGTCGGCTCGACCAGAGAAGAACTACGCTCTCATAGAATACCAGCGTGAACTAGCATCGGTGAGTGTAGAGAACCAGTGATCCTTATTACTAGAAGTGAGGCATTTCAGCTTTGTCCTCAAGGGGACAACGCACCTGCATTTCGATTTTTAAACATCGATGTAGGTATCTATGGGCCACAGCATCCACTAAATTACCATCAAGGAGACTGTGTGCTCGTGTGTCACCTTTTTTAAAAAAAAAACCAACTAATTAGTGTTTCATACAAGTCCTATAACAATTATGTGAACATTCACTCAAGCGGGTTTTCGCGCAGTTACATCGCAATTTAATGACAAAGTTATGTTATTGTGGCTCCATACATCCCAATATGAGTATTGAGTACTGTAGTTGTACCGTGAACTCTTTTTAAAGTTTTAACATTATACGTTGGGTGACACTTTCGTCACAAAAAAGTCACCGCGATCCTGTTAATAGACCTTGCGTGCATTTTAATTTATTTATCTTCATCTACTCGATTTGTAGTGCTCGTTTGCAGCTTGCGAATTAAAAATAAAATAAAAAGACAAAGTGGACTTTAATTCCTTGATTTCACAATGACACTCACGACTTGTTCTAAAACAAATGCAGGTACAGGATTTGGAACTTTCTCGGCAAATTGCAACGTTCACATATGTACACCGCTGGGTATCACATATGTACAACACAGTTTTTCAGGGTAAATGTATGGGTATTATTCAAGCGGCCATAGCAATACACGCCAGAAATGTAAAGGACTTCTCCATCAGAATACTGTACATCAGCATGGCGGTTCTACAGGCTCATAACTGCAATGTGATGAACTCTGGTCTATATATGAATGCCATCAAAGACTAAATTGATGCAGTAGATCCAGGGGCAACGATGCTGAGGACTAACTGGCATTGGTACGTAGGCATTACACTACACGCTCAGCTTTGGTAAAAATCCCCAAAAAAAGTTGCTGGTAACATCAAGGGACTTCTGAACTTTTTCGAGGAGCTGTCACGAATAATCACGATATTCCCACCTACACGAAAAATACGCCCTTAGACCTGGAGTTGCGGAAAACTAAACTAAAATACCCCCTTTAGTTTTCATCTACATACTTAAAAATAAAATTGAACTGCCTGCATTTAATATTGAAAGAACTAGATTTTATTCAGCTCATGAGATTATTCACATGCTATTTAAACATAAAAATGAATTATTAATTTCATAAATGATTTTTTTAAATTGTCTGTCTGTGCGTCCGGGCTAAATAATCTTCGGAATATTTGAACCGATTGTGATAAAACTTTAAGCAAGGTTTCGACGAAGCCAGCGCTGGCTTGTTATTGGCCTCGTATAAACAGTTTTTCAAGACAAGCCAGCGCTGGCAGCCAGCACTGGCGGAAATAGAGCGCGTGCCTATTTTACAAGCCCCCATGACAGAATAAATAATTTGTAATACAAAAATTTTACTAGTGATATCGTACAAATTCCTATACTTGATGTATGTACTATATGATAAACATAATTTTCAGTTAAAGTTTAAAAATTAATTAATTTAGGAATGCAATGAATCCATTTGGCCTCATCTAAACAACACGGGCCAAGCGCTGGCTTGTCTGAGGACTGGTGCCAGCGTTACTGCCTTCGTATAAACCTTGCTCTGGGATCAGATAGGGGTCAATGCCAGAATTGATTTGGCCTATATTCTATCAAATACACTTGAAGATTATTATTTTGAAGAAAAAGAAAACAATAATTGATAAAATAAATGATATTTATATATCCTAAATCTAAATAACGTCACATTAATAGATCATATCCAGGCGAAGCCAAGGCGGGTTAATAAAATAAAATCTATTAAAATAGTTAAGATCTTGACAATATGGGCTTGCCTCGAGGGCAGGTACATAATTGCTGTGTTTGTAGCAATATTACACGCATTTGGGACTAAAATAACACAAATTTTCTTTAAAATAGTATCTTGTAAACAGAGCCTGGTTTACCCACAGGATAACCAGGCTGGAGCTGAGGCGCTAGTTTCGACGGGGCCTGAGCTTACATTTGCAAGCACCACTTTATGTACAGATTAAAGTATGGTTTAATATTTGATTAAAACTACTTTTACGGATTTTATCGCGTTTATTTTTACTTTTTATTTTTTATTTTTAATTCCCGACGTTTCGAACGCTTTCCAGCACCCATGGTCACGGGGGACTGAGATGACTGACGTCCCGATGTCATTGTTAAACCCGGAGTACCTTCAGCTTTTTTAATTATTGTTTATGGTCCGATCTATGCAAAATGAACTGACTACTGCATAGACAGAAGGCTAGAATTGGTTATCAATAACCACAAAGTGTTAGGTAATGATTCTTAACGTCAATTGTACAACTTGACGTCAAGTCAGTTGTTGATGGTAAGTAGTTGCTACGGCCCATAAACATCTACATCTATCCTCGATTGCAAATCAAAATGCAGGTGCGTTGTCACCCGTGTGATGTATATTTAAATAGCTAAAGAGTATCTAAGGAAACTTTTGTCAGCCATTTCTTTCATCTCTGCATAGGGAGAACGACTCACTATCCCATGCCGCAAAGGAGAAGATCGATTTTTTGGATTCTCGTTTTGAGCTCAGGTCGACTCTCGATGCCGGGGCTATACACCGTCCACCATCACCGTACACATATATTAATAAATAACCATCCCGCCGTGTGATGGCTCGATAACGGATGTGCGTTTAGAAGGACGTCAACAAGTCAAGTAGGACTGCTGGAATCCCGAAGACGGGTGCTCCGAAGTTAGCGCTAGTTCAAACGCTTTTTCCGGTACTCTTACTCCGTAGGCGTAATCCTGAACTTATGGAAGACAGCTTTGGTGTACCCGATCCCTAATAAGGTGACTGTTTAGAGCTGTCAAACTACAGTTGTTCTGCAAAATAATGGAATACATTATAAACTGCCAGCTCATAAGATACCTTGGGAAACACAAATCAGCCGGTTCTAGCTCTAATCTTCTAATTTACCTGACTCAGCAGTAGAGTCCAAGTGGGAGACCTTGGTCGTTACTTTGGACATAGCGAAGGCTTTGGATGGACTTTGGCACAAAGCGCTTCATATGAAATCTCCTTCCTATGGACTTCCCAAGAAATTGAGCAATTGTATCATCAGTTTTCTTGCAGATCTGAGCATCAAGGTCGGTAGTCGACGGTGTATTCTCCGACTACAAGCCTTTTAATGCTATTGTTCCACAAGGTTGCGTGCTAGCACCTACGCTGTTTCTTTTCTATAGATATCAATTATATTAATTGGGGTTACTCGTTGTAACACTGGTGATCTTTTTTATACCCGCCGTGCTAATATTTTTGGGAACACGTCATCGTATATGTATGGGAACAAAGTCGTATCTAAAGTCGAGTCTTTAATAAATAAAATCTCGGATTGGGAACGACTCTAGAACAGTTTAAACTTCAGGAGGCACAGATTTACACGTTTACAGCTAAAAAAATCCCTTTGTCGTATCTCCTCAATTTCAGGACACTCCCTCCTCCTGCCTTAGCCAGAATAAGAATCCTCTGCATCGACATGACATGCACACATGACGTACAGTTACGCGGTCACTTGAAAGGCAAGGCTAAATCGGCCTCTAAAAGGCTTGGCGTGTGGCGTGTTCAGCAAAGCGGGACAGTATTTCATGCCGGCACACCCTTTGCAACTTTACAAGGTGCAAGTGCGCACTCATATGGAGTACTGTTCTCATCTCTGGAACGCGGGCACTCTACTGCCAGCTAATTCCACGTTTCCACGACGACCGAGTTCTTGTTGTTTGACTCGATTCACTGGCACTGCGAAGAGATTTTGCATTCCATTGCATTTTCTATCGCATTTGCCACGGGGAGTACTTAGACAAATTGTTTGGATTAATTCCAGCTACAAAACTCACCATTCCATCCACGCAGTCTGAATGCTTGGCAGTCCACCATGTGTGTGTGATTCACTAGGGGTTGTCTTTCTTGCAAGATTTCTTTGTGGAATCGTTTTCTAACGACGATTCTTCCGGACCGATAGGACTTAGAGACTTTCAAGAAACGGGCTTAATCCTTTTAAAAAGGCCAATATCATAACTTTTGGTGATAAAATTGATTCCTTAATGAACGAGTTTATTGTTAAAAATGAATATAGATAGATGATTATTTAGTGAAGGAATAGCAACAAGAATAGGAATAACAACACACGTGGTACTTACGTTCATTATAAAAAAAACTGATTATAATTGAGTAATAATAAAGTATGACAACTGTCATAAAAAGTGCAGGTCCACACGCACATGTTGCGTGCGATATACTATTGACAGACCAATTGATTTGCTGTAATTTTGGTAGTAATTTTGTAAGCGTGTATTATAAATCGATTTTAATAATTTGAAAATTTAGGCGTGGCTTTCGAACCTATATACATGGCACGTGTTTTTACAAACACACGTGTGTTGTAAAAATACATTTTGAAATATTGGCATGTAATGAAGGATTCCGTTCCGCTATATAATAGCAATGTTTTTTACTCGAATCACTTATGGCCACATACTAATTAACACGTTTTTAATAGGTTAAAGCATTATTTTTCTGCCTTGAAGTCCGAAAACCACCCTTTTAGCTATATCTTTCGCCAAACAGCAGCGCGTGCACTGCTGTATACTGAAGTCTGAAGAGTACGGAAAGCCAGGATAAGAACAGGTGGCGATGCATCCCATTTCAGTTCTCATAGGGGTTTGTTTGAACTTATTTGCAGGTGACCATGGGCGCAGTTAGGGTTGCCAACTTTTTTGACAAAAAAACGTATAAAGTGGTTTGGATAGGAAAAAAATAAAGTATTAGGAAGAAAAAAAAAAGTATTTTTCAAATTTTATGTTTTTATTGCTTTAAACACGTATTTTTGTGTGCTTTTAGCACATGCTAACAATTTTTTGTTGTCTTTAAATGTTACGAAGCTTGTTTGACTATCATCGTTTAAATTTAAATAAATAAACAATTCGTTTTTAATAAAATTTATTGATGTTCTATTTCTCTCTTCTCGCCACTTTAGATTCATTATAGAAAAAACTCTTTCAGTGAAAGCTGAAGTGGCAGGAATGGAGAGTAGGTAAGAAATATTTTTCTTTATATTTATATTAAAAGGCACTTTTATTTTGAAGATCACTTGTTATCCAGTTGTATTGTTTTTCCCACTCAGGTTTATATTTTTGTAAAACTTTGGTTATTTTAGCTTTTTTAGGAGTCACTGGTGTGTCGCTATCAGAATTACTCGTCATTTTCAGCATTAATATTTACTACAAAATGCATTCTTCACTTACAAACAAAACTAACGGACCAGTTTTGTACAATTTCGTCGATAGTGAGAGACATCTGTGACAAACGTCACAACTGACATATGACATTTAATAGGCCTTTCCGATTCACGCCAACAGCGCTGTCAGCGCCAATAATCCGTTCCGAATCAACCGTAAGCGCGCTGATGACAACGCTAACGCTGCCCATGGTCGCGAGCGTAATCACTGTTGGCGCTGTTGGCGTGAAACGTGAATCAGAAAGATAGGTAACATTTCGTTCAGCAATTATAAATCGTTAAGTACCCATGATGAGTATGTTTTACGCATCACAGTAAAGGTTGAAAATAAAGTATTTTTGCATACTTTATTTGTATGAAAAGTATAAAGTATAATTACCAAAAATAAAGTGGGATACGTTATTATAAAGTATGGTTGGCAAGCCTAGCTGCAGTTCCAATTACTATCTATTGGACTGCAAATTTCTTTGTTAATTCAATTTTATTAAAAAGGTACCTACTCAAATATTTAAAAGCTTCAATTCTTTATATTTTTTATTAGAACTATGAACTTATGTGCCATATGGTGGCAGCCTTACTGTTACAGTCTATCAAATAGTACCACAGCTGAACAAAAGCCTTATCTATAGGATTTGCCCCAACCCGAGATTCAAACCCGGGGCCGCGTGATCAATAAGAATAATATTACATCGTATACAGATTACAAATATTTAGTTGTGTCTGGCCACCAACGCAAAATCAGGAATTTGCATTTAGAAAAAGCCAAAATTAGGAGCTTTTTAGGTGCTAATTAGGTGCCGAGTTTAAAAATAGGTGCTCTAAAATATTCACCGCAAAGAACTGTTGCTATTTCCGTTGCTGGCAAAACGTTCGCTAGCAACGCAGTGACGATAATAGATATATGATAAATATTGATAGCAAGGATTGAGGTTGGATGTTGATTACGGTAATAATCTGAGAATTATTGAGTCCAGGACTTTACCTTACTATAAATTTAGTACCTATGTAGTATGCCAGCTTCGCCAGCAACGCAAATTCTTGAGTTTGCATTGCTGGCAATACACAACTAAAATATTTGGAAATGGAAAGCATCACTCACTACTATCGTAATACATAATATAATAATATACATTATAAAGATTTGATATTTCATACAGCCTGCTATACTTAAACGTGTTATACCTATACATCCTGACGTTATATAACTGTCTACGTAACCAGTAACTAATCAATCAAGATATCTACTGTCGAAACCCGAGGGCTAACTTAGAAAATTGGAGCAGGTTGTGTTATTTTCATGAAACATTTGCCACTGGCAGAATCCATTGGTACTACCAACTAGAAAAAAAAATAAAAAATAAAGGCCGGTCATACCAACTAAAAATATTATTATTTATTACTCTTTAGTCTTCGCCGCAGTTAAATAAAAACAACATTGTAAACAATGTCTAAAGTTTTTGCTCCAGGAAAAAGAATACAATGCTGCACTTTTTTGAACATAATTGTCTCAGTCTAGACTCTAGACTACCGCAACTATAGCATGCCGTATATAGAAATAGGCGTGAATAATGACAAAATAATTTGCAGCCCTAAATCAAAGTAACACCGTTTAATTTGCATTGCTTTGTAGGTTATATACGATATTTTGCATTGATCGAATAGGTTTTATTACACGTCAATACAAACATGTTTGATCATGATTAGAATGTCAAAATGTTGTAGGTAAGCGTTAGGGTTGCCAATTCCAGACTCAAAAGTTTGACTTTGTATACTTTACATGCGCTTTACGCCTATAATTAGACGAGGACTTACCTATTTGTACAAATTTTCAAAGTGACGTCTCATCATATATATACATATATATATACATATATATATATATATATATATATATATATATATATATATATATATATATATATATATACATATATGACACACACATACAGATGAGGCTAAAGAAATATTACTTCAGTCGTGTGGTGTGGTCATAAGCACACTCGTTTTTTTTGCTTCATATTCTGACATTGTCATACGATTCTGAGCTACCAGTATGTTTCAAAATTTGACGTTTCTAGCTCATCGGGAAGTAAATTTAAAATCAAATGCTAACTTCAACCCGAACAGACTCGAAAGCGAGTAAATAAACACGTGGTAAAAATTTACTGTGACAGACATTATGCGTAAGTCGAACGCAACGGATGGAAAAGTCGAATGGGCGGAGTCAAAGAAACGAAAACGATACCAAAAAGATGATCTTTTGACTTGAATACGTCATTAAATTTGCTTCCATAAGGGGAAGCAATTCAGACAACTGATGATAAAAAAATCGGGGGTACTGTTTGGTGTTCAGCTACATATCTATCATCTACATCCAAACTTAACTCCACTCGTTACAATTACAGAATTCGTTGCGCTGAGTGAGGGCTGTGACGCATCGCATATGCAGGAGGGGTAAGCGCCGCTATTTTGAAGTCGTTTCGTTCCCACGTACTCGCGGAAAACCGATAGCATTGAAAATTTAAAAGAAAATAATAGACGAATTAAATATGTATAAAGAAATTCAGCACGTATTGCAGATGAGTGAAAGGCATTGGCGTGAAGAGAATAGTTTCGCGTTGGGTGTCACACAACCTCACCGGTGCTCAGAAGCAGGCCCACATGGAATGGTGCCATGATATATCGATGGCTCCGTGGCACAGTGACTTAGCGACTAGTTACGGCGTTGAGGGTTGCGAGCTCGAATCCTGCACAGAACAGGTATTTGTATGGCCTACAAGTAATTGTTGCGAGTCTGGATGTTTGTCTTTGTGCAATTTACGTATTTGTGTAAATTGCCTCAACGATACAGAAGAAAATCTTCGTGTGAGGGTAGGTACCGTTTTGTTTAAAGAATAAATAAATAAATAATAATAATATGATTATCAAATTTGAAGCAGGCACGGCTTTTCGACGTCCGAATCTCAAACTTATCAAACCAACCAGAAACGAAGCGCCTGTCGACGGTTTGGCTGTTTCAAAATAAATCAGTGCTCACTAAAGTGAGGCGATCGGGAAGCAAAGGGAAGATTTTAATCGATAGTTTTTTTCACTTTGACGCTGTACTTGGTGTCGATTCCTTAACGAAATCAGAGTGGCAACAATGTCGAATGACACACCACAAAATGCTTGCCAGAAATACTCACTGTTGTGAGCAACAAGTTGCCGAACACGGAGCTCCGCGGGGTACTGCTTCACCGTCGACAACGCGTCCGTTCACTCAGCGTTCAAAACAAGGCGCTTCCCGGAAAATACATTGGTTAATCCTCAACCTCCTTACATTTCTGATTTGGCACCGTGTAACTTTTTAATTTCTTAAATAAAAAATCAGATGAAAGGGGTAGTGATAGGATAGTAGTTTTCGAGCAGGCCGTAAGAAGTGTCTGAGGCGAACTAGAAATAGTGATTCTTAAATTGATCAAGAGTCAAGACGCATGAAACTCTGTATAGACGCTGGTTTTTTCTGGAACCTTTTTAATTTCGCAAATCTTTCCAAATGTCCCACTTAAAATTCTAAGACCTTGATGACAAAGATCAAGTGCCTCGTTACCAGTAAAAAGGTGTCATCATATATTTTTTTAAAAAGAAGGAATAGTTCACCGCACCAGCAATGCGTTTCGGTAAACTTCAGGTATGCTTTTAGATACGCAGGTTTCCTCACGATGTTTTCCTTCACCGCTGAGCATATAGTTAGTTAGCACTTAAAATTGTGATTACCAATTTCATTAGTGGTGTAGGAGAACGCGTACTGCGGAAACAGCCACCGCTTAGCCGCTCAGCTAACACGGCTCTACGGTTACTCCTTGCTCTTTTTCTTTTTTAAAACGTTACCTTCACAAACATCCAAACCCGGAACATTATTAATAGCGCTGTAACTCATTCCTAAGCCAGTGCGCCATGGAACTGCCAAAAATCTTTTAGAAATTGTTCTGATTCAGATGTATAAAATACCTAGGCTGTAATTTTACTGTATTTACTATTATTTTATGAAAGTATGGCTGTTCACCGCTAGTGGTGACTTATTTGTGCTGTAAACATACTCGTAATACAGTTGTAATTATAATATTATAATTCAAAAAAATTGATGTATTTCAGTAGCTGGGACAATTTCTTTGAGTTTTGAGGGTTGTCAAGGTAATAGGAGCTTTAATGTCAGTGGTCCTCGATACGTGCTCAAATAACTGGTGATTTGACCTTGCAGTGCAATTTGTAATGACTTGACGTAACTTAACACGAAGCGTGAACTTTTGAATGATGTAAGAAATATCTCTTTATGAAATTACGTATGCGTTTAATTTTAGATGGTGACGAAAGGTTTTCGTTTTTCATAAAATTTTTACTTATTCATTTATTTATTACCTAGTCAAGGTCCACTGCAGTACGTAGACCTCTCTATAATTTACCTCATAAGGGGGATATTTGCTTGTTGCCATAGTTAATACCCTTGGTCCGCTTTGTAGGCGGGTTGGACGCCGCGTTTATTTTCTAGTCGTATTCAGGAAGACGTTGCTGCTCGTCTTGCTTTGTTGTCTTCTGTCGCCTTTTACTATACCCATGGGACGATATGTGGTAGTGGATATATATATATATATATATATATATATATATATATATATATATATATACATAGAAGAAATGAAATAAATATATATTCAAATTATTTTGTACTCATTTTTGCGGTAGGATTACGTTTTTTTTATGGTAGGGTGACAAACGAGCACACAGTGCACCTGATGGTAAGCGGTTGCTGTAGCCCATAGACATGTTCATCTATTCTCGATTACGAATGAGATGAAGAATACAGATGTGTTGTCACCCCTGAGAACTAAGTTCGAATGTCTCGTTTCCAGTAGAAAGAGTCTCTGGTTCTCTACACACTGCATTCGAAACACAGCAGCGTTAAGCTACTTATTTCACGTTTTGACGCTGGAATTCAACATATATGGGAATGGTTGTCAAAAAAACTTTTAAAACTTATGAGAAAGTTTGTTGTGATTCGGGGACGAGGACGTCGCTTTTAAAGACTACCTACCTACATACTTCTTTTATTTATTTTTTTATAGAAGAGGGGGCAAACAAGCGGCTAACCTGATGTTAAGTGACTACCGCCGCCCATGATCAACCGCAACACCAGGGGAATTGCAGGTGCGTTGCCGGCGTTTTAGAAAGGAGTAAGCTCTTTTCTTGAAGGTCCCCAGGTCGTATCGGTCCGGAAAAATCGCCGGTGGTAAACTATTCCACAGAGAGGTCGTACACGGAAGCAAACTCCTTGTAAAACGTACTGTGGTGGATCACCAAGCATTCAGATGGTGTGGATGGTATCGGGACGTTTGCCGCGTAGTGCGTTTACGAAATTTGGCGGCTGGGATTAATCCCAACAATTCCTCAGAGCACTCTCCATGGTATATGCGAAAGAAAATGCAAAGAGATGCAACATGTCTTCGCAATATATATATATATATATATATATATATATATATATATATATATATATATATATATATATATATAAAGCAATAAAATTACATTAATAAGCATGAAATTAATATAAATATATTTCAGATATTACATAGACAAATATTATAGTCAATTTAAGGCAAAATATTGTCTTTCAGAATAAATAAATTTATTCAAAAACTTGTAAAAAATATTTAAAATATGATAAATAATAGAAATACAAGTCGAAAATATTACAAAAATAAAGATAAATAACATTTATAAGATACTTAGAAATTTTGTTAAAAATTGTCTAAGTCATGGAAGGAGTTCATGTATAAAAATGGTGTATGGTATAAAAAAGTTATGGAAGGTGTTCGTGTATAGACGTCTTGTATGGAGGAGCGGCCGGAGATACATATCTGCAGTTGTACATACTACATATATATGGAATGGTCGGGTGCCCGACTGCTTGAAGTACTGTAGCACAACGACTAGTCCTATATTAGGGACTTATGATAGTAAACTTAATTATATAACAGCAATACTATAGAAGGTCTCTATGATGAATTTGCATTACAGTAGTAAGGTCGTGGGTTGAAGACCTATATATTGACTTATGAAAGTTAGGTCTATGATACAAAAGCAATACTATAGAAGGTCTCTATGATGAATTAACATTACAATAGTAGAATCGTGGGTTGAAGTCCTATATATTAATGACTTATGAAAGTAAGGTCTATGATACAAAAGCATTATTATAGAAGGTCTCGTCCAGCCGCACAACGTGGGACCCCATTCCCTTGAGGTGAGCGGTATACTCATGACACGCTCTGCGGCTAGTAGCCGTGCTGATCATGCAATTGGTGGTGATTCTATACACTTACATCACGTCTGCAGGAGCGGCGGTCTGGCAGGTAGTGGCGCTCACGGAGGGCTTACGATCAGTGTGCCTATTTACCTAAACCGTGTGACGTACATTCACTGTGGCTGGATTCGTTCGTATTCTGTATGGCGTTTACACGTATTGACATGCGCGACTTCGGTCGATGTTTGTGCTTACGCACTAACAAGGGGCCAAGCCTCTTTTACTGGTTCGCCAGTTATTTTGGTGTGGACTGTGGCCCAGTTCCCGAATTAACGTTCCCTTCGGGGGGAGTGCATCAAAATGGTTGGTGCTCACCGCGCACGGCGTGTGTGGTGCCGTGTGCCTCCCCTACATTTTTTTAAATAAATGTAGGAGAGCGAAGCCCTTGTATCGGGTATTTTGTATAAATATTTTGTGAGCCTTTTCCAAACGGGAAGGGATAAATAATAATAAATTAATAACCTGATACAAGTGGAATACGGACGTTTTATGTTATTAACCTTTCTCGAGCCCTGTCTTCGTGAACAGGGTTCACTTAGCTTATAAGGTAAGGTACCAACAGCTTTCAATTACTCTAGTGAATATTCATTCTTAAAAAAGACACCTAAAATAACTAAGTTACTAAACAAATCTTAGCGGTCAGCAGCCGTAGAGTCTACATTACCTGAAGATGCCTCGTGTAGAGGCGAAACACGTGTCGTATTATCGTCGATGGTGTGTCTTGCCTGGAATAGTGGTGTTGGGAGTAGTGGTGCTGGGACTAGTGGTGACGGAGTTAGTGCGTGCAATTGAGGGAGGGCGGGAGGTGCTCTTCAATCCAGGTAATACACATCATTCTATTTGTTTAGCGGAAGGTTGCGAAGAAATTTATATTTTTATTTTTTATTACTAAACGAACACAAAATATATAACATATAATATATTTATTATATATAATTAATATGTTATATGTATAATGTATAATATATTTATTAAGCGAAGAGTGGAGGGAGCGTTACAATATGCAGAAGAAACAGCGTTGGCGACAGATAGCACGCAGCCTTGTGGAACACCAGCATTAATAGGCTTGTAATCGGAGCTTGCGCCGTCTACAACGACCTTGATGCTCCGATCTGCAAGAAAGCTGATGATCCAATTGCACAATTTCCCGGGAAGCCCATAGGAAGGGAGCTTCGAAAGAAGCGCTTTGTGCCAAACCCGATCGAAGGCCTTCGCAATGTTCAAACTAACGGCCAATGCCTCCCCCTGAGACTCTACTGCTGGGTAAAGTAGACCAGAAGATCATCATCGGTCGTTTTTTGTTTTTCGTCGTCCAACAGTCCAGTAATAATATTTTCGGCCTTATCTTACTTCATCATGCAAACATAACAATATATCGATGTTTATCACGCGATATATATCGATACTGTAAAAAATATTGATACGATATATATCGTAGGCCGTGGGCTGCAGTATCCACTTACCATAACTGGACTTAACTGAATGTTGTCATTTCAGTTTTATTAAAAAAAAATTAATACTTACGGCTTGTATCAAATTTTGCACGGAGTCGTTATGTATGTGAGAAATTAACAGAATCGCGATATATCTGTGGTTCTAATAAGTCTACTCCACAAAAAGACGTTGCTAATTAGATTTACAAACTATACACATTTGGGTAAAGGTATATTATTATAAAAAAGTGGTAAAAGTTATTTCAAATGAATAGTATTTAATGATAGATCTATTTCATAATATTATGTTAATGTAAAAGAAAAATAATCGTAAAATATCAGTGCCATAGTCTTCTATTCCGTTCGCCTGTTAGCTGTTACATTCTATTTTTTCGGTAGACGGTAAAAAAAAATCATCTAGTATATTGTTATAAATAGAGTGACGAACGAGTAACAGTCCACTATCTATGCAACCCATGGTCACCTGCTTCGAGTAAATATGGCTACTGATGCATTGCCAATAGTCAATTTAAATGTTAGCCTAAAAATATATCATCTCTCTTACTCTTTAAACGTAAAAGTAAAGTCTTCTCTCGTTTGTGTTGACGGATTTCGTATGACTTTTAAATATTTTGAGGCGATGTTTGCCTACACTGCCGAGCAAAGGGTATATCAGCAGTCAAAATGGTATATCCACAGAAATCGTAATAATATACACTGTGTTATAGCGCGCTATACCGTTATTTAAGAAAGCGTATGAGACAGCGAGCTATAATATGTCGCTATGCGCTATATTAACCACCATTAGATAGCACACACCGCGCCATGCCTGCCGCGCCGCGCCGCACCAAGCCCTTCAACCTGCGCGTGGCGCGTGTGAGCGCGGCGCGGCGCTTGTTAACACACGCAGTGAGAAGCCACCATTAGGTACACTGCTGTTTGTTGGCAAATATTGGCAAGATGGCTTCCATTCCTCTTATTTATCGTTTTTTACGTTATCCACAGACAGACTAAAGCAAAGGATAAAGACATCCGCTAAAATTAGCTAGCGAATGGTTGCAAAGTAAATATTAATATTATATGTATTACCTATAATGGATTTCCGCAAAGTAACGCCTGATTCTATCAATTATCTTAAAGTAAAGGAGCTATCATCGTTATTATATCACATAACTAGTACACTGCTGAACATAGGCCTCTCTCAAGGAATGCCCAAAAACACGGTCCTAAGTCACCTGCAACCATAGACTTACAAAATCTCATATCAGGTCACTCCATCTAGTGGGGCGGGGGCACCCTACATTTCACTAACCGAACCGGTACAAGCCTTCCACTTAACCTTTCTCCTTATTTTATAGACTAAGGGTCGAACTGATGATAAGTGGATGCTATGGCCCATAGACATCTACAAATATCTTCGAATAAAAATCAAAATGCAGATGCATTGTGCACTCCTGATGACTAGGGTGGTATGTCTCGTTTCTAGTAAAAAGGATCTCTATACTCACCATACATAAGATTCTTCTTAATTATGGTGAGTACATAGAAGATGGTGCAAACCCGCATAATTGTCGACCGTCGCCCTTTTACAACTGCACCACCAGGGGATTCGCAGGTGTGATGCCGGCCTTTTAAAAAAGAGTATACTCTTTTCTTGAAGGTCCCTAATCGGTGCAGAAAAATCGCTGGTGCCGATCGTGCCTTTCTCTCATTCGTGCCGCGCTCTCACTCCGATCGTGCTCGGTTTGGCTGGAGCGTAACGGGACAATGAGTCATCGTTTTTCCTGCATGCAGTCGGCGTTCGTCGATTTATTAGACGTTGTCAGGTCAAAAATGATCCATGTTTTTCCTATCAAATATAGGCAAAGATCACTCCTGACATTTCACTCTATCTGTTGTAAAATTTCATCACAATCGGTTCTGCTATTCGGAAGATTAGCACGGACAGACAGATAGACAAAAAATTTTCAAATGGCTAGTAGTCATGTCTAGTAGTAATGGCATGCAAATAATCCCCTGAGATTGAATTAAGTACCTATACTATTATTTATTCTATGATAAAAGTACCTATACTATTATTTGTTCTGTGACAAAAGAACCTATACTATTACTTATTCTGTGACAAAAATACCTATACAATAATTATTCATTCTGTGACAAAAGGCAGTTATTTTGATACTACAGACTACGCACGAAGTAGATCACAGAGTACTTTTTAGAGGGTATAGAAATTAATAAACTACAGTGATCTGGAAAACCAAATTCATGAACAGCTATTTTCTTTCTTGCAAAGCTTGTGGACTTAAATACTCTGTGATACTGAAACCGACTTGTTTTAAATATCCTGTGTAGTTATCTAGGATGTATACTCGTAAGTAGATGTCTCTATAGATTTTGGATAGATTAGACAATTATTATAGATCATTAAATATTTTGAAAGAACAGCTTTAAGTATTTCTTTACCTTAAAATCCTGTCATAAATGGAGGTCTGTGCCCAGCTGTCTGACGTATATTGACTGTAAGTTTATGTGTAACTTTAAAAGTAAGAAATGAGTACACAGTCGACTTGACGGTGAGCGGATGCTGTAGCCCATAGAAACCTAGTTATCAACACAGATCTACGGGAAATGGTATATATAACATAATGTCTAAAGGAAATTTATAGCCTTTATACATCCCACAGCTGGGCATATAAAGTATTTTGTCAGTAAGTGTTTGTTTCACGCAGTAAATTACGATTAAAATTGCAAATAACGATTTAATTATTGCCATCAAACCCGGATCGCGCGTATACTGTGAAAACAATGTGAATCTACGCGCTATTAGCGAATAATCTTAGCCCCAGGCCCCGGTACGTGCTACCACATTACATGGTGTTTAGTACAACATATTCTGATGAATGTCAATTTTAGTATAATAATTTTGTTTTTTTTTTTTTGTTATCAATAATAATTTCATTGTTTATTTTTAGAATTCTGTGTGTGTTAATAAAAAAATTAACGGTAATGAAAGTAAATGATCCGTTACACATTTTTTTATATCGGATATTTGTGTTTTATAATTTATCATTGTGCATTTGAAAGTGAAAAGCAACTTGTTTAATATACAAAGATAAAAATTTTATGACCTTTAGGCGTGGGCGACCACTATAAATAGTAAAAATTTATTCTATGAAATCTGCACGCTCCGCTATGTAGTTGTCACTTTAGAGTCGCAATAAAAGATATTTGTTGTTACTACAGTAAAGTATTTAAATAAATACTTAGTAAAGATTCATTAAAAAAAAGGAAAAATGTTTATCGTTCGTATCGTTCGTACGTAAGTTAAAAATAAATTTCTCTTACACAACATTGTTGTTAATGTTTTATTTTAAAAAATGGCGTCGTAAATTGCTTCACGACTCAAAAACGCAACACGGAATATTATAAGTAATAAAACGGCGCAGTTTTAAAATTTGCAATATCCCACTTAAGAGGATAGAGTAAGTCAGCTCAAATTCTAATTTCGTCCCCACTTGCCCGCGCGTCGTATGCTATGTACCGACATGTTTGTAATCACTAATACTGTAAGTAGAAAGGTCGTTAGACACTTATTTCATTAGGTTTATCATATTTATGCCTGTTTCTTAACGCCAAGCCAGCCGCTTCTTATTTTTATCACGGTTATTTCCCATTTTAATTTTACGTCGTACTGTTGCGTAATGTATATTCTGATCGTAAGCGACACAACCTCCCCGTTCAAAGGCCAAGGCGAAGTGACCGTGCTGCAGGAATCACGCTTCAAAAGGCCGATAGTTTAGGTAATTTCTTTTTACAGTGAAAATAATGGTATTTTAAAAAAAGTAAATAACATAAGCACTGCTTTATAGTTAGTTCAGTTAGTATGCAAAGTTTCATGATTTTATTTAAAGTATTTTATGAATAACAGCGGTTTATTGTTTATTTTGGAGGTAACTTTGGATTTTTTTTCTATCGAGAAAATTTTATAAAATCGTGTTTTCGTCTAACATAATCTTTAACATTAATCCTCAACTTTACCGTATATTTATTTCAAAATTAGTGCTGCAATATTTTCGGCATAACGAAGGATCTTGCTAAGCCATTTGACATTATATTTCCCCTTAAGTGATGCATATCCATGCCGCTACCGACGACGCGTCTGCAGCACAATGCAACCAGAGTATCAATTATGGGACGCTCAGCACGCTTTACAGCATATTCATGGAGTATTGTAATACAATATGTTGTAAAGCGGACGTGTTTTGCGACTGTAATGTCCTTACAAAATTAGCTTCCAGTCTGACAATGTCCCGTTAGTTGAAACCTAAGCTTGTTTCGTTGAGTGATTTTCCACTTTGTTTTCTATTACAAATTATTAAATTTGAAACAACTGGCTGCCGTTGCTGCTAGTTATGCAATTTAAAATAAATTTTCAGCCTGCGTCACAGCTGGAGAAGTAACTCACACATTGTTGACGGCTCTCGGGCGCTGTGGCTTGGTATTGATATGTGGCGCTGCGGGCCGTGGGTTCGATTCCTACACTGATCAAGTTTTTATGACCTACAAATATTGTTGTGAGTCTAGATATTTGTTCTTGTGCAATTTATGTTTTTAAACTGCCTCCATGATATAGAAGAAAATCAATGACTTTTTAAAAAAATTGTAAGAATAATTGACCGTAAATTTTTAATTAATTTGATGCTGCTTTGATTTTTTATAAAAGGAAGGGAATGTGAATTGTGAAGCCTATATACAGTTATATCTACCCTCGATTAAGAATCAGACTGCGGTTGCATTGACTCCTCAGTTTAATATTAATATGGAATGTCTCGTGCGAATCAGCAGAAAAGAATCTTCGGTTATCACTCACTGTAGGTATTCTGGGTAAGCGTGGTTCTTTCTCAATCAGGCTGACCCGTTCCCAATGCAGTTATAATACTGCATCGGGAACGGGTTTGACTGCCTCGTTGGTCTAGTGGTTGTAATAGTACGACTGCTGATCATGAGCTCCTGGGTTCGATGCCCGGGTCGGGCCAAAAAAATTATTGAGTTATTCCGTCAAGAAATTGTCAGTAGTTGCCCGGAGTCAGGAAGTTGGCGGTGTCTTACCCCCGTGCCTCGGAAAGCAGGTAAAGCCGTTGGTCCTGCGTCTGATCTCTCTCCGTTTACCGTCCCATTGGATTATGAGAGTGAAGGAATAGAGAGTGCATCTGTGCTTGCGCATACACTTGGGCACTATAATCCTGTCCTGCGCCGATGGCTAGCCTCCGCGGAGGTAGGCCGCCGTGGCTGAAATTCGGTCTGGAGGACATTATTATAATACTGCGGTGCAGTTCTATCACGCAATGGTAATGAATATAATAATTGTTAATGTACAATAAGTATTGTTAATAGGATCAGGCGTTACTTTGCATAAATCCATTATATTTAAGAAGTTAAAAATTAATTGCCTAAGATCCTCGTAATAAAATAAAGTTATGTGTCTTACTTAGTTTGAAGAGCAACTTCCGCCATCCCTGAATTGAGTGCACTATCCCCGTACCACTACTCCCAACACCCTTTTTTATAGGATAAGGGTGACAAGCGAGCACACAGTCCACCTGATGGTAAGTGGTTGCTGCGGCCCATAGACACCTACATCTATCCTCGATTACGAATCACAATGCAGATGCGTTGTCACCCGTGAGGACTAAGAAGAATGTCTTGTTTCTAGTAAAATGAGTCTCCGGATCTCTACGCTCACCATCTTCTCCGGTCGAGCCGACCCATTCGTGCTACAACTATACAACTAATATACCTGCAGCACGGCTCTACCACGTCTAAAAAATCACTACACTAGGAATGGATGAAGGAAGGACAACACCGTCGATAATACGACACGTGTTTCGCCTTTACATGAGGCATCCTCAGGTGAAGTAGACTGAGGTGTGTGACCGGTAAAACTTTTATTTTACTGTCCTGCTGTCTAAGTTACTGTAGAATTAGAAAAAATAATTCTGCCACTACTAGACTAAAACTGTAATTAAACGTAACGATCCAAGCAATGGGTACTTTGCTTTTTTCTTATACTACCTAAGATTGTAGAAAGGTAGTTTTATTAATTATTAATTGTCTGAAATCCTTAGCATCGATTTTGATTCCCACTTTTCACACCTGCTCAAAATTATTTACTTTTAGTACCTACTATATTGCTGGATATAAGTACATAACGTGAAATTTCTCTTAAATATCTCCAATAAGATCTCGTAACATCATGCTTTATAAAATGATTATGCAATAGTTTGTTTTTCAAATTCTAACTTCCATTGATCAAATAATAGTACTCTACCTTTTTACTTTTTAGATTGTCCGGTATCATGTCACAAAATCATACTAAAATCTTATTTAGGTATTCTTATTTTCTGCTGTATTAACTTTGCTTTGTATTCTATATGTCATAAAATGTGCAAAAAATTAAAGAAAATTTTAAACAATAAACTAAAATCTATATAATATATGTACATTATACAAAAACAAATGTATGAATAAATACAAATTAACTTTTTCCGTTTCTTATTCATCATTATCATCATCATTATAGCCCATTACCCCTTAGAACACCCCCAACGTATAGGTACCACAAAGCACGGTCATTTGTTCTTTATGATAAAATCAAAGCCAATTTTTAATATATTAACGGCTATAACGTATGAAAGTTATCCATTGAATAAATTATAACCTGACTGAATAACAAATTGAAACAATTGAACTATTCTGTTCACACAATTGTAAGTTTTTAATTTGGTTCTTGTATTTTATCCTATAGGTAAACTTATATGGGGATTGAAAAATCGAACATAAAATACTGTAGAGTGTTCAAATGCATTTTAAATAGTTCAACATTCGATTTTCAATTCGATTTATTATTAGAATAATTTCTCACTTATTACAGACGTCTCACACTATTTAGTCTAAGCAATATTGTATAAAACAGATACGAAGAAAAATTAAATCTGGCATAGACATAATTAAAACATTTTTGTTTAATTTAGAACTTTAAAACATATGTTTGAAGAAGTTAGTGTATTTGTTAACACGAGTAAATGTGACAAACGAGCAGGAGCTATGGCTCATAGTCACCGATTCAAAATACAGAGGTATTTACACTCTCGAGAACTTAAGCCCGGTTTACATTTTGAGAAGTGACAAGTGCGAGCGGCAATGACAAGTGACAAATGACAAGTGACAAGTAGCAAGTTGTTGTTCACACATGTGGCAATTGGATGTCATTATTATGTGAAATCTGCGAGTGTGAAATTGGGTTGGTAATTGTCAAAGAGGCGCTAGCACAGCTTTAAAGTTTATATATCTCATCATACAATTTTACCTTTTTTGATTAAAAAGATGTGTGAAGTGCCTTATTGCAAAGATATTGGTGCACACCAATTTCCTAGAAACGCTTAAGTGAGAAAAATGTGTCTTAAAGTTAACACAAAACAAGAAAAAAATTTAAGCTTGGAAATAATATGACTCCAGCCCCTGACCTACAGGAGTCTTTAATTTTCTTTTTTTCTTGGTAATATGTAGACTTAAAGCTTCTTAACTTCGCATATACCCACTTCTTTTGCGCCGAAACCGGCCATTCCCATTGCCTGAGATATTGAGGGCATAGCAGCGTCTCGCATAATTTTTTTTTTAATTCAGCGATTTAATATTGTATAAACATTCGTGTTTCAATAATTCCTTGACAAATTTAATATTATTGCTATCTGACCACTTCGTAATAAAACAAAATTACTATAAATACGAGTATGTATACAATATATGTAACAAATATATTTTATTTAATAACTATTATAACCAACACGTGTAAGTTCTGACGTCGCCGCTAGAACGGGGGCGGTGGTGGGTGACTGAGGGAAAGCAAGGTTAGCGCGGGGCAGAGATACTTGTCAGAGAATAGAGCAGGCCACTATTCACTTGTTACTTTTCATTTCGCACTTATCACTTGTCACTCGCACTTGTCACTGCCTGTTCACACGCACTAAGCACTTGTCATTTGTCACTTGTCATTGTCACTCGCACTTGTCACTTCTCAAAATGTAAACCGGGCTTAAGGTGAAAAGCCTCGTTACCAGCAGAAATTGTCTCCAATTTAACCTTACCACATACCTACTCAACACATTTATGCTGCTATTTTACGCTGCATTTGTGCTGTAGTCATAATCTCAGACTATACTACTAGACTATAGATAGATTGTGTTCTTTTCTCCAGTTTTTGTACTATTACTATCTGAAGACGTTGTCCAGCCATTTTTTTATAAATTTCACAAGTACATAAACATCCAGACCCGGAGCAATTATTTGTAGGTCACACAAATACTTGTTCCGTGCGGGATTCAAACCCACGCCTCTAAGCGCTGCAACTCATTGCTAAGCCACTGCGCCACGGAGCCGTCGAGTTAATATCGTAGGTTGTGTACAGCAACGTTTTTTTTTTACTTTAGCGCATGCTATTTAATTTACCTGTTAATTGCCGTGTGTATTTCATGATGTTCGATCAAATAGATATTGTGATTCTCGTAAGCGATTTCATATATTATACTAACATCGTCTTTTATATAACACAAAGATTACTATTTGACTCGTTAAAACAAACTGTCTATCTAATGTTTGAGGATCAACTGAAACGTGATTCGCAAGTTCTGTTCTCCCGGAAAACATTTAAAAAACAAAGTCCACAATGTCTTGGTAATAAACCAACTAGTCGTGCGTCGGTCGTGCTACTGTATAAAGTGTTTGTACCAAGAAGTCTTAAAATAGCCATTTGGAACTTCCAGTACTCTGTCTTCGTAATATCGGCTAGGATTAGCCAATGTTTATTAGCCATTTTAATAATTTCACGATCAAAGAAGGGCCCACGTTTAATTAGAATACCTAGATGTAATATATAGAACAGAATATATATAATAGTGATAACCGGAAATGTATTTTTGGAAAGGGGAATGAAAGTGAACGCGAGTAAGACGAAAGTGATGGTTTTTGAAAAAGAAGAAAGCAAAACGGTAGGTGAAATAAGAATAGAAGGAGAGTTAATTGAGCAAGTGGATGGGTTCGTATATTTGGGATGTGTATTCAGCAGGGAGATATGATAAGGATATTGAACGACGAGTGAATGCAGGAAATAAAGTAAATGGGGCTCTACACTCTATTGTGAAAAGTCAGAATGTGTCAAAAAAGGCACTTATGGCAATTCACAATGCTGTATTAGTCCCTTCTTTAATGTATGGTAGTTGGTAGTGAAAGTTGGGTGTGGTAGAAGAAGCACGAGAGTAGAATAAATCCAGTAGAAATGCGGTCGCAAAGGGGTATGTTAGGGCTGAATCTGAGTGACAGGGTGAGAAACTGTGTGATAAAAGAAGAGTGTGGTTTGCAAGATGATGCGGTGACCAGGATTAAGAAAGGAATGCTTCGGTGGTAGGGTCATGTAGAAAGAATGAATGAGAAAAGACTGAAAAAGCAAATATATGTTGCAGAAGTGAATGGAAGAGTCGGAAAGGTACGTCCTAGGCGAAAGTTTGTCGACCAAATTGGCGATATACTAAAAATGGGTCACATTAAGAGTACCCTTAACCGACGAGCATGTATGCGTAAGTATATGGATGTGGAAGAGGCGAAAGCGGTATGTCGAGATCGTGCTAAATGGAAGTCTGTAGTCTCTGTCTACCCCTCTGGGTGACAGGCGTGAGTGTTTATGTTTAAGTATTATGTATTTTTGGTAGTAACGAGGCATTCCATATTAACCCTGAGGTCCCTGAGGAGTTAACGCAACCGCATTTTGATTCTTAATTGAGGATAAATATAAGTGTATTGTATATATACCATATAAATCAATGATATATACCTATTACGGACCACAGCATTAACTTAACGTTACCTAGTACCTACAGGTTGCGTAAACTAGACGCCAGCACTAGAGTTTTGTCAATCGATCATACCTACGATAGTATCGTAAATTGATAACGATTACTAATCATCCGATTTTATTCTCTCACGTCACGCGTGATACGATTGTAAGGCTTAGTTTTCACAAGAGTGTCGTGTCGTGTCAAGTAATCTTATTGATGAATCCAGCAATAAGATTACTTCATTTTCCTAGCCTCTTTTAGCTCTGCTAGAGAAGGGCTTAGCGAAGTGAGGTCTTCGTGCATATAAAAACATTTGAGAGGTGTTGTGTTGTGTGCGAAGGACGCGGGCAAATGAGATGTACGAGGACTGTATATAGGAGGCGGCGATCCAAGCAATCTACTTGGATCTACTGGACCACCAGTCAATGAACCTCCACTAATTGAGTTGTATGTACTTCGTGCGTAGTACATAATATATGTCAGTGCTTTCACTCAGGTCACACCAAAAACTCAGCTTTTTCGTAAAGTTTAAAGACACTGTTTCACAGCTGCATAAGCACAAAAACGTCTCCTCGTAGGTATCGCTCATCTCCCTTGCACATCTCTGGTTATGCACCTTTATAATTCCGTAGGTGAAAACGCAGTCTAACCACATGAGTATTAGGTCCTTACTCTGTGGTCTAACTCCCTTGACCATAAATATTTTGCTTGTTAAGTAAAATAAATCTGATTGGAGTTGTCTATCGAGAAATAAAACTGAGTTAATTTGCTATCGAACATCGGGGTCAGCGTATAAGGCCTTGTCTTAGTAAAAAAAAACTACGATACTTATTATGGCAAAATCATTTTATTTGACTATCAGATTTATCCAATATTTCGCGCCATATAAAAGGTCATATTTATCTTTTTGGTAACACATTATTAACATAAAAAATTAGTTACATTAAATATTAAAGAATCATGTTATCAGTTTGGCTTACTGTTTGATATTTCAAATTGTAATAACTCATAATAATAGGTACCTACTTTGAATTTAATATTAATACTGTCATACTTTACTGTAGGAATGCTCTTACGTTCCATTGTTATCTTTAATGGCGTTTATGGTATCAACGACGGATACTGAGGGAACGTCACTGTTCTATTAATAAGTCACTTGTTCCGTACAGCCGCCATTTATATCATTGAAAGGTAACAATAACAATTTCTGCGTCCCCTTTCTTAACTTCACCTGTATCCCGAGACATAATAAAAAACGCGTCCTTGGCTTCATTGTTGATTTTTGCGCGCCAAGTGAGTGCCGAAATCGGCGCACGCGGTGATGCGCGGGAAACGAAGCGTCATTCAGTCGCTCGCTCGTAGTCGGTAGGTGCGCGCGTACACACCGGCTTACAGCTTATAGGTTAGAATTGGCGCGGTTTTGCCCGCCAGGTGCTATCGCCGCCCCCGCTCTAACATAGCGTACCCTTTGCAGGCTTCTCTTTCGCTCTGTACCTGCACAACAGCTGTTTTCTCCCGGGAGATTAGTCAGATGTTTCTCGCGAACCAGTCGTTGATCACCTGACACATTATACGGATATCATGGCGGCAGGAGGTCGTACACCGAAGCAGAGAAGATTCGAAATGTCATCAGGAATGGGTCTGCGAGACGTGAATTCATCAAGAAGGAGGCGCGGAAGTTGCAAGTGTCTCTTTGGAGCGCCGGACAGAGACGAAACTCGGCGTCTCATGGCAGAACAATACGCGAGGGAACGTAAGCGTTTCATTAGAAGATTTAACTTTGACGTTGAAACTGAGTGTTCGTATAAAGGATCAAAATTGGATTCACCTGTTAAATTTTCCGAGGGGGATAAAGAGAATTCTAGGACAGCAACTGAGGCGCTATCTTGTGTCGGGAATACGGATTTGAGGGTTTTGGGGTCTCCGTCGAGGCGTAGCAGCGGCAGTGCGGGCAGCTCGCCCCGGACTCCGCGCACACCGCGAACTCCGCGTGCCTCTCGCACCCCGCGGACTCCGCGTACGCCCGCTTCTAGAAGACAGCTGCAGATGACAGGTCAGTAAAGCACATAAAAAATGTCCACTAAATGTTTGGGTTAAATTTGCCCATTAATAGTAACTGATATTCGAAGTTTTTTTATAATTGGAAGTAGAAGTTATCAGATGTTTCATTGTTACATTTAAGTAACTTATCCTACCTGTAACCATATTACGAAAAATATGCCGTACGTGCTAATTTTATCAAAGCCTGCTGAGTAGCGTAATAATAATAATATATTGTTCTTTGGTTTAGATAGCGCTAATATGTGTATTCATATGTGTGGTGTAACCCCTAGAAGATAATCAGTAACATAGTGCATGTATTATATTTTACTCCATTCAGGAATATTCCTCCTTTGACCGAATAAATTATTTAACCTAATGTTCACAGCAAGAAATTTACATTAGTATAAAAATTATTATATCTAATACTATATTATAATAACAAAAATATCTATTATGATAATACCTAATTCTTACGTAGTTTATCAGTAAAGATATTGTAAAGGTACAGTTTTACAACGCTGACTTGCAGCTCCAAGTTATAGCAGACTGTCCTTTTTCTGTTCAATTTATTTATCGATATAGGTAGATACCATAAGAATATAGGACCAAAATCATACAGCTATTTCCATATTACCCCGTACTTTTAAAAAATATCTTACCATAGTCGCGGAGTAGGGGTGCATAAAATAAACCACTATCTTCTATAATTATACTACATATCATCTCATGGGTGAGGTGGACAGCAGACAGCATCTTCCTGATTACAGCTTAAAATAATTAAAAAACCGCGCGGCTGTGGCACCCCCCCCCCCGCTCCCCCTCCTGAGGAAATTAGGCCTGAGTTCAGCTGTGGAATTTGGTTAGGCTGTAATGACTAGAATGGAATAGACATAGTAAAACTCACATAGTAAAACTTTTATTTTAATCGCGACTTATCTACAATATTGTCTACAAAATTTAAGTAGAGCGAAAAAAAGTCGAATATAAATAGATCGTAGAAACTAGTTTAATTAATTAATTCGAGAGAAGCTTGACCTTTAGTAATGTTGTACATAACCATAAACACGGTAAAAATAACCACAAGATTGCAAATGTTTAAAAAGATATCATCCATAATTCACGTATTATGTCAAATCATTAGCATAATATCTAAGTAAGAACAAGAAGAAACAGCTTTCAAATATAATTTATATTTTGTGTATACATAGACTACAAATGCAAAGAGGGCATCATAAGTTCGTACAGTGGCGGATGAGGGGCGTGATCAGCTTACTATATTCGTAGTTATGTACAATATCTTTGTATCTTTGACTCGTAGATACTCGTGTTAGCTTCTGAGCATTGATTAACTGCCCTGCGGGGCTAGCACAAAGCGTAAAGAAACCGACCGACCCTAACTCTGTAGGGCTAGTCAAGTTCATTTTCTACAATCGTATACCTACGCTAACAGAAAAATGAAATCAGAGATATGAATTAACATTGAGTATTTCCACTATTTCTCATACTTTTCTTACCCATTACCAATAACAATTACAGAAAGTCAACTTGGTTAACCTCGCCGATTTGATCTTTAAAAAGTAAGGTACCTTTTACGTTCCTATGAGATTCCTAACGAAATGTGTCTGGCTGGTCTATGAAATATATTCTTCTAAAAACCTAGTTTAGGTAGAAAAGTCACTGGCTGGTTTTCAGCCAGTGATTGAAAAGCTTTATGATTCCAATAGTTTTAATATTTTATTTACGAAGCAACGTTACATATTCATATATTTCGTATGATGAGTGTAAAGAACCGGAGACCCTTTTTACTGGAAAAGAGGCATTCCATCTTAGTCCTCACGGGTGACAACGCGTCTGCATTTTGATTTGTAATCGAGGATAGATGTAGATGTCTATGGGCCGCAGCAACCGCTTACCATCAGGTGGACTGTGTGCCCGTTTGTCACCCTATCCTATAAAATAAAAAATAAAAAAAATATCTATTAAAAATAATTCTCATCGAATAAAATATTGCGTTGAAAATTCAAACGTAATATGAAGAAACCTAAGGCCACCGCCCAGCGAAGAGGGCTTTGCTCAGAGTTTCTCAGCGTGATAGTATTCGTAATAAAGATATTTGGAGTAGAACCAGATTAATCAACAGACTCCAGCGTATCACTAAGCTAAAGTGGCAATGGGCGCGCCAGGGCTGTGTTCAGTGTGGACTTTTGAAGGACTGCTTCATAACTTCATATGTTCATCAATAATGGTTTGCTCAGTTAAAAAAAAACGGAAGAAGTCTTCCGAAATTTCTAATGCACGGATTTTTATATTTGATATTCAATCCATGGCTTCTAAAATCCAATGGTGCTTGGGGTCATCGTCCGGTTGCGTCATCTATGGTCCAACACCATTACACTTTTTGTTGTACCTCTCTAAAGCAATGCTATCTTATTTTGTGCTTGGTCACACTTTTATCGTTTCATTTACAACTTTATTACTTGTTTATAAGAACTACATTGTACTTTAATAGAATGCACTTGTAATTTTGTACTAATAGAATACAATCTTAGGGCATCCATGTATTGTGTATTATCTGGATACGTCTCATTTTCATAAGCAATTATAATATTACCAACCTAGTCCTTTAATCCCGAACGACTTAGGAATATTTGAAAATTAAAATGTTCGATCATGATTCGCATAATATTTAGCGGTGAAAGCTTACCCAATTATAGACACAAAGACGGGCAATCGCTTCGATTCGATCAAACGAGTTCATTGTTAGTGCTGTAAAGACTAAAGATGATTGACAAACAAAATTTCAATTCATTTGTCAAATGTCTTTTTCAATCGATCATCATTACATTGTATTGGGGAGTTCCGTAGACTCAAAACAAAAATTTGAGATGCGCATAAATACTAGAGTCTATAGTGCATTTATTTAAAGCTGTGGAGTTATTATGCAGATTCTAAAGCCTCATTTAGATTCAGCCCCTGTCACTGCTCCTCGCGCTGCCGGCAATACTTCGCTAAATACTGCCGTAGCAGGATCGCGGGAAGTGTGTATTTACACTCTGCCCTACCACTACCACTCACATCACTTTCGGCTTTCGACTATGGCAGACGTCGAAATAATTACAGCGACCGCGCTGTGTCTTCTTGCAATACAGAATTATGTTAATAATTTAAAAAGATATCAAGTTCAAAAGAAGATAGATAGATAGATAGAAAATTTATTTGCTTAAAAACATGGTGCATAAGATCATCAATGACGTGGAACTAACATGTTTTGCCATAATTGGCATGCAAAAATGATATGAAATACAGCTAATTACACAAACCCAATGTTACATTTTAAAATTATTGCATTGCTTAATATGTACCTACAATTAAATACTTATACAGATCCACTCTATTTGAATTCTTATACAGTAAATAGTTCATAAATTATTTATTGAATTATCACATTATTGTTACATTAATAATATTAAATATTATATGAGATTAGTTAAGCTATTATTATTTTAATAATTACACTACCGTATAAATTAATTCATAATTTTAATTATAATAAAATTATAATTTAAAAATCTATATATATCAGGCTATTATGCAAATATTACCATTTAACTTATTTTACATTTTAATAAATAAATAATCAATATGAGTTACTAATCGTTTTTAGAAATAAAATGTCAATGTTCATTAATCCCTAAAACTAAATTTTATATTAATAAAATCAATTTGACAAATTTATAATTAATTATGTACATAGGTACTATGTATGTATGTGTATTATCTCAAAAAGAAAATTCCTATTCGTAGAAGATGATGAATTGTGGTTTTCATCGTTGAAATCCCATATAGTTTTTCCTGATTCCATCAGTTCTAAAAACTTTATTGTATTTTCATTATTCCACTCGAGAGGCATTTAGGTAGATCGTACTTATCTAATAACAAGCGCTTGGCGCGAAGTGAGCGATGGAGCTGAAAAAAAAAACACTCACTGCCGCTCGCGCTGCCCGTCCTTTGCCTTCCGCACGAAAAACCGACATTTGAGGGATCGTCGGGCAGTAGCAGCGGCAGCGGCAGTGTCAGCGCGAGTAGCCTGTTTACATACTGCCCTGCCCACTGCCCTGCCCTGCACACTTCCCTGCCCAACAGGGCTGAATGTAAATGGGGCATAACTGTATAGTCACGCGATCTTTTTATATCAAGGTCATATATATAAAGAATACATTCTTCAATCGGAGTTTCGATATTTTATGGTAATACAGTGAAATCTGGTTAACTAGTAGGGTTGCTACCTTTTCTATAGTAAATATAGTTAATTTGAGAAATTCCGGAGAAAAAAAACATATTTATTTTTAATCTTTATGTACCTAATACAAATATGAATGTACTTTTCCATATATATATATATATATATATATTTGTTATTGCTTTTTGCTTTGGCCAAAAGTTATCTAACCACCTTCCCTTTTACCTTACTTTAAAATAATTATAGGGAGTCTGAGCAATTAAGATTTATATTAAAATAAATAAATAAATAATTTTGTATTTTTGCTTTTTTTCTTTCTTCGTCTAAACCTGATAAATTGTCTTACTTATACGGGTTATTGAGCTAAGAAATCATATTATTAGAAGTAAACATCGAAGAAATCTATGAAATCTAATCTCTGTTAACTAGGTTTGAAAATTTTCGGAAACAGAGGTATTTCCATTGAAATGAAAATACAAAAGTGTCAGGACCTCATTGTAGTTATCAATCACATAGGTTTCTCACATATACAGGGCCCACTTAATCCGGTTTTACTGTATATTTTAGATAAATCATTTTAATAATTGTTAGATATAAAAGAGTGTAGAACGATTTTAACTTACCATTTGGAAGTTATGATCAATCCGATTTTTGAAAGACCAAATTTCAATATTTCCATGTTTTAAGGACCCAAGAGTACCTATAGGTAAAGAAAATATCTATGTGGTGTGTTCGTGAAGTTTTCCTTTTGTTATTTCAAACGGAAAAGATGAGACACTTCAAAATAATGTTATTCGACGCTCAATTGCATAATTTTTAATAGCAATCGAACTTAAAATTAGTCACTAAATAAATCGATAGTTAAAACTGTCTTTAGAGCAATTTAATTTGTGCGATAAAAATTCCGTGTTCCGCGGCAGTTCCGTTATTTAATATGCAGCGTGGACGCACTAATGATGTTAGATGTTTATCGTAATAAAGCAAGGAGAAAAAAGTCCCATGAATCATTGCCGTTTATTATTACTGACATAACTGTTTCTTATAAGAAAAGCGAGCTAAGTAGATTACATACAGTGATTTATATTAGACCGAACTTTCTTGACCTTTTAAATACTTTTAGTGCGAAGTGGAAGATGTTTTTTATATTTTTTTTTCTATACGCGTTTTAAAAACTCGCTGTGGCTTCGCCTAGGTAGGATTTGTTAATGTGACATTATTTTGATTTAGAATAATTAAAAACATCACTTGTTTTATCATTTTTTAATTACAAATATCACTCCGGATATTGCTCTCCATCTGTTTGTGAAGTTTTATTACAATCTGTTCAATTCCGAAGACTAGCATGGATAGACAATAGTTTTAAAAATGATTATTCATGTATTGTTTATAATGGTAAAGTGACAAACGTGCTAATGATTTGGTAGAATCATGCTGCAGTTATATTAGTACCTAGTATAGTTGTAGCACGAATGGGTCGACTCCACCGGGGAGGGACCACGCTCTCACAGAATACCAGCGTGAAATAGTAGCTTAATGCTGCTGTGTTTCGTATAGTAAGTGTAGAGAACCGGAGACCCTTTTACTGGAAACGAGGCATTAGCACAAGGCACGGATGACAACGCATATGCATTTTGATTCGTAATTGAGGATAGATGTAGATGTCTGTGGGCCACAACAACCACTTACCATTGTGTGCTCGTTTGTCACCCTATCCTATAAAAAAACTTACAAGAACTGTCCAATTGGTTACTCAATCCCAAGGACACCTGAAACGATCAATCTGTGTCACCTTTGAGGCAACATTTCATGTCATCACAGTCTGTAATTTTAGCTTTCAATAGCTCCCAAGTCGAAACATAGGACATGCAAAGTTACTCACACATTCATAAATAGGTTCGGGGTACCGACTCAGGCGGACTTATAGACTAAAATGAGAAGGAAATCCTTAGCAGTTATCTAATCTACCTAGCCTCTGCCACTTTTATGTTTCAAACTAAATATTACCATACTTTGTTAAAAGATTTTGCGCTTTCTAAAACACTCAGCAGTATCACACCTGTCTCGATTCCGAAGTAATTACTAGCAACAATAACTTTTTAGAGTTTAATCACTGAAGATTTAACACATGAGGTAATTTGTCTGATGCTATCGTACCGGAGGAAATACAATAAAATTAATAAAATGATGTCTATATGTCTGATATCATCGAATTTCTATCCCTTTTGAGGAAATGTGTCCCCAGCGCCAGGACGTTTAATAATAATGTATATTGTTTTCTTATTAAATATCTTTTGCTGAAAATCTCTTTGTTAGGAATTGAAAGCTGCATAAGCTATAGAGGGTTTCCAAACCTTTTTTTGACCTGAGATCACTTTGATTTTTTGCTGTTAATAGGGACGATAATGTTAATCTCACAATAAATTGTAATCACAACTTTTAACATTATGTAATAAAATGAAAAGAAGCATTCATTACCAGTATTATTTATGTATTTATTGCAAAAGCTACTAGGTATTTGAAAATAACAAACTTGTTATTTAAAACGATTTGGTAGGCAAAATATTGTAATCTTTCGCGGACCATATTTAAGCTCTTGCGGACGGACAGCTGGTTGGAATCACTGCTAAAGAGGTAAAGTAATGTCGGTTTAGTTAGTAAACTTAGATGTCTTCTTTTTTATCGTATTTCTTTTTTTGTCGTGTAAGTGATGTCTTCTCCCTTTCGAAGAAAAATATGTCGATCTAAGGGAAGGCCTATGTTTATGTTATGTAATGTATGTTTGAAATTATGTATCCTATCAAAATTGATAGTTTATCCAATTCTATGGTTTAAAAGGTTACGTAAGACAATGTTTTTATTTTTTAATAACGTCAACTATTGGCTCTAATTTAAAAAAAATATTCTCGTACTATAAAATACCTATCAAATCAATTGTGCCCGATCTAAATCGATAGCAAATATTTATTGACGGCGATAACGGGTACCAGGTTAAATTTCTATCCCAATATACGGATGGACAATGATTTAACGTGTCGAGTGTTTGCTAGGGAGTGCCAACTCGACCTAAATCACCTTTGAAACATTAGAATGATGCAATGTGTTCGTATGCATATAAAATTGCTTAAATATAAAAACGACTTCAAAAATCAAAAATAATGTAATAATTTACATTTTCTATGATTTTGGACACCCCCCCCCCCACCTGTATAAGCAAAAATATGAAAATTGCGAACTACCCCCCCCCCCCCTCCCCCATCCCTTAAATGATAAGGCGTAGGACTATATCATTAACAATTATTAGTTCACCTTCACAATTCAGTTTTAAAAATATTTTTAAAGTAAGAAAAAACATAGCGAAACTTTATTAGGTAAGTAGTTAAAGAATAAGGGTTCCTTGTTCATTAACTACGGAACCCTAATTGAACCCCCGCCCGTAAGCTTGCTTGAGTGATACTGATACTTGAACGCCCAAAATAGCTTCTGAGTGCTAAGAGATAGTTTAACGAATAAGTACCGAGTACCGTTTTACCTTTTTAACTTCCCGCTGAGAAAATTGAAAATTTTCAAAAATAGTTAAAATAAGTTATTGGTTTCACCCAGATTTTTGAAAATCGAGTTTTCATCGGATCTCGACGTTTTGAGATCCCAGGAAGCTATTCTGACTAATTTCACGTGGACGCCTGTACGGATGTATGTATGTGTGTGTTTATAAGTATGTAAACCTTTCATAACTTTGAACGTCTTGATCGATTGAGATGCGGTGGTTGCAGTGTTCTAAATCTCAACGTGGAATAGATTTGGTGATAACTGATAATATGAACTGATTCCGACGAGTAGGTTTTGAGAAATCTCTAAAATAAAAATTTTGAATTTTGAAAAATGAGTTTTTGAAATAACTTTTAAACGGCTTTACCGATCGGTTTGAAAAACTAATCAGCTCTGACATCGAATGCCGTTTGGAAAATAAAAATCGGTTAATTCGTTCGTGAGATATCGAATTTGAAAAAAAAAAACGTTTTTCGAGATTGTGAGCGCATTGCATTGGAAATTAGCGGGAAGTTTCAGGGATGGCTTGCAAAGTCAACCAATTTTGTTTTAAACACAGCAGCATTAAGCTACTATTTAAGGCTGGTATTCTGTGAGAGCGTGGTCGTTCCCCGGTCGAGCCGACCCATTCGTGCTACAGCTATACTACTAACATAGCTGCAGCATGGCTCTACCACGTACTTAAACTTGTTTTAATACTTAATTATATATATATATATATATATATATATATATATATATATATATATACACCTGACGTCAACTGTCCTAACCGTTGGTTGGGATGACCACACCTTATGACTTCACTACGGTCATTGGTCACTAAGCATGAGTCACAAAATTACATAGTTTTTCAACAAGATTGAACCTGTAACTCATTTTAAAAACGATTATGAAATATGTATTGTATTCCGGTTTTATTATTTTGGTCCTTTGATTATATACCTGTCTCTTTAATGTACCATGTTTATCGAATAAATAATATCATTATTTTTTGGTATTTATGTAGTTTTATAAATATATAAATGAAAATTATAAATTACAAATTTTTATTTATTTTATTTAAAAATAATTTTTTTTTAAAGAACTAACAAAAATACTATTAAGTGCATGACGTCATAGGTTTATTTTGTATAGGTAAGTTATCATTTACTAATCAAACAACTAAAGTAATTTTTAAATAATAATGTTCTCCTGATCGAAAGATGATGTAATAATAACATTTGTATTTTGTCTCCATCGTTTCACCAAATCTCCCTAGTAATAAACTGACAACATCGGCTAATCAGACTAACCTAAGAAGTAATGAATTAAAAAATCGTGCTTTCATACAATAATAGTGGTTAAATAACAAAACTTATTGATGAAAAGTGATCTTGCTATTATTATACGGTTTTCTCACATAATTGCGACACAATTTAACAGCACAAACTGGCATAATTAATTATTTTTCGTGAGCACGTTATCCCTAAGTGATTCAAATTACACTGACGCAAGTGAGAAGCGAGTCCACCAATTTTATTAGACTTTATTTGGGCCGTTCTGTACGGACAATGTGGCACCTAGACAGTATGTAATCAAAGTTTTGGTCCTTATTTTTTACAAATAAGGTTGATAGTCGCTGAATTCGTTTTGTAGGTTCTAAAGTGATTTTCAGTACTTTTTTTTACAGAAAGCTTTAAATGTTAACCAAATGAAACTTTTCGAATAAACCGGTTTAATCAGAGTTAAGTTTAAATTACCTAGACACGCCCAAGGATCAGCAATCAGCACTAATGATTTTATAGCAATATGTAATGATACAACAATTATTTGTATTAATGTAAAATTACAGTGTATTTATTTGCCTGAGTATATTCTCTATTCCCCTCTCCCATAGTTCTATGGGACAGCAAACTGACACGATCGGTTAGAGTAGGCGCAAGATCTAGCAGCCTTACGTGCTTACCGAGATACGCAAGCGAAATATCTGACTTCCAGGCTGACTCAGAAATTCTTCACAGTAACACTCAGTAAAGTTTTTTATTGTCCCGACCATTGGGATTCGTGGGATTCAAAATCGGGACCACAAGACCATTAGACCAACATAGCAGTCCTACGGATAGTATTGCATCGGAGCGATAACCTCTAGTTCGGCGCCTAGAAAGAACGCTCCAATATATCTCCATATAAACCGCCTCAATGTACGAAAGTTATCGCTTCAAAATCTATATTATATAATTCTTGAGTCAATTCTATATAGTGTGCGAGTGCATTCTATTGATGTTACATTGAATACAGAACATTATCGCCCCCTCAACATTTCGTCTGTAACGAGAGAACAAAAGAACAATACAAGGAAACCGCCTGTCTGGTGTTTGTTTGGACCCATCTAAAGTTACGAATGCGTATCAGGGAGCGATTTAAAAAAAAAAGCATCGGTCGTTGCACTGCCTGAGGGCGGATGAATACAGAGTGAGATTCAATTTCTAATACTGTTATGACTTATGAGATACACTATTTTATGTATGCTATAAACGTTCCTGGTACCCCATCATTCGCTGTGATTATGCGAGAGATGCGCGCCCTTAATTCAAATTAGAACTCCAGATGTATTCAATATTTCTATTTTCTATTAGTGTAGCGTTATTTAGATGAAAGATAATTAAAGACTTTATTTTATCTATTTTTCGTTTTTGCAAAATCATATATAGATAAAGTATAGTCTAGACCAGCATCTAGATCCCCCTGGTATTGCCAGCTATTTGTTCAAGCTTCATCACCGTCAGACCAGCCATTCCGAAGATTAGCACGGACAAACAGATAGACAAGAAATTTAAATTTCAAATTACCCCGTAAGAAACAGAAAAAGAAACTTTTTTATTCAATGTAGATTATAAAAAATACTTATTGAAAGTCAATTTTTTCATTTACCACTGGTTCGCAAAAAATCCCCTGTCCTGGGAAGAACCAGCAAGAAACCCAGCGGAACCCTTCTTTTTTGCAAATAATAGCTTACAATCAACAACACAAGACAGATTAGAAATAGCTTGGTAGCGATCACCCTTCCCAGGGGTTTTATTTATCATCATTATCATCCATAAATTTATAAATATTATAGTAACACTTTTTATACAAACTTTTGGACATTACGTATGAAAAATTTTGTATATTTAAGCTTAATAGAAGCCACGTATTTCAATATTACAGATAGTTACTTCAATATTCTTTATGTGTATAGAATACAAATTTGTCTTCCAATAAGAATATTTATAAGTAAGTACTTCTTCCACGCCCGAATATATTGTGATTTTTTGTGATCTCTGACACTACAGTCTACCTGTGATTTCTTACTATTTTTTTGTTGCTGCACACTCGTGTTAAGGTTCGGTGGAGGCACAGTGATTCTCTGATGGTTTTAGTCTCAGTCAAGTTTAAGTTAGTTTTTATTAAGTGAAAGGACTACTTTTTAGAGGCACACAAGCCATGTACCAACCTTTTACATATTTCTGGCGCAAAATAACTATGCGTGCTCTGCTGTACATATTTCTTTGTGAAGCGTATGGAGTACCACTATAATTACAGACCGTTAGGCTTTCTATCTTAGACCTCAGAGGTGACAACTGTCTCGAGGACGTTTTTTATTTCAGTTTTATAAAAAATGTTTTCTAAAGTTTAAACCCTAAGCTACAACTTATGATTTCTATTCTGATGACTTAAATTTTTTACAGTGGTAGAGCAACGCTGCTACTATATTATGGTTGCACCACGAATGTCGGCTCAACCGAGGTACCAGCGTCAAAATAGCAGCTTATTCGTATGGTGAATATAGAGAACCGGAGACCCTTTTTACTGGAAACGAGGCATTCCATCTCAGTCCCCAGGGGTGAAAACTAGAGATGAAACTGATAGCTGTTTGGCCAGATACCGGATACCGGATATTCGGCCAGTCTTATCGCCGTATATCAAACCAAACATTGCCGTTTGGTGCATCGCAAGAAGCGAAAAGTAAAATCAGTGCAAACTGTTCACGATCGTAACCTTCATATTTGGTGGGCAGGTATTGCTACACAATACCCAAATTTATCAAAGTTTGCCAAAATCTATCTTTCAGCACCCTGCAGCAGTGTGTACAGCGAAAGATTTTTTTCTGAAGCTGGCCTTGTTTATGAAGACAGACGAAACCTTATATGATATATGATATGATAAAACCTTTCAATGCAGAGAAATTGGTATTCAACATAATTTGCCCTTAGCTACTTAGTACAATAAAATTTTGTGATTACTGATTATATTTGTTAAGTGACATAAACGAAGTACTTAACAGAAAAAAAAATTCAAGTTTCATCTCTAGTGAAAACGCATCTGCATTTTGATTCTTAAACGAGGATAAATGTAGATGTTTATGGGCCACAGCCTTCACTTACCATCAGGTGGACTGTGTGCTCGTTTGTCACTCTTAATCTATAAAAAAATTAAGACCAAGTTATTCCCTTGAATGGTGATTGACTTTTGAATGCTGCCTGCATTTCAATATATATACGACTACACATACATATTATGTATCCTATACACGGCTTCCCATTTGTATTCAAAACAGATTTAAAGTTCTAATGCTAAAGATTACAAGCGATTCGTATGACATTAGATTCGTAAGAGACACTCACTCGTTCTTGCTCATCACAAAAAATGTTGAGCCGTGGGACCTCTCAATTTGTTTCTTTTTTTTATGGTGACGGTGAAGGTGACGATGCGAACACATACTACCTGATGGTAAGTGAATAATGTGTCCCATACTTACTTCTTGATTTAAAATCAAAATGCGCTTAGATACAATGTCACTTGAGAATTACTATGGCATGCCTCGTAGCACAGTATAATAAAGACATTTATAGACTGTGCTAGTACAGAGGGTCTCTGCTAATCGTCACTCACCGTACGAAACACACCAGCATTATACTACTATTTCATGGCTTAGGGCTGCCACCGCCACCCGTACTATAATATATAGTATCGTCCTATATTTCAATCAATTGTACTCTATATTATAGAAAAATAATATAGTACGGAAAATACTATATTTTAATCCCTAATCTAACCCGCTTTGTTATATTAACTGTGATTGGAAGTATGTAACAAGTATGTTTTACGGAAAGAATTTTTTCCATCATGAATGTAAAATTGAAAGAAAAAAGAAAAAGAGCATATATTAATTTAATTAAATACTATTTTTTAATTTATTTTAATATGAATCTAAAGTGCTCAGACTCCCGTAATTATTTTAAAAGTAAGGTCTAAGGTGGTTGGATCATTTATGGCCAATGTGGCTGCTCCGTGGCGCAGTGGCTTAGCAATGAGTTTATAGCGCTATGGGCCGCGGGTTCGAATCCCGCACGGAACGAGTATTTGTATGGCCTACAAGTTCAAATTGTTCCGGGTCTGGATGTTTGTCCTTGTGAAATTTATGTTTGTAAACTGCCCCTACGATACAGGAGAAAATCCTAGCGTGGAAGTAACTTTTTTAAAAACAAAGAAAAAAATATAGAAAAATACATAAATATATATTATTGAGTAATATTTGTATTAAAAATAATTATGTACTTTTTTGTCCGGAATTTCTCAGAAGTGCTATATTTCTGCATCCTTTTTAGAAAAAATGCTATATTTGTTCAAAAAAGGTGGCAACCCTAATTTTACTCTGGCATAGCATAGTATCGTATCTCATATGTCATGGGTGTATGTCGAGCGGACCTATTCGTACTCTAGCCACTGCAGTGTGACTTTATTAATAAATTATTTATGTATGTTGATTCTTAATATTTGCTAAGCAAGAAAAATAACATCATATTCATCAGACTTTAAGGGGAAATATAATCTCAAATGGCTTAGCAAGATTCTTCGTTATGCCGAAAATATTGCAACATTAATTTTGAAATAAATATATGGTAAAGTTGAAGATTAATATTAAGGATTATGTTAGACGAAAACACGATTTCGTAAAATTTTCTCGATAGAAAAAAAATCCAAAGTTACCTCCAAAATAAACAATAAACCGCTGTTATTCATAAAATACTTTAAATAAGATCATGAAACTTTGCATACTAACTGACCTAACTATAAAGCAGTGCTTATGTTATTTACTTTTTTTTAAATACCATTATTTTCACTGTAAAAAGAAATTACCTAAACTATCGGCCTCTTGAAGCGTGATTCCTGCCGCCCGATCACTACGCTTCGGCCTTTGAAGGGGGAGGTTGTGTCGCTTACGATCAGAATATACATTACGCAACAGGACGACGTAAAATTAAAATGGGAAATAACCGTAATAAAAATAAGAAGCGACTGGCTTGGCGTTAAGAAACAGGCATAAATATGATAAACCTAATGAAATAAGTGTCTAACGACCTTTCTACTTACAGTATTAGTGATTACAAACATGTCGGTACATAGCATACGACGCGCGGGCAAGTGGGGACGAAATTAGAATTTGAGCTGACTTAATCTATCCCCTTAAGGTCTAGTCTAGACACAGACTAACCCACTGAATACGGGAAGCACAATACGCGGCGCATTCGTGTTGGAAACAACATTACAAGTGCGTGGAAAATTTGGTTTTATGGTGGAGAAAGAGCTTCCTCGTTAGTCTTTTATATAAAGAAAAGTAGACATATTTTTCTTACAGCATAACAACATATATTGTTACTAAAAAGGCAGGTCTCTCGTAAAAGCTTTCCCTCCAAAGTTCTAATTGACTGTAATTTAACTTTAACTTAGTAACGTTTTTATTTTACTCTCAATCTATATTGTGACTATTTAAAACTACTCTTACTTGACGATTTTAAATCTACGCAACTTCTATTGCAACGATTTGAAAAACTGAATAGGTTGTTTATTTATTTTTTACTAGCTGTAATTTAACAAGTGGTAAAATTAAAAATTTGGTATAACCGACTTCAATACATCCGAATCAATGTATTCGAAGTCAATTAAATACGCATTATCAAAGATAACTCAAAAACTACAGGTCAGATCTTGATTAAATTTATATGGGACCACACGAGAAGCACCAGTTTTCAGAAAAAATATAATCAAAATCGGTTCACCCCACAGAAATCTAAATAATAAGGCAATTATTATTTAGATTTCTGTAGTTCACCCACAGAAAAGTTATTCGAAGTCGAATTGAATACCTCTTCCTTTTTGAAGTCGGTAAAAAGTTTATAAAAGCACACGTGTATTCGATTGCAACGTTGTGTTAAAATTTCAAAGCCATCGTTGAAGAACTTTTGAACAAACAAACCTGAACACTTACATTTTTATTTATATAGAATATAGAAGATGAACTCAGTAAAGATGTCTTCAACGAGAGAGGCCGGTTTCCAGCCGTAGACTTTTGCAGGCAAATAAAAAGGATTTAGGTAGTGAATGTTCTTTTCACAAACCAACTGCAGTTAGTTACGTTGTGGAAAGAGAAGTAACTCACCTGCCTGCTTCATATTTTTTGTTTCTCCGTCAATTAGTGATCGATCGAATTTATGTGAAAAGAAAAAGTATTTTTTTCTAGTGTTGTAATTATATTTCTAATTGAAATAAAATAATTTTGATGCGTCAATATACTGCAACTAAAATTATATCAGTCATTCTTATCAAACCGTACCGTATAAACGAAACACACACAATCCATAATATAGATACGCCGAGAAAGTATATCACTAGGAATGTTGACAGTGAAAGCTCAAGCCTTAAAAACAGAGTAGCGGTTAGTCTTTTAAAAGTAGCACATTAAAATGCCGTTGCTACCCGGTCCGGAACGAGGCAGTGCCCGTGACGAGCGGGGCTCACAACTGTGTCCTATGGGATAGTAATTTACTGTCAGGGTGAACGATTCTACAGCCTACGTTGTTACTAAGCGAAGTTGCCTTGGGAATTTATTTTAGTTTTATAGTTTTTCTGTTGTTTAAAACCTTGCTTCTTGTATTAGGCTTGTGTTAGTTGACATTTCGCGAATGGTTTTACTTGCGGTTTGAGGTTTTACATACTATATTTATACGTTAACACTTTTAAAGTAAAACGTACATTTGTTGTGTACTTTTACCACTGGTTCGGAATAAACCTTTGTCCAAGGAAGAACCAGCAAGTTTTTTTTTACAAAGCCTTCTGCAATAAAATAACTTAGAATAAATTAGAGAAACTGCTTGGCCGTGATAACCATATTCCCAGGGTTTTTATTAATATCATATTATGTTTAATAACTTTTTTATAAAGCCTTCTTTGTTTAATAAAAAAAAATTAAGCTTGTTAATAGATATGTCGTGTGATTCTGGAATTTAAGCATTACATTTTTTTTACTCCATGCATGAATTACTGACTTTCTGGAGTCGTGTAATTATAACTATGTAATCGATAATTAAATCTATTCAGGGCCGGTTTTTATTCCGCAGATAAAATTTATTCATAGGATAAAATATGTACAACTTAAAGAGGCTAAAAATTACAGTGTTTTAAAGTCCACTGCTGAACTTTAAAACAATTGCCTCATAGGAGGGATAGTTGCCATAATTGCCACGCTGGGAAAATTGGGAAGACGTTACCGTCCATCTTCTGATTAGTTTCCCTCTGTCGGTTTTGTTTACGTCACCCAAAAATTACAGTTTTTTGGGTAAGATAATTCAATTGTTTCACGAGAATATAATTTTTTCGATGCATAACTTTTATATAACGATTGAAAAGTCAGCCACTACTCGTTTATTTTTGTATCTGACGTCTAGAGCTGTTTAAAGACCTTTTGCATGCATAACTTGAAAGGTTGCCAAAGTCCTGGTCCGGTTGGTATTCCAAGAGTCCATGCTCTCGCACTGTTGTGCTGCATATAAAATTGGAGTGTTGTACTTTCTGTTTAATATACCGCCCGCTATCGGTCGCCAGAACCTAGTGAGCTAGTATGGTGCAACGCGAGTATTTGATTTGACATTTGGAGAAGTTTTTGCACTTCCCTTAACCCATGAACTATCACCTAGTACCATCCACTATTACCATTACAGCCCTTCACAAGTCCACTGCTGATCATGGGCCTCCCCCAAGGAATCCACAATGTTTTGAAATATACTTCACGAAAAGATGTGTCTTACTTTCCCGACCACTGCCCAGTCAAAATGAATCCGTCGATTGTCTTATTGGTCGAAGTTGAAACAGCTAGTAACAAAAATTAACCTATGTTCAGTAGTGAACTTTTATAGGCTGTAATGGATGTGGAGGATTGTGTCGACTGAGACTAAGATTCGAACAGGTCGTGACTCAGCATACAGCAATCAGGTACTCCAACCGCTGAGTCACATGGTCGTCAACATCATAACTTCACGTTTGAAAGTGTCTGGCATTCCTCAAATAACGGCACGCCTCGAAGTATTCTAATTTTAAGCTGATCATAGCCCGCGGGCCGAATTCGATCCAGACGCTAGAGAGTTTAGTGATGTTCGGATTTATATCGACAGTTGAAATTTTCAGAGTATTCGAAAACAAATCTTCTGTACACCGACAACATATAAATTTAGGATGAAATGATACTATTATATCGATAAATCAATCGATATATCCGTAACGCCGATATATATTATATAGCTGATAACTGTCGCCAATATTTTAGTCCAAAAAATTTTCGTTAGTGTTATTTACGTTATGAAAAAAGACATGAAAATTTGATATATATATATGTATATATATATATATATATATATATATATATATATATATATATATATATATATATATATATATATATAGAATAAATATTTATGACGGGTCGGTATCAATAGATCAGAACATTGTATTGATACCGACCGACCGAATATTTTCAACAGCAGGCCTTTCCAGATTATTTTTCTTTCTTTGTTAATTTATGCTTATTTTACAATTTGAATTAATATTTTCCTGATTTTATGTTGGAGCTTTCTCTTATCGCATCGTCATCGCTATCGATATTACCGATTATTTTTATAGTTATCATATCGACAAAATAATAATCACCACCAAAATTTTCATTATTGCTCGGATCGCACCCGGGTTTTTCGCGGTAAAGGTATTTTCCAAACCAGTGCTAAAAGTAAAAATTACTTTCAATGTCAATTATTTATGATCTATATTGAATAAAAAATACTCTATTCCATTCACACACCTATAACATTTTATATAAACTCAAGGCTACGACTTCCTCTCATAATATGATTTCTTATTTTTTCTTTTCCCTTCAAAAAGTTATCTACATTAACAACACTAGTCACATTCCCCTATCAGTGGCCAGACGGTAATTCGTCACGGAAACGAAAAGTTTATTGATGAGGGATCTTCCCACTCACGCTATATTTAAACGACTTAGGTAGTAGTAGACTTCTGTAATCGGAGGCCTTTTCGCCTTTATATGTAAGTTTAAAATTATTTGAGGCCATCAACGCCGTGATCCCCATCACCATGTAAAGGTTTACTGCTATAAGTTGTTTCTCGTTTCGTTCACCAGTTCACCACGCTTGGTAATTGTGCTTTCGTACCTACAAGCACGTTACATACATACTATACATGGCGAACGTCAAAAGTTGAATTCGCAATTGCGGAACTGGACGCCTCGCACATTTATTTACTTGGTGTGTTTAGAAAGTTTATCACTCGGACCCATAAATTAAAAATTTAATTTTTTATTTTCGGGGCATCCCTCAGTCGTTAGAACATAACATATTTTTTATTCTAAAAAAAAAACAGATGGAAGGCAAAAAAAAGTACGTAGTGACGACTCTTTTATATATGAAGGAGCTAACGAGCATGCGGCTTACGTGATTACAAGTGACTATCGCCAATGTATTACTGCAACACCAGGGAAATTGCAGTTTCGTTACCTGCCTAATTAAAAAAGAAGTAGGCTGTTTTCTTGAAGGTCCCTAAGTTAATTTTTTCAGGAAAAATCGCTGGTCATAGCTTATTCCACAAAGAAGTAGTGTGAGGAAGAAAATGTGCGCCCACCTTTACACTAGTCGAGCTTGCGCAGTGTTACTATGATACAACATAAATAAGATTGTGTAAAAACAAAGCTTATTCCACAAAGAAGTAGTGTGAGGAAGAAAATGTGCGCTCACCTTTACACTAGTCGAGCTTGCGCAGTGTGACTACAACATAAATAAGATTGTGTAAAAACGAAGCTTTATCCACAAAGAAGTAGTGTGAGGAAGAAAATGCAAACCTTTACACTAGTCGAGCTTGCGCAGTGTAACTATGATACAACTTAAATAAGATTGTGTAAAAACAAAGTGAATGGGCGCAAACTTGAATTACAAAGAAATGTTACATTAGTTTAATTTATATTGAACTACAACAAAGCAGTTGAATGGGTTTATGGGAATTAAACTTGAAGGTATTTTTTATTATAAAACTGAAGTAAAAAATGGTTACTGCAGTCCGTGGACACCTGCAGCCAAATTCAATCAAAGACTATAGCTGCGGTGTCACCTGTGACAATTAAAATCGAATGCCTTGCAGCTTGGCATTACACAGTCTCTCCGTACCGTTCAGACTGGAACATAGCAGTTCAAGCAACGCTATTTTGCGGCAAAAATGGGTAATACAGAAATTTCGACATAAAGAGAATATCTGAAATGTAAAGGAACGTCCTTCGTTATCCGAACCTACCAATATATCTAATATAAAAAAAATTGTTTGTTCGTATTTAATGCGCTGCTATATCGTTCGTGAGATTGCGGTAAAACTTCAACTTATTGCTTGCACTTGCGCAAGGGTTATAGGCATTACCATAAACTTAAACATGTTTGAAAGTTATAGGTATATTATTCAACTTCAATTAATATATTCTTAATAAAATATAACTCTTCTAAATTTAAAACAATAATTCTATAATAAATCTTTCTATGGCATGAACGCGCCGTGTACTTATCTAATTTTATACCATATTTTATAAGAAGACCAAAACTACTATAATTATAGGACTAACTATTTCTTAAAATTAAATATCAATTTATATTTTATAAAACAGTTGGCAACCCTAGCCATACTTGTAGCAGACTTCACATGCTAATGCAATATGCGACTTCACATTTGAGTGCAATATTTTTTGTTTGAACTTTGAAGCTTATTACTTTATGGATTCTAACTCATTTTGCTCGTGTAGAGTAGAATAGTAAGAAGAATTTAAGGCCTACCCTAAATTTCCAAAACTGTAAGAATATATCTTCATCTATATACATCAGTCACATCAACTTTATTGCGGGTGAATAAAGTTGCACTGACATCCTGTCATTCATTACTCTTCGCTTACTGATGCGTTGTCAAGGGCTTTATAGCGACGTTTTTCAATTCAATTGTTTTAGTTACAAACTGGTTTGAACTGGAATTACTGGTGCAAAAAATACACACGTTCTTTATAATTAAAACTAGTAAATATATTAACCTATATATTTAAATAAAATTGAAGTGTCCGTACCTCATATTGAAATAACTTCTATTAAACTCAGAGTGAGTTTAATTTGCATGTTATTAAGACATAAATAACTAATAAATTTTGTCTGTCTATGTATCCGGGCTAATCTTTGATATGGCTAAACCGATTGAGATGAATCTTTATGAGCAGATGTAAGCAATGCCAGGACTCTAGGCTATATTTTATTCGAAAAACTATATATTTTTGAAAATTCAAAAAAAAAAATACGCCCCACCTAAAGATTCTAACCATGTGGTAGAAGTATCGTTTTATCATCATCATCATCATTAGAGCCCTTCACAAGTCCTCTGCTGAACATAGGCCTCCCCCAAGGAATGCCATAAAGCAAGGACCTGAGCCACCTACATCCATCGACTTCCTGCATGTCTTACCAGGTCGTCACTCCATCTCGTGGAGGGTCACCCTACACTACGCATAGTGGACGAGGCTGCTACTTGCGAACTCCTTTTTTCCCCATTGGTTGTCGGTTCTTCGAGCTATATGGCCGGCCCATTGCCACTTCAGCTTACTAATCCGTTAGTTTTATAATAACGCTAAATGTATCGTTGAGCGGTGAGCATACAGACCTGCATGCTAAATCTTTGGTCCCAGTTATAGATCTATTAGTTTCGTTTTCATTTACTCGAATTTGACTTGGACAAGATAAGAAGATAAAATAGTCAGGACCCGGGGGTAGGAAATTCCTTGAAGTAGAAAAGACTGCACAAAAAAATTGTGTAATTTACTGTCTCAAAGAGTTTCAAGTACAGCCAGACCGAGACCTTCAACCAAAGAATGAACATACTTACGATTCCTCTGGTATTGTTATCGTTCATGGCCAGCGGTGTATACTTACTATCAGATCTACCTCATACACGTTTTCACCCCTCTTCTATATAAAAAATATCTGGGGCCGTATAAATGTTGGTTCAGTATGGGTTACCCGAAAACACTTTTTAATGTCTTTTTTGATATGATGTTTAAAAAAATTACCGAAGTATTATGGTATTTTGTAAATTAATCGAGCCTAGTTGCGGAGGAAAATAGGTTCAACGCCCGCACGTGCCCTGATAAGTAGTGATTTCTTGTTTAAGATTTATCCGATAACAAGCAATGAGTCAACGACACACTCACGAGTAGCATATATAACGAACGGTTTTAGAAAATCTTTTTATAGACTTAAAAGAATTAGTTAAACAAAGGTGATGTACTCCCGGTTGATTCCAACCATGATAAAACCTTAACCTAATACGAAGTGATCAAGTGCAGAATCAGTGAATACCAAAAGACTGGCTATCCGTCCCGGCTTGGCACGGGTGATTTCTGTATCTGGACAACAGCGCCATCTACCGGGTCCTATTATGAATCTAAACCATCCACTCAAAAACGCACAAAAAATCATCAAAATTAGTCGAGTCATTTTCGAGTTTTAGCGAGACTAACGGATAGCAATTGATTTTTATATATAGAGATCATCATCATCATCATTACAGCCCATCACAAGTCCACTGCTGAACAATAGGCCTCCCCCAAGGTATGCCACAAAGCACGGTCCTGAGCCACCTGCATCTATCGATTTCCTGTATGTTTTACCAGGTCGTCACTCCATCTAGTGGGGGGTCGCCCTACACTTCGCCTACCGGTACGAGGCTGCCACTCGAGAACCTTTTTTCCCCAACGGTTGTCGGTTCTGCGAGCTATACAGGACACAGGAGACAGGCCTGTTGGTCTAGTGGTTAGTGACCCTGACTGCTAAGCCGGAGGTCGTGGGTTCGATTCCCACCCAGGACAAATGTTTGTGTGATGAGCACGATCATTTGTTCTGTGTCTGGGTGTAACTTATCTATAATATTTATGTATTTAGAAATATATAAGTATGTTTATCAGTTGTCTAGTACCCATAACACAAGCTCTGCTTAGCTTGGGACTAGATGGCGTTGTGTGATAGTTGTGGCATATTATTATTATTATTGTGGGGTTTCTATATAGTTTTCTCATCTGGTTGGGTTCTATAAATATATAATTACAAATGAAAATGAAAAGATATTATTATTATTATATGGCCGGCCCATTGCCACTTCAGCTTACTAATCCGTTGGGCTATGTCGGGTATTGGGGTATGTCACTCTGGTTCTACTGCGGATATCCTCATTTCTAAGTTTATCACGCAGAGAAACCCCAAGCATAGCCCTCTCCATAGCTCGATGAGCGACCTTGAGCGTCCTCTTACGGCCAGCAGTGAAGGACCACGTCTCGGTTCAGTAAGTCATCACTGGCACACTTCGTGTTGCCAGTGATGACTATATAGAGATACTTAAAAGTAAATCGACTACATACCAAATACACGTTTAATCATACTAAATACACGTTTAATTTGAGCCGGGCGGCATCAGAGGCGTCTGAACGAAATTTAGTAAATGGCGCAAATATGAGTCTTAGAGAAATGTCTAAATGTTTATGCCATTTGGTGTAGAGACTATTGGTCCGTGGGATCCACGACCTGTCTTCGCAGCTTGGTGCATCTTTTCTCGCTCAAAGGCTAAGTATAGCCGTTTACCGAGGAAGCAGCGAGCGTTCATGGCATTATGAGGTGGTAGAGCCAGGCTGCAGTTATATTAGAAGTATAGTTGTAGCACGAATGGGTCGGCTCGACCGGGGAAGGACCACGCTCTCACAGAATACCAGCGTGAAATAGTAGCTTAATGCTGCTGTGTTTCGTATGGTGAGTGTAGAGAACCGGAGACCCTTTTTACTGGAAACGAGGCATTCCATCTTAGTCCTCACGGGTGACAACGCATCTGCATTTTGATTCGTAATCGAGGATAGATGTAGATGTCTATGGGCCGCAGCAACCACTTACCATCTGGTGGACTGTGTGCTCGTTTGTCACCTAATCCTATAAAAAAATTATACCACGTTAAGTTGAACTATATGATAATTTCAGTGTTTTTATTATTATTATAAATATGGTATATCTTTACAAAATATAATATAATAGCGGTTCTCCTCCGCCTTGTTCGGGCGATTTCAGCATCCTAACCATCTATGGATCCACTCAAACACACAAAAAAAGATTTGCAATACCACATTTAAACACCAAAAAATAATTAAAATTTCCTTTTTTTGTAAATATTTTGTACGTAGGAGTTTAGTGACAAACACACGTACATATAAATAAAAGATTACCTGATATAGGTGACAACAATCTATTGATAATTATATTCTTTAAATTAATTATTCATTTAAATAAAAAGAACGTAAGAAACGCTACCGAAACCATCTGTTGAGCAAATTTTGAACATCCACTGTGGCAATGTTTTTGGTAAAACGACTTTCGTATTTAGTTACGTACATACACTACTTATATCTCGTAAACAACTAGTGCCGAGTAGTTGGTTTTGCCCGCGGTCATTTTGATACTATTGAAAACTCCTTCAATTAAAACTTTCTTTTTGCGTTTGCACTTTATTCACAAGACTGGTTCTTGGAACTTTTTCTGATAATGTTTATAAATTAGTTTAGAAAACCGTCCAGCACATCTTCAGTTTTGTTCATAGTTAAAAAGATGTTGATGATTACAAATTTATATCGTGCAAGCTTTTAGTAGCATGTAGAATGGCGGAAAAAAACCTATTGAAATCCGTTCGTTTGGAAAATTAAAAATATTTCGGAAAACATGTATTTTACGTGGTAGAGCCGCGCTGCAGATATATTATATTAGTTGCAGAAAGAACAGGTTGACTCGACTGGGGTCGGAGGACCACGCTCTTATAAAATACTAGCGTAAAATAGCAACTTAACCTTTTTATTGGAGACAAGGCATTCCATCTTAGTCCTCGGGGGTGACAACACATATGCATTTTGATTCTTAATCGAGGATAAATGTAGATGTATATGTGCCACAACATCCAAATACCATCAGGTGGACTGTGTGCCCGTTTTCACCCTTATTATATAATAATATGTTTAACGAAGTATGCTTTGGCTCCAGAGCAGCGGCGAGCATTTTCTTCCTTCATAAAGACCCCCTTGAAAAAGGAAGCCTGTGCAGCCTGAGCCATGGAAGCTCAGCGGCTTACCGCTTTCATTACATTTCAAAATACGCGAGCAACCTGAGTTCGATCCCCTCTGGCATCGATAAAATTATTAATTGCAATTTTATATTTACCACGTGTTTGGTGATGAAGAAAAACATTGTGAGGAAATCGGCATGTTTAAAAAAAAGGACTTATTTTCACAAACCCTCACAGAAATGAAAGACGCCTGTTCTCAGGTGTGGTTAGGCTGTAACTTCACTGTGATACTTTGTGAGACGTAAGTTAAGCTATTCACAGTTAGTATTGTTTTTACGTGATAAAGCCACGCTGCGCCTACATTCTGGTTGTAGCACGAATGGGTCAGCTCGACCGGAAAGGATCACGCTCTCACAGAATGCCAACGTAAAATAGCAGCTGCTGTGTTTGGTTTAGTGTGTGTAGAGAAACGGAGGCCCTTTTTAATGACAACGAGGCATTCCATCCTAGTTTTCAGGGATGAACAGCATTTGCATTTTGGTTCTTTATCCCATAGACTTGTGATTCTATGGGCCACAGCATCTAATTATTTCAAGTGGACTGTGTGCTCGATTGTCAGCCCTATTCCATTGAAAATAAAGATATGTCATTGCACAGTTTTGTATAGTAAGAGAGTCCGGACAGCAAAACAAACCCGTACGATATAGTGAAAAAGAAAGGAGCCACAATGTTTACCAACACGGTACTGCGACTTCGTAATGCTTGGAATGGCTGCATACCGTTATGCCGGGTGAACAACCCAGCCATACTCGCGTACTACGTGACATTGCCGAAAATATTGCATTCCGTATGCTAGTCGAGTATTTTTTGTTTGTTTGGACACGCACTTTAGACCGTGTTATTATGAAAGTTTTAACTATTAAAACATTAAAAGCTTATAAGCCAGTACTTAACTAATAGCCCACCTGATGGTAAGTGGAGATGCACCGAATATAGTAAAGCCTATCGACCTAGCTTAACAATAGCCTATTCACTTGCCTTGAAGACATCTAACATTTTAATTGGATGGAAAAACAGACGTTGGAAAATTATTCCACTCTTTCTTTTGCTTTACGCATTATGGACGACGAAGCAAACAGTTTGGTAAGAATGCGTAATATATCGATAACAAAGAAGTGAAGACTAGCCAATAGTCTGGTGGTCCGATGATGAAATAGTAAAAGTAAATCCTACACACACTGCGAAATTTATCCTATCAAACACCAAAACGCTCTGGCTACTTTGCACCTGTGCTCGAGACTGGTTAAATTGGTAAATTATCAGAATCTTAGATATCTACGTCACACTTCATTTCTCTGCCTATGATTGCGATTTTAATTTGATGCGAATGTATGCGTGTTTCAAACAAATTCTGTTTAAATTGTTATCTCCGATTTCTTATATCCATTAAAATGTCGCGATTAGCATTGCTACTAACAAAATTAATATATAAACGACATAGGACACAATCATATGAACTAGCTGTTCCCCGCGACTTCGCCCGCGAGGAATTTGCTACGATTGGATTTTACGGGTTTTAATGTTTTTACGCAGAACCCTTATTATTTTTCTAAAATTAAGGTAAAGTCTAAGTTACTCTATAACATCAGCTATCTTGCTGTGAAAGTCCCGTCAAAATCAATAGAGTCGTTTCGGAGATTAGCCGGAACAAATAGACAACACCGTAAAAAAATTTATTTGACATTACATAAAGACACATTTGACATTACTTAAAGACACTTCAGTTTTATTTATTTTTATATAGATAATGTTATGTTCTAGTTGTTAATAGTACTCTTACGTAGATTCAAACCTGACGTGAACTAAACAGTGACAGTGACAGTTTGAAAAGTAAGTTGGTATCGAAGAGACCTATTGAAGAGCAAGAAAAATAGGTACGTAATATAAACTTGTACTAGGCTTGCAGAAGAGAGCAGAAAATAGTCTAGTATCGGATATAGAGTAGTCGTACTCGTAAATAGTGTTAAAAACTTAAGTTTGTATTTTGTTTTAATAAGTACTGTGAAAAGTTATCTACCACAATGAGAACGAAGTGCTAATTTATCTTATCACCATATTACGCTACCGGTTGTGTAACATGTTATACACCGAATATTGATTAAGAATAAATTTTCTATTCAGACACGCTTACTTACTTCATGTGTGGTGGCCGCTTAATAGAACCTATCACCCACAAAAATAGTAATAATTACGATTTCTGTGCTATCACCCCATTACCTCTATGAGATAAAGTTCGAAAGCTATCTAGGTATGTCCCACAGCTGGACACATAATTTTGATACGTGATAGAGCCATGTTGCAGCAATATAATGGTTGTAACGCGAATGGGTCTGCTCGACCGGGGAAGTACGCTCTCAGAATACCAGCATTAAATAGCAGTTTTGTGCTGCTGTTTCGTATGGTGCGTCTATAGAACCGGAGACCCTTTTTACTAGGTACGAGACATTCCATATTAGTTATTAGGAGTGAAAACGCTTCTGAATTCTGAAATTTTTATTCGAGGATAGATGGTAGATAAATATTGGCCACAGCATCCACTTACCATCAGGTGGACTGTGCGCTCCCTTGTCACACGTATTATATAAAAAAAACAGCCCCCTTCTCATTTCTAGAGCTAACTTGGCTAACCCCGCTGATCCGTTACTTTGCGGATATCCATTATATAACTGTTATTATTATAACTGTTATTGTCGTCATATTTGTACGATAATGAAATTTTTTATCGTTTTATCTCGAGGAAATATGATGAAATCGTCACCAAGCTAATTGTATTCGACGTTAAAATATGAAATCAATCATATAGGTCTGATTAAACCGGTGGTCCGTAGACCACTGGTAGTCCCTGAAGATAATACTCTCAAATATATAACAGTATACAATATTTTTGAAGTTACTAGCGTATATACAACGGTTTGCGTATACTACCGATACGGCTTACAATACATTAAATCATTTTGGTATGATTTATTCATAGATCAAACTTAAATCAACCTTATCGTAATGTATATTATGCCTAAAAATTGTTTGTCCATGATAAGAGAAAAATTGATCAAATGATCGCTCATCAGCTCATCACTAAAAACTTAAGAACTACTGCTATACTAAACTGATAAAAATTTAATTTACTTTAAATTGTTAGTTCCTTACTGTAGACCGGATCGCACTCGCCTTAGGCCCTACCCTACAATATAATAATATGTTATGTATTTAAATGTAATCACGTCATTGTTATTTTAAGAAACGATAAGAACCATATAAAATACGAAATTGTTGAATACCCATGCATTATAATGATTTTCCCAGGCTTTTTAATTGTGAATTGTGGGAGCGGAGTCGTATCTTCAGTGTTCGTCACGCACTTGGATTTTTAGTATTTAAGAACACATTGTGAGACTAATAATTGACTTCTAGTTCACGTTGAATGTTTAATTAAGATGAAATTTTCTCTTGGTTGGATTGGGTGACAGACGAGCACACATTCCACCTGCCTGTTCCATACGAATCAGAGCGTCAAGCTGCTATTTTAAGCTGGTATACTGTGACAGCGACAGACACCCATTCGTGCTACAACCATAAATAGCTACAGCAAGGCTCTGCCAAGTAGAAAAGTGTTTAACATTCGTAGGCGAATGTTTCTGATATAAAAAATGAATATTTTTTTACTTGTTCGTCTTCTATGCGTATACCCCTCATCCGATTACGTTGAAGTGAAGTTGTTTTGTGCGCCCCAGCAAAGGTTTTCGTTATAAAGAAGGCACGCATGCTGAGCAAAGCTGGTACTAAATAAAATATCTAATATTCAAATATCGAAGCACGATCCACATTAATAAACAAAAAAATCAATTTTAAAACGTGCACCAACCACCGCAGAGTTCAACGACTTTAAAAAAAGTGCGTTGTAAATATTGGAAATTAATAATCTGTGAGACAGCCCTCATTAATTCCCGCGTAACTCGTGATTTGTGGGTTAAAATCTCACAAGCATGTTTCTCGGAAGGAATGCATCGCGGTCCCATTTGCCTTTGTTCAGTTCGCGGAATCTATTGGTAAAGAGTTCAAAAGACATGAACGCCTAGCATGTGAAGATGGCTTCCGTTTAGTCTCTTTTTATATACAACATTAGACTAGCAGTCCTAAACTCGAATAATGATCGTGAGAGCTGGAATCCCGGGTCGCGTCAAAGTCAGTTTTTCTGACAAGAAATTCTCCGTAGCAGCCCGGATTCAAAAAGGTGGCTGTGGCTGTGGTGGATGTGTTCATACATCAGAGTTATAACTCTGTGCCTCGGAAAGCAGGTAAAGATATTGATCCTGTGCCTGATCTTTTTCAAATTAGCTACTGCTGCTGTACTACCGTATGTCAGAGGAGTCACAGACAAGGTTGGCTACATCTTAATGCGAGCTTCTATTAAAACATACTACAAGCCGCCGAAGAAGATTAGTCCAATTTTACCAACCATCAAGTGAAATATTCCTATACAAGATGCATGAATGTACAAGCTAGCTTGTGAATGTGGTCTCCATAGAACAAACAAAAAGATCTATAAAAACCCGCGTGAAAGAACATATAGCTGATGTGACGCTCCGGGAAGTCCGCAATGAGTGAACATGTTCAAGATCGTCCCCACCATTCATTAGATTTGATAAACCACAAATCCTCGCAAAAGAACACGGATTTCTATCAAGGATGAAACTCGAGGCTATTGAAATAAATAAAAAAAACATCTTTATTTTCAATAAATAAGATGGATGAGTGCTCCATCTGCTCGGCATCCTATAATTAACAAAATTAAACCCAAACCCAAGCATACCACTGCAGGAGTGCAGGACTTCAAGATACTGTAAGCTCGTTCTGCGTAAATCGGACCAAAAATTAATATTCCAAAACTGAGGGTAGCCGGGCTAACTATGACATTGGGACGTCAACATTTTAGTCCCCCCGTAATCATGGATGCTGTAAAGCACCCGAAACGTCGGAAATTAAAAATAAGTTAATTAAACGCGATAAAATCCGTGTAAGTGATTTTATTTAATGAACAGCTTCATTTAAATTCATTAAGTTTTTCTATCCTGATTATCTGATTACCGTCACATCGGTACATGAAAATAAGGGAAAAGAGAGTGCACCTGTGCTTGCGCATACACTCTGCCACTATAATCCTGTCCTGTGCAGAAGGCTACTTTCACTTCAAACTGGCAGCTGTAACTAAAATTCGGTGTAGACGACATTAAATTATTAACATACACACCTACAATACGCAAATGCTGTGTTAACCAATAAAATATCAAGTTTTCGGCATTCAACATATATGAAACACGGCAACATTATGCAGCTTATACGCTGATATACTCTGAGAGTGGTTCTTAACTGGTGGAGCCGTCTTATTGGTGCTTCAGTCACGAATCTGCATAGTAGCTCTCTCACGTTACCGTTACAGTATACTGATGTCCACTGCTGAACATAGGCCTATCTCATAGATTACCTCATTTGGCCGATATTTACCATAGTTGTCACGCTTGGCAAGCGGAAAGGCAACCGCAGTTTTTATTTTTAATCGTTATTGAAAAGGAACCCAGTCGGTCTTAAACGTTCAACTAAGAAACAGAAGGGAGGAATCGAGGCTTCTCTCGATCCGGCCTCCTATCACGCCTACGTTGGGTTCGGGAACAACGTATGTGATCTCCGCAACGGAGTAACACACAAGAGCGATAACCTCTTCCTTTTCAGAAAATAGGTTCAGGCGGGGATTACGGGTCTTCCGAAGTCGTCCCGGTCCCAACGCCTTAATTCTTCGATGTGGACTGTATAATTTTGAGGGACGAATTTCTTGGGAATAAAACAGCAATTATCTTCAAACCGTTCCGTGAGAGAGTAATCACTTTTCCCTATCACTTCCCTACACTTTTTCTTCTTGTTGACTGCTGGTTTTGCACTTTTTCCCGAACTAATCCCGAAGGATTCCCGAACTTCCCCGAAGGATTCCCGAACTAATCCCGAAGGATTCCCGAACTTTCCCGAAGGATTCCCGAACGAATTGCATACGATGTCGTCTTCACGCACTGATGTACGTGCAGGTATCGGGCCTCGGGGTAACCCCCATTAACGAATTGCAAGAAAACTCGTTTACTGAGCTACCCCTAAGCTATACGCGAAAGTGAGCCGCGCCATTTGCGCGCCTACGCAACTCAATTACATCAATTTGTACTATCACTCTCTCACGGTTTTCTCAATAATTTATTTTGTATAAGACATACATTTATACAATTTACTTATAAAGATAGCACAAAAAAATATCTTTACTACGATATACGTTACATTTTCATATCACAAAAAACCTTTTATTTATTTAACAAAATATGCCTATTTTACTCACATGTTCAAAGTTGAAATTTCTTAAATATTTAACATAGAATGTTAAAACAATGTTTCTCACTTGAAATTATACATATCTTAACCAACACAACAGTTTAATTTACATTTTCTCTATACATTTCACTATTAAAACACTTTTAAATTTCTTATACAAAACTATCATTATTTCACTTATTCACAGGAATTTTCACATAAAATAACACAGAATTAACCCCTTTTGCACGTACAATCAATCTGAAATGTTTTACAAGTCATTACATACATAAATTGCTGAAATTGCAAATATTTAAATTTTACATATTTGGCCTCCTAAGTACGTGGCTAGCGTGCGTCTATGATCTCACACTATTTGAACAACTAACTTTTGCACGGCTATCGACTATCAGTAAAAATGGAAAGTCTAATATCAACAATAATAGGTGAATAAATGCTTCTACACAATTCTCAAACTGTAGGAAACTATTTCTAATCAGATTCTTATCAGTTATCATGTCTCTTATCAGATAACATAGACAAAATATTTCATGAATCATACATTGAAAATAGGCATTTGTTTTCATACAAAACATATCAAACTTACATAAGACAATACTTATGCAATCAATTTCCATTAATTCTACTTAAGCACAGCGATCATCTCGACCGGGGAACAAATCCGGTCGCTAACTTTATTTTAATATTCCTTTAAATTAAGATGATTTCAACCGGGGAACAAATCCGGTAACATAATTTATATCTTAAAAATTCCCTATATGAATTTATTAAAGATATTATTAAGAAAACGATAAACTATTCCGGCCTGAGAGTCGAACCCAAGACCCTCATATCATTAATTCGATATTTCTTTAAGATTCAATTGAGCATTTTCTTATTAGAATACTGTTGCTTGATAATTTGCCTTTTTATAAGCTATTCGTAATCGGTTAACTAATAAATTGAAATATTCTTATAGGCGCGTCGCCAACAGTTATTAAGACGCTGCTGCCCATCTACTGATTTGTTTCCCCCTGTCGCCTCTTACGACATCCATCGTATATATATATATATATATATATATATATATATATATATATATACACAACGTGTAACAAAAACCCTGTGATTCCCGTTAAGTACGTTATCAGAATCAGTATTCAAGCGTAAAGAAATTTTTTTTCTTCAAAAACACATTTAAAAAAATAATTTGCAAATTGTATATGGTTTTATTATGTCTGCATTAGCCGAGGAGTAAGAGGATTACCCAAGACTCCGCAATACCGATACTCGCTTGAGTTAGAGGAAATAAAACCACGTACAATTTACAAGTAATTTTTTTTAATTAAATTTAAAAAAAATATTGTTGAGATTTCTGAAAAAAGATTATTTCTATACGCTTAAATTCTGATTCAGATAACGCTTCCGATAAATGGGAGCCACATGGTTTTTGTTACATGTTTTTTTTTTTTTTTTTTTAATAGAATAGGGTGACAAACGAGCACACAGTCCACCTGATGGTAAGTGGTTGCTGCGGCCCATAGACATCTACATCTATCTTCCATTACAAATCAAAATGCAGATGCGTTGTCACCCGTGAGGACTGAGATGGAATGCCTCATTTCCAGTAAAAAGGGTCTCCGGTTCTCTACACTCACCATACGAAATACAGCAGCATTAAGCTACTATTTCACGCTGGTATTCTGTGAGAGCGTGGTCCTTCCCCGGTCGAGCCGACCCATTCGTGCTACAACTATACTACTAATATAATTGCAGCATGGCTCTACCACGTAAAAAAGAAGCCAACGGAAGCAGGTGGCTTTAAACCGTGTTCTGAGGCGTTCCTTCGCAGAGGCCTATGTTCAGCAGTGGGATTGTGATGGACTAATTGTTGATTATGCACTTTAAAAACTATTTGTTACTAATAAAATTAAGCGATCAACAAAGTCTACACGGACGGTGTAAAACGGCTTAAACTACTTACATTATGGCGATGTAAATACATCAGTTTTTGCCGCCTTATTAAAAGTCACAACCAATAAAAAATCAACTCATGAAAATCAATTTTGCACCTGTTCTTTAAACTACGACTAGATACCTACTATTTAAAGGCTTTTTTTTTTTTTTTTTTTTTTTTTTTTTTTTTTTTTTTTTTTTTTACACAACGCCATCTAGTCCCAAGCTAAGCAGAGCTTGTGTTATGGGTACTAGACAACTGATAAACATACTTATATACTTCTAAATACATAAATATTATAGATAAATTACACCCAGACACAGAACAAATGATCGTGCTCATCACACAAACATTTGTCTTGGGTGGGAATCGAACCCACGACCTCCGGCTCAGCAGTCAGGGTCACTAACCACTAGACCAACAGGCCTGTCAAATTAATTTAACCTTAAATTAATTTGACAGGCCTGTTTAAACCACATTAAAACCACCAGTCTTTCGAGATTCTGTAATAAGACTATATTTTATCGAACAATATTAATTTGAGTTCATCTTCTTTTATATACTATATAGACACGACTGTCCACTACTCCGATGATATGGCGTTGTGAATATTCTTACACCGCAACTACTCTCCGCTACACGACTCTTTCACCTACATGCTATGTTTAAATGCATTTGCTTGTCTTTATATTTTATAGACTAGCCGCTTTTAATAAATAACACATTTAAAATAATAATAACTGATTTCAATAAAATAAGGACTAATTTTTCAATCGTTAAATAAAAGTTTCCTGTCGAATAAATTATAATCTGACTTAATATTACTTTGATCATGTTATAATATTAGCCTATGAATAAATTTTATCCAGCATTTGAAAAATCTGTCTTTAAAAAAATAATAAACGCTAATATCTTTATTTTAATATAGATAGTAGATATTTACAAATAACATAGTATATTGTGACTTCTATAGAATTGGTAATTCCAAAGCAATTAACTTAGTGGTTCCAGGTATCAAATAGGGAATATTCGCTACTTGGAACTACCTTACACGGTGGTAATAAGTTCCGAGGATTGCGGCACTTGCATCAGCAATTATCGGTAATAAAGGAAATTCCTTTGCTCAGTATGACTCAACCGACATTCCCGATCGGATCGAATCGGTGTTACCCGAGTTCAGTAATTCACACGCTTTGTGTATGAGGAAGGAACAGTTTAAATCGAGTTTTGCTAATTGTTTAAAGTGCACATAGATACCACTTAAAATTCGTTCGTAAAGCCATGCTACAGCCATGTTATGGTTGTTACTTGAATGGGACGGCTTGAAAGGGAAGGAGCACGCTCTCACAGAATAGTAGCGTAAAATAGCAGTTTGAAATGCTGCTGTTTAGTGTGGTGAGTACAAAGAACAGAGAACCTTTTTACTGGAAACGAAGCATTCGGTCGAGGTCGAGAATTCTTCATCGAGGATAGATGTAGCATCCACTTAAAATCAGGTTATTCTATGAGAAAATGTTTTCTTGAATCACGTGGGCGCAGAAGGGCTAGAACCCAGAGCCGAAAAGCCAGTTAATAAAAAAAATTGAATCACGTGATTGACGTGCGCCTGATGAAATAATGTACCTATCTTTTGTTTGACACTAGGGATTAACGAGACTTCACTTACCCGTTTCGGAATCACATTACATTGCGTTACTGTGTGAAAAAGTAAAACGATGATGACAAGAGGGATTCATTTCGGCGATGAAACACACACAGCGTTCTTAACACTATACCACGGAGAGAAAGAGCTATATGATAATTTTAGTTCTTTTTTAAATGTAAAAATAAAAAAAAATAAAAAAACATTGATTTTATAGGCCCAAGTTACTATCAGATGGCCAGTCTGTTAGTTTATTGTCGTTTCCCACGTAAAACTACTCAAAAATATTTGAGAATATCTTAATCTAAAAAAGTTTAATCTTAAATTTAAAAAAAAGAGAAATAACTCGTATTTACATTAACAACATTGGCAGGGGATGTGCTTATTTATTGTCAGGCCCCATTTTTTATTCTTAAATTATACACCACATACAATCTATACTGGTTGATCTCCAGCACATACTCTACAAGAAGATGAACTCAAATTAATATTGTTCGATAAAATATAGTCTTATTACAGAATCTCGAAAGACTGGTGGTTTTAATTGATACAAGCGATCAATCTAGAACTGAAAATAGCCTTTAAATAGTAGGTATCTAGTCGTAGTTTAAAGAACAGGTGCAAAATTGATTTTCATGAGTTGATTTTTTATTGGTTGTGACTTTTAATAAGGCGGCAAAAACTGATGTATTTACATCGCCATAATGTAAGTAGTTTAAGCCGTTTTACACCGTCCGCGTAGACTTTGTTGATCGCTTAATTTTATTAGTAACAAATAGTTTTTAAAGTGCATAATCAACAATTAGTCCATCACAATCCCACTGCTGAACATAGGCCTCTGCGAAGGAACGCCTCAGAACACGGTTTAAAGCCACCTGCTTCCGTTGGCTTCTTGCTTGTATGTCTTCGTAAAAATTTTACTCAACTTACTGTTAAGTCCATACCTCTCGAATTTTTGAAGTACTACTGTGCTATTCTGTATACTACTGGACCTACGTAATAAACAAAAATTACTATATTTTGCGTTGTTGAACAATGTATGTATTTTATCGCATATTTTATTTTCTTTCCACCGTACATAACCTTAAAAAACAAAGAGCCATAAGTGTTTTGAATTTTGTATTTCACTTCATATGCATGTTGCCATAAAATTACATACTCGGGCAATAAACCCGACGCGTAAACAAAAACCCATACGGTAAACCACATCTCTCCCATTGTCGTGTCAGGGTAAAAAAAGGAAAATTCGAAAATATCTTACATTGTAGACCCCGCGTAAGTCAGGTAGCGGGCCAGTTGGGCACAATAAATACGTTCGTATACTCTCCATGGCTGTTTTTGTGTTGTTTTTTTTATTCTGTGTCAGACACCCGGGTGTGCTTGGTGTAGGGTGTCCATGTGACTCAGCCTTAACGGAATGTGATACTTTAAATAGTTGCATTTATCATAAATTAATATTATAAGCAAATAAAATCTCCAAGTTTGGGAATCAATTATTATTTATGTAGTGGTTTATTAATTGGACAAAAAGTGTGTATTTCGTGAGAAATTAGTTTTGATATAGTATGTGTCCATATTAGAAAATTGCATGTGATTACACCTTACTCATACAGGCACATTACATACATAATATTATACATATTCTTACCATGCCTTATCTCATTCGTCCAGGGTAATTGTTGTCGATAGCTAGTATTTCTACTTGACCAGCTAGTATTATTCCACGGGACTTAGGCTCCCCATAGTAAGGAGGGGAGGGTTTGTTATAATTTCTACGTTTCGGCGACCTATCCAGACATTTAGACTGCTTCTATCGGATGAAATCGGGCAATGAATTCTCCTGCGCTGTCATTACGCGACGTTGTGAGAAGAGAGTAAAAATTAAGTTAGCTCAGACCAATTAAACTCTTAATAAATTTACTATTCTTATTACCTGGATTCAGGGGCGAATATTCTAAAATAAATTGATTTTGAAACCGATCGTCGTCGATGGTGACAAATGGACTGCTCTTTCCTTGCCGAAAGCACAGGATAAATAATGGTACTACTTACCAATAGGCCAAATACAAGTGTAGGTTTAGCTTTAAATTAATAGTAAACGCAGCCAGTGTGGTCTACATGATAATTTTTTTTATTGTGAATTCATTTTGTTATTTACGAAGTATATAATGTCCTTTAAAAGTAAAAAGTGTTTGCGCTATAGTGTAGAAACCAGTTTTTAGGCGTCACTATCACTGTCTCCCTCTAACCAAGTTAGATACTCTGTTATTTTAAATTAACTTTTGAAAAGATCGAACAATTGTTTTGTTTTGTACGAGGTTGTTAAATTATATCCTTTTAAAAAAGGACTCCAGATAATAATAAATAATCTGATATTGTTTTTTATTTGTAAGTAGTATCCGCAAAGGCAATGACTTCAACAGGATAAGTCATTGCCTTACGTTTACATTAGGAGGAAAATATCTCGTGCCGTATCAAATTTAAAAATAAAACAAAAAAGATGCAGAAAAATTTGCTACCGAATATATCTTTTACTAAATAATACTCTTCTCGCCCTGTAATGACACGACATAAGAGAATTCACTACTCCATATCATTCCGTGGCTGTCGTTAGAAGCAGAGTGAAAGGAATTAGGAAATGGGTAGCAGCATCTTCCTAATAACGACTCAAAGTAATAAAAAACTGCGGTTGCCAAAGCGTGGCAACTATGACAATTATAAATTTTTACACGTGGTAGAGCCATGCTGCAGTTATATTATAAGTATATAGTTTTTTTTTATAGAAGAAGGGGCAAACGAGCATGCGGCTCACCTGATGTTAAGTGACTACCGCCGCCCATGATCAACCGCAACACCAGGAGAATTGCGGGTGCGTTGCCGGCCCTTTAGAAAGGAGTAAGCTCTTTTTTTGAAGGTCCCCAGGTCGTAACGGTCCGGAAAAATCGCCGGTGGTAAATATAGTTGTAGCACGAATTGGTCGGCTCGACCGGGGAAGGACAACGCTCTCACAGAATACCGGCGTGAAACAGTAACTTAACGCTGCTGTGTTTCGTATGGTGAGTGTAGAGAACCGGAGACCCTTTTTGCTGGAACCAACACATTCCATCTTAGCCCTCACGGGTGACAACGCATCTGCATTTTTATACGTAATCGAGGATAGATGTAGATGTCTATGGGCCACAGCAACCACTTACCATCAGGTGGACTGTGTGCTCGTTTGTCACCCTATCCTATAAAAAAGGCAATCTATAGCGGAGGCCTAGACTCAGCAGTAGACTATGACTTAGGCCGTAGTGGTTGATGTTCGTGATGTTGGTAACGTATTAGTTCATAGTTTCTTAATAAATTAAAAAATAAATCTGGGAATAATTTGGGAAATGTCCGCTAAAGGTCGGGAAACAACTGTCAAAATAAAAAAAACGTATTTTTGATTTCATTTTTAATTTAGACAGAATTTTTGTAACCACATAAGCACGAGAATGTATTCAGGTCGTATTAATTGAGAATTTATTCAAATCCTAAAGCAATTTTATGCATACTTGATTCAGAAAAGATCCAATCTTGAGTTCGCACATATTTAACAAAAAAAACAAGTGTGCTTATAGGTGTATTGTAATCCAATAACACCGCGTAAGCTTTTCCTCGGCTGTCGCTTTGTGACAGTCCGACGAAGGCTCGGCTTTTTATATCTATTGAAAGATCAAAGTCGGCATCTTCAAATGCATTGCATAGGACTCGACTCGAGGGTCGGTTTCATGGTGTCCAATATACTATCTTATGTTAACAGAGATTATGTTATGTAAGGCCTAAATCGCGGCAGCTGCACAGTGAGCGCAAGGCATTAATTAATGCTTAACAGGCTCTGTAATTATACTTACTATTCGTCAATGTTTAAGTCTTTATTTCCATTTATTTTTACCCGACCGCCAGAGAAGAAGGGTTAATGTTTTTCGAATGTATAAATGTATTTTTCTTTGACACGCTCTGTAGCCTAAACGGCTCGACACATTTTAGATTCGTTGTGGAAGTGCTATACGCTATAATTGTTTTTTTCCGTAAACTTTTATATGTAGTTGGATTTTTAAAATTACTGTTGTAACCATTTTTTCTCTGGTGTCGTTTCATGCTTGAATTTTACATGGATAAACATCCAGACCCGAAGCGAATACTTATAGCTTGTAGACCTCAAATATTTTGTTTCGTACGGATTTCGAACGTTCGACCTGCAGAGTTTTGCTCGCAGATGTATTTTTCTACATGGTAGAACCATGCTACAGCCATATTATTGCCCGCACAAGATACCGGCCTCAAATAGCAGCTCAATGTTGTGTTTTGTATGGTGAGTGTAGAGAACCGGAGAGCTTTTTTTACTGGAAACGAGACATTTCATCTTAGTCCTAAGACGTGGCAATGCATCTGCATTTTAATTAGAGATGAAACGGATAGCAGTTTGGCTGGATACCGGATACCGGATATTCGGCCGACCAAGTGGCCGGATAGCCGAATATCCGGCCGCCGAATATCCGGCGAAACTTAGCCCTTTGCGTAGGCGTCGCGCGAACGATCGGATGGACTCGGTTCGATTCGGGTCTTTTCGTTGATGAGTGAAGTTAACAATTGTACAATTTTATTATTGTGTCGATTGCATGCAGTGCAGACACGTGCGTGATCGTTTTTAGGTTATAATTTTATTTGTGCTCTTATTATTTTAAGTACATACATACATAAGTCTAAATGATTGAGCAACGAGAAATGGCATCGGTGAAGAAAAGATCGCCTTTATGGGAATATTTTGACATAAGCAGTGAACATAATGATTTCTTATATTTACGCGAACAACATAAGCAGTTAATCAACATAAGCAGTGAAAATAAAAAGTTAGCTCTTTGTTTATTATGCAATGTTAATATTTCTCGTGGCGGCGAAGGGGAAAAAAGCAGGTATGTATCTAATAATAAATAATCTAATTGCAATAATTTTAATACCTATCAAGTAAAATAATATCTTGCAAGTTTCGTAACATATTCAATAATTATTGATTTCGGGGTATTTCGATTTTTTAGGTATTTTTCCACACGTTACTGCTTTAAAAAATACTTAGATAAAACTGAAACTGAGCAAAGAACTCCTGATTTATCACATATGCGAGCCTTGTTAAAAGCTGAGTTAGAAACTCGTTTTACCTCCATAAGTCAAGACTCAAACTACTTGATTGCAACTTATCTAGACCATAGATTCAAAACAAACTACTTGGGGGTGATTGAAGCCGCAAAAGCACGCCAGGAGATCTTATTGGAATATTTGAAAATGTCTTGTGAAGAGTCTTCAAGTAGCAGTTCATCTTCAACACCGGCTAAAAAGAGTAGAGGAGAGGAGACAGAGCCAGCTGTATCTTGCAAAGCTCATGACACATTTTGGGACTGCTTTGATGAAGTAGCAAATGAAAACAACACTGACCAAGTGCAATGTGAAGAAAGAAATGCGATAACCTGTGAGCTGGATTTTTATCTCAAGTCAGTGCGAATTGATCGCACTTGCGACCTTTATTCTTGGTAGGCAGCTAATGCCAAACAATACCCCAATTTGACAAAGTTTGTCAAAATCTACCTTTCTGCTCCTTGCAGCAGTGTGTATAGCGAAAGACTTTTTTCTGCTGGGCTTATTTATTAAGAGAAACGCAACCGCCTGTTACCTCTTAATGCAGAGAAATTACTATTTATTCACCATAATTTGCCCTTAGTGCAATATGAGTGCTAAATGTACCTACTAATTCATTCATTTTCCTTGTATTACATTAACTTACTATTGTGTAATTAAAAATTTAATACTTGCACTAATTATATTTAAGTAATGTGATTCTTACTAAATAAAGCAAATAATTACTCAAAAATATGTTTTCTTTTATCCAGCTTTTTCTTAATCGGCCGGATAGACATCCAATAGTAGCTATCCGGTATTCGGCCGGATAGTATTATGGCGGCCGGATAGGCCGGATACCGGATAGTTACCGGATATCCGTTTCATCTCTAATTTTAATTCTCAATCGAGGAAAGATGTATATGTTTATGGGTCACAGCATCCACTTACCATCCAGGTGGATTGTGTTCTGGTATGCCACCCTTATTCTATAAAAAAAAATCAAGAAGAAATAATTCCAAAATGACGACATAGTCGCTTTTGCTTATGAGCGGGGTTAGCTAAGATGAATTTCTACGATTTTGAACGCTATAGGAAACAAAGACGTATAAAAATGACTTTTTTTTACACAACGCCATCTAGTCCCAAGCTAAGCAGAGCTTGTGTTATGGGTACTGGACAACTGATAAACATACTGTTACGCGCTCAAATCGACGGCACTAGCGCCATCTAGTCTCGAACCGAAGAACTAAACTTCTTGAAGTTTAAAACTCGAACTCTCGGTACCTTGCGCGTGTTTACTTGAACATTCTGGATATTTTGCTAATTTATATAAATAGGCGCTGCAAGATGCGATCGAGGTAGTATTGAATTGGCGATACGAGCGAAGCTTCGGAGCGGAATTAAGTGAATTAGTGTGTTTAATTATTAGTGTTTTAAGCTTTAATTTGTGTAAAGTAAATTAAAGTGTTAATTTAGGTAATTTTATCGGCAATTTTTATTGTCACGAACCTCAAGCTCGTAACAATACTTACATATTTCTAAATACATAAATATTATAGACAAATTACACCCAGACACAGAACAAATGATAATGCTCATCACACAAACATTTGTCCTGGGTGGGAATCGAACCCACGACCTCCGGCATAGCAGTCAGTGTCACTAACCACTAGACCAACAGGTCTGTCAACTTTATAAACATCTTAGATAGGAAACAAAAAATCATAGTCACTTGACGTAGCGTTGATTTTATTCGTATTTTCTGGTTCGATCGTAGGTCACGGATGAACCTGCAGGAATTCGATCTGCAACTTGATGGGAATCGTTTGCCAGTGGCAATCAATGCGTAACTTCGTTAGTTTTTCATTGTGATTATTTTGTAACCTAACTAAAATATATTATATGACATTAACAAGCGGTCAAGCAACATGCGACCGGGCTGAATCGGAGTGACAGGGTGAGAAATTGTGTGATAAGAGAAGAGTGTGGTTTGCAAGATGATGTTGTGACCAGGATTAAGAAAGGAATGCTTCCGTGGTTTGGTCATGTAGTAAGAATGAATGAGGAAAGAGTGACGAAGCAAATTTATGTTATAGAAGTGAACGGCAGAGTCGGAAAGTTAAGTCATAGGCGAAAGTTTATGAATCTAATCGACGATATATTGAAAATGGGCCAAATTAAGAGTACCCTTAACCGACGAATATGTATGCGTTTAGGTAGGTATATGGATGTGGAGGAGGCGAGAGGTGTGTCGGGATCGTGCCGAATGGAAATCTGTAGTCTCTACCTAGCTCTCTGGGTGACAGGCGTGAGTGTTTATGTATGTATGTATGTATATTAACAAAAGAGTCATCGGCTTATAATTTATCCTGTACGCAATACAATGTGACAAAACATCGAAATCAACTTCAAAATCGCACTGCAGAACAGAATGTAAGAGCAATACCAGGAATGGTCTAGGCTATATTGTATCCTAGCTTGAAGTTTTCTTTAAAGAAATCGAAAAAGTATTAAATAAATGGTCTTTGATAATTATCTTAAATCTAAATAACGCCGAATTAATAAATATTAACTAGGCGAAACCGAGGCAGATCGCTCGTATCGTATACCTATAAAACAGTATTAATTTCTCAATAAGTCGTCGTAATCGCGTCGTTTTGTGTGATGAGTTACGAGTATATTATAATATATATGCATTATGCAGTTATAATGTACTAATGGCCAGAGTTTTTAAATGAATATCCATTTAATGTATAATTTGACCCGAAATTTTAGGATCCAAATATTTAATAAACTTTTATTAGAGTAATAAAGATCGATTTATAGCATAAAAACTAAGGACGAGACGAAACGCGATATCTGAAACCCTATAAACTTTTTATCTTACCTATTCCGAAACGGTCAGCGTATTTTTATGTCAGATAAAATTAAAAATATTTTACGGTGGTAATTATAATAAGATTTATTTTCACATCTCTTTTTTGTTTGGAATAATTTAAGACTGTAGTTGCACTACGCTGCAGCTATATTATGGTTGCAGCACGAATGGGTCGGCTCGACCGGGGTAGGAACACGCTCTCACAGAATAGTGTGTTTCGTATGGTGAGACCGGAGATCCCATTTACTGGAAACGAGGCATTCCATTACAGGCCTCAGGGGTGACAACGCATCTGCATTTTGATTCTTTATTTGAGGATAAATGGAGATGTCTATGGCCACAGTATCCACTTACCATCAGGTGGACTGTGTGCTCGTTTGTCATCCTATACTATAAAAAAAATCTGTATCGTGTAGTGGTGGTGGAAGAGGCGACAGAGAGAAACAAACCAAGGTGATGAGCAGCAACGTTTTATTAATAATAATTAGGACATTAAAACTGCGGTTGGCAACCCGCCTGTCAAGCATGGCAACGTGGTTATTATACTCTGCTATGGCTACTCAAGGGTGACAACACCTGCAACAAAGGCTTGTTTGAACTTGGTTGTAAGTCTATAGGCTGCGGTAGCCTTTTACCCTCTAGGAGGCTGTATGTTCGATTGTTCATTTGTCACCTTAGTTTTATTAAAAAAATTACGCAATGACAGAGTGAGAAATTTGTGACTATATTTGTATTAATATCGTAAATCTTTTTTTTTTTTCAGATTATTGGACGTTAAGAAAACACACCGAATCCGGTTCAAGTGACAAGGAAAATTAGCAATAGTACAATTAATTTCCTTTAGTTAAGCTTATTGTTTATTAAATGGCAGGCGTCTAAATTATTGAAGAGAACCAATTTTATCGATTTATTTAAATTGTTTATTAATATTTAGTAATTATTGTAATGTTTTAATGAATAAAGCTAACCTTGCCTATTTTATTCTAATTTTAAAACCTGAAATACAGGTAATTAAAAAATATATCAACGATTAACATTACAGTCGCATTCCTTAAAGCGTGGGAAATATGGAATTGTAGAATTTTAAAGCAAATTAACAATAGTTTTTTTTTATTTGTTATATTTATTACCAATTTAGTAATGACAGTGTATGATAAAAATTTACAATTTGCAAGGTTAGTATTTGCTAATAACATTATGTTGTGTTCGCTTAGAAATACGAAGCCTAGCTTCTTAATGCCTTGTGAACCTTGATATTGTGGTATTGTATATCGAGCGATGAATATCAAAATATATGGTGTAAACTTTTTATTGTAATTATGAAATCAGTAAATTAACTAAATAGAAAGGTTTATTTATTTGTTTTTCAATCTTCTCTCGCTGTTTTGGAGGCTAAAATTTGAAAAAGAAATTGTATTTCAACGTATTCAGGTAAAGATATAATTGTAATCAATGGGGTACCTAAAGCATTGCTTTTTGTGTTATTTATATTTGATGGAAATATATTCCAAAGGATTTTTTTATAATGTTATATCTGTTAAAAAAACAATTTTAATGGATATTTAACGCAGAAGAATTTTAATGGAACATTTCTGTTTGGGAAAATTTACTAAATTGTCAAGTGTAAATCATTATATATTTTAAGCAACTTTTTTATGCATATATTAAAAAAAAAACTTTGTCATTGATTAAATGGTGATTTGAAATAATCATTAATTATGTATTTTTTAACATAAATATTGTCGAATAAACCACTATTTTATCAATTTTAAATAAAGTTAGTTGAAGAAAACTGCCTAACAAGTAAAACTAACGAATTTAGTATAAAAACACTAAGTACGGATAAAAAGCCTGTTTTATGTAGAATCTAGTCTGTGATCTCTGCAATAATAATAATTATCTTTGCATAATTAGTGCATATTCTTCCTTACAAGCTGTCCTTTAGATTTAAGTTATGTATTAGAAAAAGACTAATATTAGGTAGTAAATGAAGTTGATTATTTAAACTTATTAAATATGTATTGCGTTTAAATCAAATCAATTTATCAAAATCTAGTAATCGATATGTTTGCTGTCTCCTGATGCTCTAACTATACATAATTATGTACATACGTATGGGTATTTTAATCATCAATTCTATGCTATACTAACGCCAAATAAATTTGGGTTTTGGAATTATTTTGAGAATATATGTGATACTTACATATACAGGTGAATTCAATAACTTTCAATTTGTATATATATATATATATATATATATATATATATATATATATATATATATATATATATATATATATATATATATATATATATATATATATATATAAGTAAGATTATATAACAGAAAACATTAAATACATGCCAAAATATTGTGTTAGAAGCAAAAAAATAGTAGGATATATTTAATATATCAGGGAGAAATATGACACGTGTGCTGATACGAACATGGTCGATTTTGCCTCATTTTTAAATAGCACATCAAACATGGGCCAGTTATTTAAATCACATGTAGTGCGTAGTATAGCGACGATACCGTTGCGCTTGCCTCCGCAAAAAACTGTTCGAAATGTAACATTAAATCTATGTATTTAATGCTTTTTAAATTTTAATAAATTTATAAGGACCGTAATGTATTATTTTTATCTCCCTAATCTTAATTTTTATAACAACAATGTACAGTGACAATGGATTGGTCACGTCTGTCGCAGAAGTGACAGCCGGTGGAGTAGAACGTGTTATGGAGTCCTGATTAGGTAAACGTTCTGAGAAGCCCTCTGACTAGATGAAGCGACGATCTGCGCAGTGGCTGGTAGAAACTGTATGCGTGTAGACGAAGACCGGGCTAAGTGGCGCTCCATGGGAGATGTCCAGTTGTGAACTGCCGCAGGCTGATGATGATGAATAATATACGGCAGTACATGTCTTCAGGAAGTTAGAACTATTTCAATTATAAATATCATGATCAGTCCACTGATGATACGCCTTTTTTTAGTGGTTCGAGGCGAGCTTTGTACTTCCTCAGGAAAAGCTTTTTGCTTTAAAAGCTTTAATTGCATACCTCTAGTCTACTATTAACACAGCCCCGTCCCTAGTTGGAAAGAATGCCCTCATAAAGAAATTACAGAAGAAAAATTTAATCCACATAATATTTTGATAGAATTAGGCACACAGTCTACTTGGTGGTAAATGGATGCTGTGGACAATAGATACCAACATCTACCATCGATTACGGATCGAAATAGTAATACATAATAATAATATCCTTCAGACGGAATTTCTTTTTTGGCTGTTAGTCTTAATGCGTTCTGATACTACACATCTGCCCAGAACAGGTTTATGATGCACGAGTGTGTGCGCAAGCACGTATGCACTCTATTTCCTTACTTTCATATTCTGATGGGACACAGGAGCAATGTTTTTTCGAGCTTTCCGAAGCATAGAGGTATATCACTGCCAACTTTCTGACTCTGGGCTGCTACGGAAAAGCTGAGAGAGAGAGAGCTTTCTTGTCAGAAAAACGTAATTACTGATTTTCCCGCGATTCATGAGCGTTCATCACACTACTAGCCGTGTTTACGACTATTAGTTGGCTATTAGGAACGGAAGCTAAATATCATAATAGGCGTTCATGTATTTTGAACTCTACCAATAGATTCCGAGAACTGAACAAAGGCTAATGTGAGGGACCGCGATGCATTCCTTCCGATAAAGCTTGTGAGATGGTAATACAAAAATAACGAGTTTCGCGAGTTGAACTCTTTATTCATTCCCTCAATCTTTTAGTTCGGTGGAATAGCAATGCGATCGCGGAACGATCACACACAGGACCAACACGTACTTTCCGAGGCACGTTGTAAAACACCGTCGATTTCCTGATCCCAGACTGCTACTGAGTATTTCTGGACAAAAAAACTCGATGACTGATTTCAGCGAGACCCGGGATTCGAAACCGAAACCTCATTATCAGCAGTCCGCTTACGACCACTTAAACAATCAGCAAGAATCAAAATGCAGACGTGTTGTCTCCCCTGAGGACCATAATTTTTTCAGTGTTGTGATTAATACGCATCGTTACTATGAAAAAGGTAGGTACTCTGCAATACTCACCATATGAAACAGAAGTTTATAATTAAATTTATACTGGTATTCAGTGAGGGAGTCCTTGTGGCCCTTTCCCAGTCGAGCCGATTTATCCGTGCTCCAGTACAGTCGTTATATGCTCCAGCTTGCCCCAACCACGTTATTAAAAGTATGCAAGTTTCCTTACAATAAATTGCAAGATCTTTTCAACAATAAATTGCAAGATTAACATGTTCAATTCCAGACTAAAGGATGCGCACCCTTAATTTTACGATTCATTTAAAAAGGATTTCACATGTAAAGCCAAGCGTCCAGTTATTTTTTTTCCTTCGCCTCTTCCCACACGATCCGTTTTGACGACAAATATTTTCACAAAGCTAACGACTTCCCACTAAAAGGCCAGTATCATAAATTTTGACCATATCCCACGCTATTAACGAAACACATCTTATATGGGTTCTGTAGGTAATTTGCAGACTCAAATATACATTTGTTCTATAATGTGATTTTGCAGACTAGTGTTGCGAAACAAATTTAGCAAAAAAGAACAAATAAAACCACTATGGTACGTTTGCCATAGATGTTTGTCTCTGTTTCAGAACAAGAGCGAAATATTTATTTCGAAGATAGATAGAGACTCTTCACTCTTCACACGGAAAAATAGACACGGCACGGCAAATTATTCCACTTCTTAGTATAGCCTATATACGTAGGCACAGACCTCCTCTCCTTTCTGAGAGGTTTTTAGGGCAAGGAATAGTCCGCCGCGCTGCCCCAATGCGTGTTGGCGACTTTCATATGTCTTCGAAATATTTTTTTTCTTATATTTCAGACGTGCGGGTTTCCTCACGATATTTTACTTCACCGCCGAGCACATGGTAAAACAGCACTTAAAATTGCAATTAACAATTTCATTGGTGCCGGTGGGGATTGAACCCGGTTTGCTCGCGTATTGTGAAATTTACAGCGAGCGCTAACCATCTGAGCTACCACGGCTCGCTCCTTAGCACACTACACTATACAAAAGAAGAAGCAAACCGTTTGGTTCTAATACGTGGAATATCGACAACAAAGGAGTGAAGACCCGCCCTCCGCCTGGTTGTCCGATGGTAGAAAGGACAGGGAATTAAAGTGTGTAATTACTGCGCACACTCAACCAAATGCATCCTATAGAATACTGAGAGGCTGGCTACTCTGCGCCTGTGCTCGAGGCTGACAAGATTGGTTTCAACCAAATCAAGATTACCAATGAGCCTCTTAGCACATCTCTCCACTGAGTCCAATGCTGCTAGGTGGCATTTTTTTATAGGACAGGGTGACAAACGAGCACACAGTCCGCCCGATGGCAAGTGGCTGCTGCGGCCCGTAGACATCTACATCTATCCTCGATTACAAATCAAAATGCAGATGCGTTGTCACCCGTGAGGACTAAGATCGAATGCCTCGTTTCCAGTAAAAAGGGTCACCGGTTCTCTACACTAACACAGCAGCTATAAGCTACTATTTCACGCTGATATTCTGCGAGAGCGTGGTACTTCCCCGGTCGAGCCAATCCATTCGTGCTACACTATACTGCTAATATAACTGCAGCATGGCTCTACCACTATAAAAATTTTGCATTTGGCAGCACCAGCCCATACGTGACAGCAGTACTCCATGCACGACCGGACTTGCGCTTTATATAAGGTAAAAAGCTGCCACGGCGTGAAGTACCGCCGCACCCTTGCAAGAAAACTTAGTACGGACCATAGTTCGGAGAAAATTCAACCCCTAAAAACTGAAGGCGGTCAGTGTATTCTAAGCTGGGGTGAGCAGGCTCCCTTTAGTGGTGAAAAGGCACGTTTGTGTTTTGGAGGCGTTGAATCTCACAAGATTGACATCGGCATTCGGATGCTAAATTTCAAATATCTTCGTGACCACAGAAACAAGACAAGGAACACTAAAAACGTAAAAGTTAAAAAAGGAAAATGTTGAGCACAAGTCTTTTTTCATTAGTAAATAAGTTTTGGAATCAGAAAGAACCTGTCGCGCCGCCCATTGCGTGTTGGCGAACTTCAACATGCCCTCGAAACATTTGCAATTTATTGGACATACAGGTTTCCTGAGGACATTTTTCTTTACCGCTGAGCAGGTGGTAAATCGGCACTTAAAATTGCAAATTTCAGCAGTGCAAACAATTTTCGAACAAGGCTGATCGCCTGTTGTTTTAATCATTAAAGCAGCGATCTGCCTAGACTTCGCACAGGTGATTTTTGGATCTTGACAACAGCAAGCATCCATGACCCCATAATTACTCAATCAAAATTTCATAAAAATCGGTCAAGCTGTTTAAGAGGAGAGGAAAAATGAGTACACACGCACACCGGAATTTTATTGGAGCGGAGCGAGCGATGCAAGCGGAGCTCCCATGGCGCAAGAAAACGATTCTTTAAAATCTATCTCCTCCGTAACCCGTAGGTCAATTTACATAATTTTTTCGGCAATATTTGTAGCACAACGCAGACAAGGTTTGTAAACAATAAAAATCTGAATTTGTCTAAAAGATATTAAATAATAACCAAAAACTAAATCGTTTATGGGAAAATACATGTAAAGCAAAAGCGCGCGCTTAGACTTTTACTTCGCTCTGTTTATGATGCTGGCAAAAGGTTTTACCTTTGCATTTGCATCGTCCCTAGTACATGAAGATATCGAAACGGTAGTGACGTAAGTAATTCTATCACCTGTTTTCGTGCCTTAAGTGTTGGAAGAGGCGACTGTTGGAAATGCCAGAAATATCATATGGCTTCTGACAAATGGTGGTATTACCATTTCGTTTATGCTAGACGTAAAATACCCAGACCGACGACGGGCAGAAACGTCAAAGGTGAAAAACGTCTGGTAGGTACTACGATAACCAAATTCAACAACTAAGCGGGGACTAAAATCATCCCTCTATTCTAGGGGAGGCTCCTCTCAGGCTATTAGAAGAATGACATTAAATATTATATTACACAGAGATGGTGTTTTGAATAACCCATCCAAATGCAAAGCAATGGTTACAGGCAGTAACAGGATGTTAGCTCCGATTAATAATGATAACCTTGCTCCCGTATTTTACAATGGAACGTTGCTGCCATTTTGTAAGTCTGTCAAAAATCTTGGCTTACATATAGACCTTCCCTCAAGCTGGGGAGTTCAAGTTGCCGAAACTAGTCGTAAAGTTACTGCCACCTTACGTTCTCTTTGTCGTCTCAGAAACTTTCTGCCTTTTAAAACTAAACTTCTGCTAATCCAGACTTTGATATTACCCATTATTGATTATGCGGATGTGTGTTACCCAGATCTATCTTAACATCTTCTCAATAAGTTGGATTGCCTTCTCAACAACTGCATTAGGTTCATTTTCGGCTTACGTAAGTATGACCATGCTTCCCAGTAGCTACCAAACTTTGCAAGTACTATATTCAGTGGCGTAGCGTGGGGGGTGCCGGTGGGCCATGGCCCCGGGCGGCGTACGAAAGGGGGCGGCGGCAAGTGCCACGATTTTTTAATAAAATTAACTCCAAACTGCGCCCGTAATGTTACGTGCCAAGCGAAACCGCAAGGGTGCGTAAGAGAGAAGGCGAGATGAAGTCGAATGCAGCCAAAGTGCTAGCAACCACCCGGCGCCCGGCCGGCCGGCACTGCGGCGGCACCGAGTTTTCCCGAACGCGAACGAACGAACAAGCGACAGCGAGTACTCAGTTATTCAATCAAACAAAACAATCACCGCTGAACATAGGCACAAGGAATGCCACAAAGCACGGTCCAGAGCCACCTGCATCCATCGCCTTCCTGCATGTCTCACCAGGTCGTTACTCCAGCTAGTGCGGGAACCTTTCTTCCTTATCGGTTGTCGGTTCTTTGAGCTATATGACGGCCCCATTGACTTCAGCTTACTAATCCGTTGAATTAGGTCGGTTGCTCTGGTTCTACTGCGGTTATCCTCGTTTTTAAGGCTATCATGCAAAGAAACTCGCTGAGCGACCTTGAACTTCATACGAACAGCAGCGAAGGACAACGTCTCAGATCCATAGGTCATCACTAGCAACACACACTGATTGTATAATCTAGTTTTGAGTATTTGATGTATGCCTGTGCCTGACGAGAAGATGTGTCGTAATCTCCGGAATGCTGCCCAGATGAATTGAATCCGTCGATTGAACTCTCGGTTAAAGTTGGACTTATCTAGTAGCACTATTTGTCCCAGGTAAACGTACTCGTCAACAACTTTGAGCTTAGTGCTAACAACAACTTTGCTACCAACAACCAGTGGCATGGGTGTGACGTGGACGTTACACATAACCTTTGTTTTGTTCATTTTCATTTTAAGACCAATCTTTTGGAAGACACTATTAAGGCCATTGAGCATAGTACTTAGGTCCTCCAGCAATTCTGCCATTAGGATTATCTCGTCGGCCGTATCTTTTTCAGCCCATTCGTTTGAAAACGTTAAACGGTAAACATACTGTCAACAACTTCGAGCTTAGTGCTACCAACAACAATTGGCATAGGTTTTGTCGATGTTCATCCTAAGACCAACCCGTTTGGAGATACTATTAGTGCTTAGGTCCTCCAGCAATTCTGCCATAAGGACTATATCGTCGGCAAATCGAAGATGAGTGATGTGCTCGCCATTGACGTAAATACCGTATCCTTTTCAACCCAGTTACTTGAAAACGTCTTTCAATCCAGCGGTGAAGAGTTTCGGAGATTTTATGTTACCCCTTCTTACACCTCTCTGCAGTTGGATAGGTTTCGTACTCTGGTTCTGTACTCGGATAGCCATCGTTGTCCTATTGTATAAACATTTCAGCATTTCGATATACCGACAGTCAACTTAGCACCGCTGTAGGGATTGCAGCAGTGTCCAAATTTCGAAGGAATAAAGGGCTTTCTCATAGTCCACATACTCAAAACAAAGTGGCAGATTGTACTCTTCGGTCTTCTGTAAAATATGCCGAAGGGTGTGTATATGGTCCATGGTGCTCCACGATATGCAAAAAATGTATGTGAAGAGCTTGAAATTTCTTTTTAACCCCCATTTTTGGCGGCGAAAATGTAGATGTTGGGTTATCGTACGAGAATGAATTGAGGCGGACAATGTTTACTTCAGTAGACATGGTAACTTCTGAAATTCATAATTGATTACAACAGCTGCAAAATGTAGCCCAAATATATACCTTTTTAATGCCTGCACTAATATTGGGCCCTAAGAATTTAACTTAGATCAAGTTTTTTGGGACATAAATACAGAAGAGTTCCTACAGGAGCGCGCACGTCTACATGCGTTGCAGGTGCAGCAGACGCAGACTGTAAAAAGGGCTTATTAAGTCGGGCTATCTGAGTTTAATAAAATACGTAACTTAGTTCAAACTTGAAGATGGCTTACCAAACATTGTCATAATAAAAATTAATATTAAATAAAAATAATGCTGAGGATTTTTTAAACATCTGCCGTTATAATGCCGAGAGAAACTTTTTTTAAATTAAAATTAGGAAGAAATTATATGAGATCGACTGCGTCAACCTTGAGACTACCAAGTTTTCTATTCTTTATTTTTTTAATTTGCTATTTTGGAAATTTGACATGACATACGTTTTGACACTGACGATTGTGTTAAAGATTTTGCTTTGAAAAAAAAAACACGTTAAGTACATTTTCAATCTAATTTTAAAACTAATAGAGACAGAAATACTTAATAAAACTAGGCACCCTCTAACATAAGTTTTTTATTCCATCCAAGTTGATCTCAATTGGAGAACGTTGGCAACCGCTATAAGTAGTAATTAACGATTTTCTTAATTTATCAAATGCAATCCAATAATACTACAGGTAATTGACTAATCAAGTTACTTTTAGATTTTTTAAATTTGATCTGATTAAGGAGTAAAGAAATAAAATGATGAGTGGCGCTCTTAAGTATAACCGTAACTAAGTAGGTATGCTTTTTTGCAATACCTGTAAAGATTGCTAAGTGTTGAGCACTATGTATAATTTAAAATCCTATAGTACGTTCATTTTTATTATTATTTATTGTTGTATATACCTAGTGTTAAGTTAGTAAAGTTGTGCCTTGTAAACAATCTAACATTTCAAAAGATAAACTTCCTGTGGATTTCTTGCGCCATTTCTTCACATAGATGTAAGCTCCTTCCGAATCAGTGGTAGTTTATATTGACTTTCAATGAATTGTACGATGTATTTAATTCCGTTGAATAAAATAAAATTAAAATAGTAAAAAAAGGGGAGGAGGGGGCGGTGAATGTCCAGGCGGCCCCGGGCGGCGAAAACCCACCCACTGACTATATTCAACTTTAAATGACCCAAATTCTCCTTCTTGTCTTTAGTATTTATATTCTACTCACGATAGAGTCCCCCGTTCCCAAAATAGTCTTAAAATTCGTATTCCACCACATAGGCGTGGTTTCTTTAATTCCTCTTTTATTGTGCAGTCCATACTGTTCTGGAATGCCTTGTGTGTTGATATCAAGAAAACTAATAACAAGAATTCTTTTGAAATACTAGTTCGAAAATTCTATCGTAAGAATAATACCACCTGACTTATCTAACTGTTCTATTCTCTCTTTCACTTTATAAGTGATATTTCGTGTAATGTATCTTAATATCTATTGTGTAATTTTATTTTTGTCGCATAATATTTTATTTACTTATAGACTGTATAGAAGTACCCGTTTATATACTTATCTATTATTTATTCTATATTATATATTTAGTAACTATGTATATTTTTACTAACTATAGCTTATCTATTTATTTGCATTTTATTTTATCCTATATCCTTATTTATTAAATATATGAAGTTTGTTTACACCTGCCACAGTTTCTCAAATCATCCAGGATTGACTGGCAGAGAATGTCATAAGGTATTAAGTCCACCCTTTAGGAGAACCTAAAGAGAATTTAAGGGATACCTTAGTATAAGGAGTATTTTTTATATAGGATAGGGTGACAAACGAGCACACAGTCCACCCGATGGTAAGTGGTTGCTGTGGCCCATAGACATCTACATCTATCCTCGATTACGAATCAAAATGCAGATGCGTTGTGCATTTGATGCGCCGTGAGGACTAAGACGGAATGCCTCGTTTCCAGTAAAAAGGGTCTCCGGATCTCCAGTTTCTACACTCACCATACGAAACAAGCATTAAGCTACTGTTTCACGCTGGTATTCTGTGAGAGCGTGGTCCTTTCCCGGTAGAGCCGACCCATTCGTGCTACAACTATGCTTCTGATATAACTGCAGCATGGCTCTACCACGTATAAAAGTATAATAAAGATTCGGACTCTGCCCCTCGCTCTCCCGCCACACCTGACATGTTATTGCATCATCTAGTACTGAGCAACTTGCCTGCAACGCTTATGGTTTGACTATTTTTGTGAGAAAAAAGTATTCCGTTGTGTTATTATTTATAAAAATTGATCATTATATGATAAAAATAAGTGGCAGGAGATCTACTATTTGGATTTATTTTATAGAAACTGACGACCAAAGTAAAGTGTGTACTGAGCAACTTGCCTGCAACGCTTATGGTTTGACTATTTTTGTGAGAAAAAAGTATTCTGTTGTGTTATTATTTATAAAAATTGATCGTTATATGATAAAAATAAGTGGCAGGAGATCTACTATTTGGATTTATTTTATAGAAACTAACGACCAAAGTAAAGTGTGTAATGTAATAAAAATGTTTCTTTGTTTGATTCCATAAACATTTTATAAAGCTTTCTATTTGCTAATAAACATTGACTCATATATTAGTCAATGTTTATTATTACTAGCGTAAGGACCGGACCGACCGAACAACTAAAACGGACCAGTGCTCTGGCCCTAAAATTACAGTTTAGGGCCAACGCGAATCGGTCGACAGTGGTGCGCGCGCAGGACAGATTTGCCTGTCACAAATATGTCTAGTTGCGTGGCAAAAGAATGCAAAAATTACGATACAAAGATTTTAAAAAATACATGGGATATCGTATCATGGGTAAATAATCTTATATTAATTTCGTTAAAATTAAATTATTATATAAACGCAATTTTAAAGTTTTATTTTACAGTTAGTTTAGTTACGTTACCAAGATTAGTCCAGGGTTGAATTCAGACTCTCAAAAATATTGTAGGTACATGGAAATTAAAATTATACTATTTTTTAAAAATTATATCACGTTTGACGTTTCATGTTTCTTTTTTCCCATGTGCCGGGATTTTGGCGTCACGCGTCTAGTTTATCTATACGTTTCGTTTCTTGACGGTTTTATTGTTATTTCTGTTTAATTTGTGTATAAAGAACCTAGTGTTAATTAAATTTTGAATATTATTGTAATAAATTAAAAACAAACGTAGCGTCGCGCTACAGATTGGTGCGTGACTAAGCGCGATGTGGCCAATTGGCTTCATTTCATGTTGCCATTTTAGAGTGCGGACAACGTATCTATAAGTTTATACATCATTGGATTTAACCCATAAATAAAATATACTTTCAACCGTAAAATTATGAAAGACATGGCATTACTCATTTCGTACATTTTAATACAGTGGACACTTTGAGTACTACTTTAACGAATGTTCGGTGAATTAGGCGAATATTCGGCCGAATACGAATATTCGGTAAAGGTGCCGTATATGCCGAATACCGAATATAAAACTAATATTCGGCCCATCTCTACTGCCCATGTATTTCATTTACTACTGTCGCCTCAGCCTCTTACTTAGGGTTGCCAGGTCTTAAAACCGAAAGGCCGGACAGACCAGCGAGCTTAGCCGGAAATTTTGGTAAAAAGGCCGGACATCTTTATTTTATTGTCTTAGTAAAAGACATTTTTTTAACGTAAAACAATGCTTTTTATCATTTACCGTAAAATCTTCTTAAGTTCTAATGAAATAACAACAATTGAATCAATCGGTCTTCATTATTATTAATTATTCAATATTAATTTCGATAAATGCATTAGTATGTACGTAAGTATATGAAAAATGTAAAGAAATGGTCAAATTTAAAATGCCTAACAAAAGCCGGACATCGTCTACTTTGGCCGGACACGCAACTAATAAGCCTGACTGTGTCCGGCTTTATCCGGACGTCTAGCAACGCTACTCTTACGACACTAGTATGATAATACAATATGGGGTAGTATTTAATACTCAAAGGGTAGTGGAATTTTACGCAAACACTACACGACGAAGTAACATTGGCAGGTTTTATGAAATTCCCATCAATTAGCCTTGGATGATTTGAAATATATTAATAGACTTATCGCTTTCGTATTTTTATAAGTTTTTATATATTTGATAGGTATTTAATGTAAACATTTTTTTTTGAATATTACACAATAAACCACCTATTATTGTTACATATCCCATTCCCTAACCGCTTCAGTTCCTCTTATGCAATCCCAGTAACGAAAAAACTTACTCGAGGTATTCTTATTGTTAAGGAAACGGGTCACTGAATGAGTCATCGTTGACGGGAATGCGCCCCAGGTTGACTCATAACGGACGGTCTGATTCATAAATTCCTGGTTTTATGAAACCTCTTGAAGTTAAGTGATTGGTTCTTTACTGAGTTACAATTAAGTACGACAAGGTTAGCAGTTTTTGCCTTGTGTTGGCGACGTAGGAGAATCTATCGAAATATTCCGTCTCGTGGCAGTGTTGTCGTTTCAGCGCATTTAACGCTGGATTTGGTGCAATTTAAGGATCTATAGCGCTTTTTTTTAAATATTTACATGTTAAAAATATCTAATAGACTCACAGAAATCTAAATAATAAGGTATTATTTAGATTTCTGTGAGTAGACTAGTAGACTAGATATTATTATCACGTAGATATTTAAAAAAACGCTATAGAAGCGCACTAGATCTAGCGCCAAATCCGCTGAAACGGCAACACTGTCGTCCGCGTATCGTAAAAGGTGATTAAGTGGAAAAACCAAGAAAAAACCAAGGAAAAACCAAAATGATCCTATGGTTTTCAAGAGATAGTGGTGTAAACAGTTTTTCTTACAAGATGATAGAATTATTTTACTGTCTAGAAGTTCGTTTGGATATCTATCTTCTTTGAAACTATTTCTGCTGCTATATTCTCTTGCCAAGCAGAAATGCGTGCACTATTGTGTTCCGGTCTGAAGGGTATAGAGCAAGCAGTTGTAACAATGCAGAGGTGCCTTCTTTGTTTAAAATAGGTTGAACGTTTTCATAGGTTGCAGTAGCCACGTTGGACTGTAGATTAGTTTGTCGCCTCTATTTTTTATAGAATAAGGTTGACAAACGAGCACAAAGTCCACATGATGGTAAGTGGATGTTGTGGCCCATAGACATCTACATTTATCCTCAATTAAGAATCAAAACGAAGATGCGTTTTCACCCCTGAAAACTAAGATGGACACCCACCATACTAAACAGCTAAACACAGCAGTATTAAGCTGCTATTTTACGCTGGTATTCTGTGAGAGCGTGGTCCTTCCCCGGTCGAGCCGACCCATTTGTGCTATAACCATAATATGGTCGCAGCATAGCCCTACCACGGCTAATTTTATTAAAAACAAACATTACTTTTACCTTCTTCATATGACGCCTATAGACGTGAAGATGTTGTACAATGAACGTAATTAATAACATAACATAATGCTAGCCGTGATGGAAGGTTGAGTTTTGGAAGGGTTAAGTAAACTGCTGAACATGGCCCTCTCCCGCTACATGGCAGGAAGACGATCTTTGTGCCAGACGTGTTTGACCCTGCAGCCTGTTGCTGGTCTAGGTCTAGGTAAACGAGATGGTTAATATCGGAAAGATTAGATAGTCATCGGCAGATATCTACCATGCTACCATGCCGTTTTAAATAATTTCATTCTTAACTGTATAAAATATTATATTGTAAATTAATATTTAAAAAAGAGTCCCGCTGGGTTTATTGCTGGTGCTTCCCAGGTTTTAATTTCATTTCAGAACCAGTGGTTACGTTAACTTAAATCACTTTTCATGTGAATTCTTGTTATCTATATTAAATAAAAATGATTCTATTCTATGCAAAAAAGGTGGTAGCCGTGGTAGCTCGGGAGTTAAGCGCTCGCTGTTAATTTCACAGTACGCGAGCAACCCGGGTTCGAACCCCGCCGGCACCAATGAAATTGGTAATTGCAATTTAAAGTGCTGATTTACCGCGTCCCCGGAGGTGAAGACAAACATCGTGAGGAATCCCGCTATGAGAAACAATATTTCCTATCCCTGCTATTAGAAAGATATTTGAAGTTCGCCACACGCATTTCGGCAGCGCGGCGGATATTCCTTGTCCTAAAACCCTTTCAGAAATGAGCGGTCTGTGCCCAGCAGTGGGACGTATATACACTTTGACTTTTACTTTAACTTTTAAGCATAAAAGGAAGCCATAAGACTTTTTGGCATAGTAGCACAGTCCCATACTTAACTTTGCAACACTACCAGTGTACGAGTACGTGTAAGTCACAGAGCAAATACAAAGGAGCTTTGTATTTGCTCCGTGGTGTACGTAGTACGTACGTACGGGAGGGAATAAGGTTCTGTTACGTCAACATTACCCAGCTCCTACATTACCTGTAACGTTTGTGCTGACGTTTTGATGATAGTAATAGTAGAACTATGTTTGAGCGGTAATTGCAGCCTCAAATTGAATGATCTGGGAGATCCTTGCCGGATCCTGTATAGTGACAGCAAATCTGGTTAGCCCAGATGTGTGTAACACTAGTCTTACCCCGTTACATAGCGATGCATCTATTCAAGCCGAAAAAAAACTGAGTACCTAATTGAAACATATAACAAGACCACTAATAAAATCATGAAATCATATAATTTAAATTTTATATAAAGTTAAATTAAAAATAAGTATAAATATGTAAAAATAATAATAAATATGTAATAAAATAAGTAAAAAATTACTCCTAAAAACATAAAAGCAAAAATAATATTTGTGTAAAAACTTCTGAAGTCATTGTAAAGACAAAGTATATTGAAGAGTTAAAGCCTCCGAAATCAGAAGTTATTTTGAGGTTATTATTTTATTGTTATAGTGTTTTTTAATAACCTAATTTTAAACTAAATACCCTTTGAGCGGACATGAAATATTACAAGCTCAAGGCGAAAAATGTCGTTTGAACAGTGGTTTTAAAAACTGGGAAATCCTTAGGGATAGCATGTTCTCTTCAATAGTAGTAAAAGAATGATTAAAATCGGTTCTCAAACATATTTTCCAATTGGCAATCTACACTCCATCAGCGTATAACAGTAACGCTTAATTTTTCGTAAGCTTATGTGAGGGTGAGCGTACACCTGAGAATTAATGAATTTTGTCCGTGATTTATTCGTCGCATGATGCTTTCTTAAATTTACGCAAATACTACGTATGTGAAAAAACTAATTCTTCGGATTTTATAGTTATACACACACAAAATACATGTTAATGCTACAACAAACTTCGAAGCAAATATAAGTAATATTGCACTCTTAAGAGACGTCGCGCCTTACAAAAACATCTTAGCAATAAAGAGGATCATCTTAAAGAATTCTCAAGATCGGAAGGAGCTGAAATGTCCAAATATAAAATCCCAAATTACACATTTCTTAAATAAGTAGATAATTATATGTATGTTGTGTACTGAAACATTTAATTTATATTTTAAGGAAAATTGTTATGGCACACATTTTAAAGAAAATATATTTTATATACTATCTAGAATATATTTAAAACCAGCCTTATCTAAAGACCATAAAAATATAAATAAAGTTTATTTTACTTACAGATTAAATAAGATTATTTTTTATTATCAAAATTATTTTTTTTACATGCGTAACATAAAATAAAGAAAAGAACTTATTTATGTATTTATTTTTAAATATCATAGCATCTCATGACAATCATTACTTCATTGTATCCTATGAATTTAATAGATGGCGGTATAAGCCATAGAAAACAGTTCCGTGTTCTGTGGTATAAGCAGTATTTACTTTCGTTGTACTGAATCTGAAACTCTTCGACAGATGGCGCTTTCGTAATTTCATGTAAAACAGGCTAGAAAAAATGACTTTCACGTAATAATACTTTTATGAACACAATATTTATTAGGGTAATAAAAAAACTTAAACTAAAAACTTAAGTTATCATACCATCCTACTCCTCGCAGTATAGCGTCAAGAAAGCTCGTTTCCTCGTTGAATACTATACTTAGCCTTTTAGCAAGAAAATAAATATCCTCTTTAAGTCAATCTATATATTTAAAATATAAAAGACTTTTAAAATTGATATGGTCACTATAAAATGATGTTAGGTTAGCTAATTACGTAATAACTTAAAACATAAGGAGTCTTAGGTAGGAACTGAATAAATTAACCGACTTGGTATTACATGGATCTCACAACTTTTTACAGTAGAAGAACTGAGTTGCGAGACTTTGTTTTTTTTACAAGTTATGTTTTTAATGGCATTTATTATATTCGGTTAGGGCTGCACTATAAATATCGCACTCTTTAGTTTTTGTGGTCCTATTGTAAAGTTTTTAGCCTTTTATCTAAGCTCCTACAGCTTAGTGTTCCATCCATTGAGTTATTACTATACGCTAGTAATATAGTTCGATGGTTCCACCATGGAACTTTCGTGTTGAGTTCTTGGTTTTGACGGGACATCTGTCCACGAAGGCTTCACGGATATATTAGTTATAGCATAGAATAAATAATAGGTTATAGCTATATTATAGTCAGCGTCACTAACTCCAGACCTTCAATCGGTTTGATGCTTTTCGGAAAGGTTTCTAAATTATCTGAATTTTACTTAAGGTTCTAAAATCGTGAGAATATGTATAGAGACAAGAGCCTTTCGGATAACATCGTTCAGAACTTTTCTTATATGAAAGTCTGTGGAACCCAAACTCGTGGACACCGGTAACACAAGGGCACTAATGAGGTTGATCCCGTCAGTTATAGGTCGAGATTCTCGCAGCGTAGCTCAAACACGTAACAAAATACTTTACTGTTTACTTTTTTATTCTTATTTAAATACAAGTTTATTCAATTACGTGTTTAACTCGTGTCTTATAGTCATTACAGGCGACAAACCACAATTGATGCACAATTTAGACCTCTTTCAATGGGGTAATCCTCAATTCTCTCAATTAGGGGTAATTTAAAACCGTTTGTATATGCAAAATAAGTTATGTTTTGGCAATCTTTTATTGATTTACAATGGCACCTAATTGGCTCTTAGGGTGCTACAGATTTAACGTATGGAGCGTCGGACGCGCATGCGTGAGGGATCGGAGTTTGATTGACCATTGTTCAAATGCACCTTGTGCACATCTGTGCTATTGAGGTGCTTTGTTTGGGCTAGCCATCTGTAATATCATGTGCTCAGGATAATGAGTTCGGAATCAAAAGCTCCCGAATTTTTTAGATAGGTTATAAAATTACAATATTGGTTAATAAGGGTTGCAGGGTTGCAATCTGTCAATATATTACTTACTGATTATAATGTGAAAACCAATTAAAACAATGATAATTTGTGAAGTCACACAAATAAAGCAAAAAAGAAGTTTGTAAAAGGGGCATACGAAAAGACGACTTTTATCATTTTTTGACACTGGTAAGTTTTAAAAAAGATGATTAACTGACATATTTGAAATGTAGGCGGTTTTAGCGGTAATTCTCCGACGGCGGATCACTGTTCCTGTATTATTGTTTGGTTTGAGCAGATTTTCATACGTAAAAGTGGTGCAATTTTGTGCGCTGTGAATTTTCGTGGAAACCACGAAACAAGTTATACTATGATGATGTGAACCTCAAAATAATGTGTCTGCGCCTTGAGATACTAACATCATCGACTGTCTGTTGGCTCAAACTCAACTTTTCAAACAAATTATTAATAAGTAAATAATAATTTTATAATATAATTTACACTGGCGAAAGTACAGCAGTACGAGTTAATTATCAAATAGAAAAAAACTTAAAAATTGAACAAGTGACCAAAGTCAGGAATTCCGCCCTTTCGTTAGCAACACGACAATGCAGTGCCGCATGCGGCTGCTAGAACATTCGACTTTCTGAATATTTGAATTTAAACAAAAAAGTGTCTCTCGCTATATTCTATTACAAGTCAAAATTAATTAAAAGAAGAGAGAGGTTAAAGCAAAAAAAGGGCACAAGACGATAAAGAAAGGTTTTTTTAAACGTCTAAACAAGAGTGGTCAGAGGTATTTTTCAAGTGGTTTAACGTGTGAAAATGTAACCGTGCTCTATAAACAATAAACATTTAACTTTTAAGTATTGTAATTTGCAATCGTTAGGTCGGTTATAAACTTATAAAGCAGTTAATATTAGTAAACTATTTTTTTACTACCGCTCCCATACAGTTGGGTAAGGGAATCACTGGCGTACGTGGGGAAGCGAAGTCCAGGCGTTGTTCCTGCAGGGTAGCAAAGAGCCTGCTAGCGGAGAAGCCGATGATATGCAGGTCGGTCAGCAGTCAGTAAGCTCACGACTAAGTAGGGGCTAGATGGCAGGTGGATTCTGGAATCCAAGACGAAGGCTCCCATTAGATACTTCAATAGACAATAGGCTTTCAATAGTACCTAAGGGTACGTTCAGATGCATAGTTACAATATCTACGTAGTTTTAGCTCTATAAAGGGATGTAGAGATGAAAGAAAAAAGATGTAAGTATATTATATAGTTTGAAGAAGTTTAAGTAACTACGGCATAATCGAAATTTCATCTTATTATTTCTGAAAATAAAGAATTAAGTGGTAACATAAAAGTAAATTTTCAACAATCATAGTTTTTTACGGAAATTTATAGTCAAATAAATAATAAAAACACCTTTTCTTTGCATTAAAATCATACCTACTTAATTCTGTATAATGAATTAAGTAGGTATGATTTTAATAAACACCAAAATTTTTTTACGCATCTAACTTAGCAATTATAAATGCGCTCGAAAGTTATAGAGAAAGGGACTTCTTTTATAACGTTAATTATGATCAGTTCAAAGAATCTACCGCTGGACATAATTATCTCATAACATAACATAACATAAAAACTCACGCCTGTCACATAGACAGAGAGCAAAGACTATATAATATTCTCTATGACGGAGAGAGACTACGGAATTCCATTTGTCACAATCAACAGGATTCTGACAAATGGAACCTCTCTCGCCTCATGCACATACATATTATACTTACGCATACTTTTATGTTTTATATAAGATCATTTATACGCATATATGCGGGAACTCATAATTTGGTCCATCTTTATTATGTCGATAATTCTGTCGATAAACTTCCGTCTAGGGCGTCCCTTGCCAACTGTACTGTCACCCCTGTAACAATGATTTGCTTTGTAACTCTTTCTACATAACTAAATCACCGACGCATACCTTTCGTAATGCTGGTCACAACATCATCTCGCAAACCACATTTCTCTTATCACATAATTTCTCTTCCCGTCATTCAGACTCACCTTTAATATAGGACTATTTCCGCAGCATTTGTTCTACTGTTGTGATTCTTATGCCACATTCAACTTTCGCTACCATACATTAAGGTAAGTACTAAACACAGCATTATGAATGCCATATATTATGCTTTTTTGACACATTCTTACTTTCCACAATAGAGATTTATTCTCATATTCTTATGTGTAACTATATTTAAGTATAATCTTATGTGTTACCTTCGTGTATCGTTGTAAAGTTTTTTATTAGTGGTCGATGGTTGTGACTCAGCGGTTGCATGTCGCTTTAAATTTCGTAGTACGTGAGCAACTCGCGTTCGATCTCCAACGGCATTAAAAAAAATATTGAAGTTAAAGTTGATTTACTATGAACAATTCAGTAAAAGTAAGACAGTACTAGTAAGAAAGTACTACTGTATAAGTAAGTATATAAGTATTAAAAAAAACTGAAATGTTGAACGAAATTATAGTCCACATGATGGTAAGCGAATTCTGTAGCACCTAGACATCTGAAATTGACTTCAACGAAAGTAAACTGCAGATTGTTGCTTTTTTCTTTTCTTTGCGCCCGAAGCAAATATGGGCAACCCTCCGGAAAGCGGGGGAGGGAGGCGGTGAGTGCTCATAGCATACCACGCAGCCGGCTGCGTGGTTATGTGGACACTTTTACCCACTAAACACCGCCTTTTAGGGACTGGCTTAACGGTCTAACTAGAGATCTCTAAGCCGTATACGAACGCAACCCTCCTTGGCAGAAAGGAGGGCGCAAGCGGCGAAAAGCCGCTTAGACGACTGCCTAACTAAGGCAGATTAAGGGATGTGTTATGTAGGCTTGGCCTGAGCCGCCAGGAGGCAGTTCAGGTCAGCCGAAAGCTTGTTGGGGGGGTCCGAGAGAGAGTTTCTCGGTCTGCGCACACTATAGCGAGTGTGGATAGGGGCTGCATAGGCAGCTGTCTCACGAATGAGATGATTTGGGTGGGACTCTGAGGCTTTGAAAAATCTCTCAGAGAGTGATTTAAGGAACTGCTGGATAGTTGGGAGCTCTAAGTCTCGGTGTAAGTCGGCATTACGGACATAATAGGGCGAGTTAGTGGCCCTACGACAGAATAGATTTTGGACTATTTGAAGTTCATTTATAGCTTTGGGCTTAGCATGTGCGAAAATGGGGGCCGCGTAGGTCATGACAGGTCGTATGCAGACCTTATATAGGGTTCGCTTGTTGTGGAGGGACATTTTACTGTGTCTGCCCAACATGCTGTTGAGCCTACTCATGTAAAATCGTGCGGTGCGAGTAACCTTCTTGATATGGGGCTCGAAAGTGAGCCTTGCATCAAGGGTGACGCCTAAGTATTTGGCTTTAGTTTGCCATGGGACAGGGGTCCCTAGCATCCTGATTGGCGGAGTGGTGGTGAGACGACTTCGTTTATATTCGAAGCAAACGGCGGAGCTTTTCTCCGGGTTTACGTCGATATGCCATTTTTAGAACCAAGCTCCTAAGTCGCTTACTGACTTTTGGATCTTGTTCCGAATCTGTGGCAGTGAGTTGCCTTTAGAGTAAAGGGCTGTGTCATCTGCAAAGAGGGCTAGTTTAACACCATTCGACGGGATAGGGATGTCGTTAGTGAATAGTATGTATAGGAGGGTGGCAAGCACAGAGCCTTGAGGGACACCGGCTTTGATTTGACGGGTAGAGGATAGCGTGCCTTCGTGTCTAAAGCGAAAGGTACGATCCTTCAGATAGGAGGCTACAAGGCGAACGAGACGGTCTGGGAGGCCTAAGTCATACAATTTGTAGATAAGGCCCTCGTGCCAGACTCTGTCGAATGCCTTGAAAATGTCGAAGAAGACCGCGATGGTTTTTTGACGACGAGGATAAAAACCGCTGAGGATATATTCCACTATGCGGTGAACTTGCTGGGGGCACGAGTGTTTGGCTCAAAACCGAATTGTTGTGGGATGACAAGAGGGTCGCCGTCTGTGAGAAACAAATGGCGCCTCATGCGCACGAGAATGACTCGTTCGAAACGTTTGCCCATGGCCTTGAGGAGGCTGATGGGACGGTGATTGGAGGGGAGGTGGTGAGGTTTGCCTGGCTTGGGAATGCCAATGACAGTTGCCTCTTTCCAAGAGGTGGGAAAATAGCTGAATTTGAAGCAAGCGTTGAAGATTATGGCCAATAAGGCGATCACCTGCTCCGGAAAGTATTTGAGGGCTTGGTTTGAGATGCCATCCACACCAGGTGCTTTTTTGGGCTTAAGTCCTTTGATGGTAGATGAAATCTCATCTTTGGACACAGTGATAGGGTCAGAGGCGGTAGGGGGCGAGTTCCGGCGACGGACCCCGTCCTCCACTAGTTGGATGTGTATGGGGTCAGTGGGTTGTGAGCTGGCAGAGCATTGAGTGGCGACGCTGTCGGCGAAGCACTCAGCCTTTTCTTCGTCTTAGAAGGCAATAGAGCCGTCGGGACGAGACAGAGGGGGAGTATGCGTTATAGCGTCTATCCGTAGGGCTCTCGTCATCTGGTAGTACGCTGTGTGGGAGGGAGAGATTGTTGCTTATGATGTGTTATCTCTGAGGATTAAGATGTGTCGTGAAGCGACAATAAAAAAACTAAAGAACCTAACTTAACTACAACGAAAACAACCAAAATAAAATAAATTATTTAAAAATTTGAAAAGTTTTACAGTTTCTTTTATAAAAAAAAAGGTATGAAGGTGATGATGGGTTGTAATGAAGATAGTGATTAACAATATTATTAAAAAAAAAATAACAAAGATAAAGATACTGCAACGAAGTATGCACAGGCTATGCCTATGATAGGTGCACAGCTCCTGCTCTAGGTACACGCAGAATCTGGAGAAAGCACACGCAGCGTCTGGAGAAGGTACACGCAGCGCTTGGAGTAGACACACGCACCGCTCGGAGTAAGTACACGCAGCACCCGGAGTAGGTATACGCAACGTCTGGAGTAGGCACGCAGCGTTTGAAGTAGGTACACGCGGCGCTTGAAGTAGGCAAACACAACTTCCGGAGTAGACACACACAGCGTCCGGAATAGACACGCAGCGTCTGGAGTAGGTCCACGCAACGTCTGGAGTAGGCACGCAGCGTTTGAAGTAGGTAAACACAGCGCACTAGTAGGCGGAGGCGTAGGCGTGGCTAGGCGACGACTTAAGGAGCGGGCAGAGGCTTGCAGGATCCCGAGGCAGTGCGGAAAAGGCCTTTAGGAGATGCTTCAAGTATCAAAGCTCAAGTCAGACTCCCCCATTCGCCGATTGTTCGGCTTTTTTTTCCTTTTTGACGGATCTGGCATAAGAACGGAAAATTATTCTCATTAAATTTGAAATTATTTAAATTAAAAGCAAATTCTTGTAAATGGCCAAGAAAAAAGGAGTATTTTGAAGTAAAAACATCCGGCCGGTAACGATATTTGAATAAAAATTGCCATGACAACCTGATAAACAACGATGTCAAAACATGTCAAATTTTGGTTTTAGGCTCGTAATACAGAAACGGCAAGATTTAAGTGAAAAATGAGATATTATTTATATAGGAAAAAAAAGTAGCGCAACAGCGCGCACGAAACCCGAAATTGCAGAGTTACGGAGAACTAAATAAAAGACCGAAAAAGGTAGACTCCATTGACACCGATTTAAAAAGTGCTGATAGCATGAAAAATACGAAGTGAAAATGATTTGTTATTGTGTTCTTATGAATTAAAAATATTACAGGATCCTATGGAAATAAAGGTGATGCAAAATATCAAGTTTTGAGGCGAATGCAGAACATCAAAAACAGAATGGAAAAATAAGTTTAAAATAGTGTAAAATGATATGTAAGTATGTATAAGCATAACACTACAGATGGAACACCTCACAGCCAGTAATTGGCTCTGTATCTGTTAGACCGAAACACAGCAATGCATGCACTGCTGTTGGTGGAGTAAATAAGTAGAGGGGGGAAGGGTAGCTAACCATACGCACTTCTAGGGAGAAAGGATTGCCACCACCCAGTAGTGTCTTATCATACGGCCATATTTTTATAGCATTGGGTGACAAACGAGCACACAGTCCACCTTATGGTAAGTGGATGCTGTGGCCCATAGACATCTACATCTATCTCCGATTACGAATCAAAATGCAGATGCGTTGTCACCCGTGAGGACTAAGATGGAATGCCTCGGTTTCGGTAAAAAGGGTCTCCGGTTCTCTACACTAACCATACGAAACACAGCAGCATTAAACTGCTATTTTACGCTGGTATTCTGTATTAGCGTGGTCCTTCCCTGATCGAGCCGACCCATTCGTACTAAAACTATAATATAGCTGCAGCTTGGCTCTACCACGTAAAAAACCAAATAACCTAGTACCTAATACTATTGTGGGGAAACCTGCATGTCTAAGAAACTAAACTATTTCCAGGACATGTAAAACCTGGGAGGATTTTCAATGTCCTGGAAATAGTTTAGTTATGTACGCTCTAAAGAAACTTTTAGAAATAATTTAGAATCCAGTGCCTAGCAGTGAAATGTATGTAGGCTGTTTCATTAGATATTATTATGCTAAAGTCACCTCTGAAGGATTGTATTAGCAGCATACTTGAAAGTTTAATATGCGACTATATAACTACAAAGATTAGCGTAGAATGTACATGACGATAATATTGTCATCTTATGCTTTGCCGCCCTATAAATCCAAATTTAGGTGAAAGACAGATACAAAAACACAAAGTTGTAGGTGTACTATAACTAATATATTTAAAAAAAAAACAAACTAACTTTGGCAATAATTAGGAACACTTCGAAAAAATCAACTTAAAAAAATAACTACACTAAAATATTTACTATAATGTTCACTGTCAAAATGGCGTCGAAAAAGCAACGCCTTTTTGACCTTTCATTATTTTATTGACTGATAAAGAGCTATCGTATCACAAAGCTATCTATGCAAACAAGGCTGTAGTTTTTGAGTTATTATGGAGTGACCATATTAACCGGATGATCATATTACCCTCACGTACTACAGTGCTCGTGTTGGAATATTTACTACCCCATATCGTCCCGTGGGTTTCGTAAAAGGCGATAGAGGTAGACATGTGTCAATCACGAATAATTCGTTCGTTTGAGCTGGTACACTTAAAAGTATTGATGGTTCATTCATCTGTTTTTAAATGTTCCTGTACAACCAATCGCAAACAATTGACGGAATCTTTTTAACTCGTGATTGGTTTGAATTTGAATGAGTCTAAAACCGACCGAATCCCGAAAGATTTGAATGATTTTGTTTAGTGTATGGGGGGGGGGGTACTGGAGCCCGAACTAAATGAATTGATTGAATGATTGACACATGTCTAGATAAAGTGAAGCAAAAAAGTAGCTGAGCAGCGGCGTGTTACTAACAACAAACCAACCCCCCAATCGTGGCAAATATGGCAAATAGATATATGAGTCAATCTAATGGCAAGCTTATGTGCAGAAATGGCCTTGAAAGCGATGAACGAAAAAAATTAACTATAAGATCACAAAGGATACCACCATTCCACTTCCTCCCCTAAATTCCTTAATTTGTATGCGTCTTGTATAAATTTAACGCATCGCAAGAAAGGGGGATATTGCACTGAGGTGTGTCAGTCCTAAACGACATTATGCGGTATATATACTCGTTTATTGCACGGGTAGTGCACTTAGGTAAGCGATTAGTTAATTGCTAACCGACGGTCTAATATTAGGTAATTTTTTTAATTTGTAGTTATTATAATGTTTCGTGAGGAAACCTGCATGTCTGGGGAAAAACAATATATCACTTTTTAGACATGCAGATTTCCTCACTACGTTTTTGACGACGTAAACCAGCACTTCAAATTGCAGTCAACAAATTTCATTGGTGACGGCGGGGATCGAACCTGTGTAATTCGCATACTGTAAAATTTATAGCGAGCGCTTGGAAACTGAGCTACCACGTCTCGCCTGAAGGTAATTCATTATAAATTCATATTCACTAGGTGGTAGGATGTTTTAATCCGAAAGATGGCGGTATAACCATTCTTAGATCACTTTATCTAAGAAACGAATCGTCAATTTTAACGTAGACTGGTTGTGGGACTTGCGTTGAAAGCGATCGTACTATCGGAGAGATGAGAGATATTTTAACCCAAAGTCATTCAAGTTCAAGTTACAGCCCATATACGACATTGTTTACGTGGTAGAGCCACGCTGTAGTTACGAGTATGTTACGGTTGTAGAACGAATGGGTCGGCTCGACCGGGAAGGACCACGCTCTCACAGAATACCAGCGTATTATTGGAAACGAGGCATTTAATCACAGTTCTCAGGGGTGACAACGCATCTGCATTTTGATTCTTAATTGAGGATACATGTAGATGTATATGGGCCACAGCATCCACTTACCATCAGGTGGACTGTGTGCTCGTTTGGCACCCATATTCTATAAAAAAAGACGTGTAACAAAAATCCTGTAGTTCCCGTTTAGTGTGTTATCAGAATCAGTAAAAGTTCAAACCATATAAAATCAAATTAACTTTAATAAAAATTTTATTTGCAATTTTTATTTTGTCTTTTTATTACCTCTGCATGGAGTAAGAGTATTGTCAAGGACCCCGCTTAACCGGTGCTCGTGTCAGTCAGTTAGGGGTAATAAAACCACATACAATTTGCAAATAAAAATTTATTTTAATTTTTGCATGGTCGAGTTTTCTGAAGTAGTTATTTCTATACGTTTGAATAATGATTCTGGTAACGGATTTAACGGGAACTACATGGTTTTGGTACATGTTGTATGTCTCACGGTCATATCCTTCATATCTTTTCTAAAGTTAGAGCTAGGTCCAACATATTTTTTTTATTTTATTCAAAGTGCGATATATAAAAAGCTAACAACTACATTATTTATATTACATACAGATAGTGCAGTAACTTAATATACGCAATAATGCAGTGCTGTTCACAGATTACCTCTTGGGACTGATAATTAAGACGCTAGGCGACCTGCAACTGTACAGAAGGTATTATACAAATGTCAACAAAGTATGGTCAACAATGATATTATAATGTGACTAAGGTAACAAAATAATTATTTGAAAAGAGTCTTGTATAAAAGACCACGAAACTTTTCCTTTGAGCATGTAAAAATGTCTATATGCTCGAAGGTCTCATTATACGTCGTACGTCGTATGTGGCAACCATACGCCGAATCGGTGAACGAATACCAGTATTGGAACGACAGATACTTACGGCAAAGAGTTACATATACCAGCTAATATCAACGAATTATCCACCGCTTACCCCAATGCTTGTTAACGGAAAATATTTCGAGTATATGTGAGTACTGCTAATATTTTTGATTTGTCAGACATGCAGGTTTTCTTGAAATGGTTAGCTTCACCACCAAACACGTGGTAAATCAGCACATACAATTTCAATTAACAACTTCTTTTATGCCGGTGGGGATAGTGAGTTTTCACGTAAAGTATAAAATTAGTAGACGGTACCACGGCTCTTTATATACACTACTTATTGCATTAGCAATTTAGACTCGATGAATGTAATGATTCTCAAGAGAAAGGCGATAATCTAGCTAAAAATTTAACTTCTTAAACATTCCATGTCTTATCATATCTCCGTATACCTTTTGAATCGCTTTCTTGCTAGTAGAAAAATCATTAAGGTGATCCCATAAACATTTTGAAGGGTAAACCACGCTCCAGGTGTGTCTTAAATTGGAAAAAAGGCAATTTAACGTCAAGTAACCCTCTTCCTCCTCGCCGGGTGTCTTACAGTAAGTAACCTCCGTAATGGAAGATGGCGTTATATTGTAGAGTTATGAATATTTTAAAAATAGAATAGTGGAGTAATTTTTTTAATTAGAAGAGAGAAATTAGGCTTTCGGTTTTCACCGCTACCAAACAACTTTTATCTTGCAGTGATTCGGGGATATATGAATTTGTACAAACTAACATTAGCGATTTAAAAGAAGTTTTCTTCCTCGCACAACTTCCTTGTGGAACCGACTACCACCATAGATTTTTCCGGGTTTAATGCGATTATAGATATAAGAGTATTTTATATTTCTGTGTATACAACTTATGGACCTTCAAGAAAGGAACCTACTGCTTTTTAAAAGGCCGACAACGCACCTGCAATTCCTCTGGTGTTGCAGTAGTTCATGGGCCGCGGTAATCACTAACCATCAGGTGATGCTCGTTTGCCCACTCTACTATAAAAAAAATTACATTTTTATTTATATAGATAAGTGGACAGATATCTGATTATGGATAAATAAATAAAGATATTTAGGTTAAACGTTCATTTTTAATCTATTTTAAAGTAAAAACGTCGACGCCTCTATCGTTTGTAACTCTTGTACCAGATGGCTTATAGTCAGTAAAGCAAGCACCTGGCAAGCAAAGGCTGTGGCCAGCCAGGCGGATCGGTTCGGGGATGGAACAACCCTAACGTCTTAGATTGGAACTGATAGCACCAATTATAAGGTTCGGCTTGATACGTGTAAAAATTAGATTAGTGCATTCTTAGTTTTTAATGACGCACCGTATTGTAATGGGTAGCTATTATATTAATTTTATTTTAGTAAACTTTATTAGGGTTTTAGAATTTCTGCGTTTTGGATGAATTTTAAAACGGCTTGTTCTGAGAACTCTTTTTAAAACAATAAACAAAAGCAAAAGATGTTATATTATAAAGCGTATAATGTCATTGGTCAATTAATTTCTATCAATAAAAACGCCTTATAAATTAATATTCGTTGTGTTCGTGGATCGATATTTTTCAGAGAAATTCGATATTATTAACAGCACTTTGTTTTTCTTAAAACCCACTGGAATACATTATTTGGGATGGCAAATACATAAGCATAAGTACTTTTTTATTATTAAAAAATACGGCTAATCAAAATAACTGGAAGACAACCATAGGCTTAAAGTTTATTTCAAATTAGGAACAACATAGGATAAGTATTGCAAAAAATAATTCACATAAATATTTCCGAGATTTTCTCTGTACTACGTACTAATTAATTGTGATCTGGTTGTAACATAAATCGGAGTGTTTGTTGTTCAGGTTACATCGATTTACTGATTTGTTGCAAAGAATCGAATTTACGATTAATCCATGTCAGATTAGCAAGCCCGTAAGGTAGGAATTTCAAAAATAGGTAAATTCTTTTTAAGGTTGGTAGCCGCTAAAGGTTAAAAACATTGATTGTGGGCTACTTAACTTAACAGAACCTATCTTTTTAGAAACAAAAACTAAAGTACTAAAACTAAAAATAAAGTAATTAATAACATTAAACGATTATTAAATGGTAAGAGTTAATTACATAGATGATGATATAAATATTAAAGTGGTGTTTGAAAAGTAAAAATTCATAAACCACAGATTGTATTAGCAACCAAGACGGAATCAATTCCTGTGATTTAAATGACGCATTGTTTTAATCACACTGCAGAAATAGATTTTGTAATAGCAAGATTATTTCATTTATCGGTGAGTGACCACAGTAAACTGTCAACACATAAAACAAACGTTGCGGCGTGTACGACACAGTGATAGCTTAGTGATCGCCATTAATGTAAATTAGTGGATGCATCTGTCGCACGCCACCTGGTGGCATATCGCTGAATTAATTACGAATCGGGGCACGCGTGTCGCGCATCCCTATCAACATACGGCAATTATTTGAAATGTGTTATTATTAAATTATATTTTGTACAACTCTAAAATGTTTACGTCATTGATAAAAAAATATAAAGATGAAAATAATATTGCATTTACCTAAGCAAAAGCAATATTTGTTGCGTCATTTGCGGTTGGACTAGCTGGTAGGAACCTATTTTAGCCTACTTGTTCGTCTCGGTAAGAGGTACCGTCTTACCTATTTCTGCAGTCAAATAGCAGTGTTGCACTGTTGGGTGCCGATCTGAACTGTATAGAGATCCAGTATAATTACAGGCTATGAGATATTCCACCTTAAACCTCGAAGGTGACAAAGCATCTTTACTCTTTTTTGTTTGAACCACCACCCAAAATGCTTCGCGGGCCGTTGGGGTAAGAATTATCTGCTCTAAGCCCATCACTATTTCCCAGAATTGAAGTTGGTTGCAAGTGTCCAAGCCTGCAGCCACTAGCCGTTAGAATATCCAGACTGGCGACGGGAAGCAACGTCGAAGGTGTGGGACGTCGCGTACTGCATTTACCAATTCTCTTGCGAAGCGTGATTCCCTATAAAGGTAGGACCGCACTAGGCGGAACTACACCGCAGCGAAACTGAGCGACACGAGCTGATCAGTTGATCAACAAGTTCTGCTGCAGTGCAGTTCCGGTGCCGCTTAGCGCGTGTTGTCTCATATAATTTCGTATAAAGAATATTTTGACGCGTCGTTCGACGAATGGGATCGACTAGGGCAGAAACATGCTCTCGCAGAGTACCAACGTTAAATAGCAGCATTATGATTGACATACCTTATGGTACTTTAATTATATAAAAAAGTGGTGGGTTATGTGGCCCATAGACATCTACATTTATCTTTGATTAGGAATCAAAACGCTGATGCGTTGTCACCCCTGAGGACTAAGATGGAATGCCTCGTTTCCAATAAAAAAGGGTCTCTGGATCTCTACACTCACTCACCATACGAAACACAGCAGAATTAAGCTCTGCTATTTTGCGCTGGTATAAAGGGTAAAACACCGACTAAGAATTTCTTGTCAGAAAAACCCTATAATTGATTTTGGTCCAACTCGGGAGTTCATGGCTGGCAATCGCGTTTTAGACCGCTAAACCAGCAAGGCAGTGCTACTTATATATAGCCAATCTTACTCATATAAATAAATAAAAATGTTATTTAATAATAATCATTATCAAATGTTGTAAATATACATATACCAGTGCTATTCATTTTCAACGAAAATTTTAAAAAAATAACCATAAAATGGCCTAAATTTAAACAACGTACCACTTAATAAGCATGACGCTAAGTCTTGCGTTGGATGGGGTCTTCAGGTATTTTAATGTACCCTTAAGTTATTCATGGGCATTTGTTTTCGACCCCAGCCGCTCGTTAGGAGCATTACTGTGAAATTATAATTACAGCTTTAACTCCGACTCGATTGTAAAAAAGTAAAAAGTTATGAAACAGTTCAAGAGATAAATACAGTATGTCGGATCTGTTTAGATTCAAAGGGGTGGAAGGAATCGGGTAAAGTAATTAGAAGTGTTGGAATACGAATTAAAGCCCAAACGAGTACAAGATGTGATACTGATCTGTATCTATATCTTCATCCTTTTCATTCTCTATCAGGAAGTAAAAGTCTAATGCTCCAGCATGGGCCTTTTCTTTTATGACAACTTGACTATAGCGCCATCTATTGGACTTGGATAACAAAGCTATAAACCATCGTCTCATCAAAACAAATGTACTGTGTGTATTAAATATAAATTAAATATATTGACTTCAAACGGTCAAGTCACCTTCTTCTAAGGTTATACTATTATCTGTGCTATTGTTGTACATATAAAGATATATAAAACACGAGGCTAATGCTAAAGTAAAAACCATAGTAAATTGCTGTGCATTAGTTATCATGATAATCATGACCACGTGCCTCGTTCAGTATAAGCAAATTCTATGCAAGTTAAGCAGCAAAATGATAAGATATGCATGCGCCGCATATGCATACAATGAAGCTAATTTATAAGAACGTCTGTTGTTTGTGTACGAAACATTCTGTATGCATTCAAAAGCATTACTTTGTTGATAAACAATTTTTAAAATTATATAAGAAAGAGAGGGAAAAATTATTACCTGGTAGAGCCATGGTGCAACTGGTATGGCTGTAGTTCGAATGGTTCGGCTTGACCGCGAAAGGTTCACGATCTCACAGAATACCAGTGTAGAATAGCAGCTATACTGCCGTGTTCCGTATGGTGAGTGTAGAGAAAACGAGACGCATTTTACTGGAAATAAGGCCCATGCCCTAAAATTATTCCTTGCCCTAAACCCTTTCAGAAATGAGGGGAGGCCTGTGCCCCGCAGTGGCACGTATATAGGCTGTAACTTTAAAGCATTCCATCTTAGCCCTCAGGGGTGACAACGTGGGGCTGCGGATGTGTGCGAAAGCGTTCCCGTGGCCCTGTCAATAAGCGACAAAGGTGGAACACCATGGGGTTTTAGTCGGTGCGAGTCCGACATAACCCGTCCTTGCCCCCGCGAGGCGGGTATGCGTAGGCATTTCCCCATGTTTAAAAAAAAAAAAAAAAAAAAAAGGGTGACAACGTATTTGAGACGCTTAATCAAGGATAGATGTATATGTCTATGGGCCACAGCATCCACTTACCATCAGGTGAACTGTGTAATTTATATAAAAAAGGGTAACAATTATATAACATATTGATGATTAAACGAAACACTTTTGCTATTATTTTTATTGAACTGACGTAGACCTCTAGATTGCCTCCTAGGGGATTTCTGATATATCAGATATCCTATATAAATATATATATATATATATATATATATATATATATATATATATAGGTATATATATATATTTTTTTTTAATTCGTGTGTTTTGGAAATTATATTTAGATACAAATTACATACTGATGAAATACGAATAATATTTTTTGATCTTAGCAACATAATAAAAAAACTGAACTGGTTATTTGAATAAAAAATCATGAGTGCAATTAGTTTTATTTAAATTTTCGTGTTTTTAAAAATATTAAAAAAAGGGCTCGAAAAAATAGATTTTCTCAAAAAAGAAAGGAACATGGCTCGAACCATGGCATTACGATTTTTTGACCGCCCAATATACCAATTAAGCTATTTGTAATCATTAACAAACCGTCAAAATTTACCTTCTATACCAACGATATTGTAGCAGTTTTTCATTGCCTAAAAACACGGACAAAAAGACATTTTCTAAAAATAAATCCTAGCTAGATCGATTTATTGCCCCCGAAACTCCCTGCACACAAAATTTTATGAAAATCGTTGGAGCCGTTTCCGAGATTCCAATTATATATATACATATATACAAGAATTGCTCGTTTAAAGGTATGGGATATATATATATATATATATAATATATATATGTATATATATATATATATATATATATATATATATATAATATATAATATATATATATAATATATATATATATATATATATATATATATATATATATATATATATATATATAAATTTTTAAAAATATATGCTGCATTTGCTATTAAATTAATTTATTGCAGTCTATGAAATATCCCCTGCTGAAAATTAGTCTAGTCCATAGATTTACTTGTTGGAGGATATTTGCCACAGTTGCCATGCTCAGGGGGTGGGTTGGCAACCGCAGTATTATTTCAAGTATTTATCAGGAAGATGCTACTGCCCGTCTCCTGTTTCATTTTGAAATGGTTGGGCTGCTTTTGTTATACATATATAAAATAATCATAAACGTCTATTTGACACTTCGGTTTCCACGTGACTTATCGCAACGATCGTGACCAACTATTTTGTCTGTCTGTGCATAAATTATAATGTTTTGCTGGCGATGCGACAACTCTGCGGGATACCGTACGTTGTGTTGTAGTAAATTTACGCACGAAACATACTGTTAAGGGGAAGTTGTTCGTTCATTTTTCCATTATTATTGATACTTTTGATACTTATAAAATAATAACGTAAAATTTTTACTATTATAACAAGGAAGAAATAAGGAAATTGTTAGAAACAAAATAAATTTCAAACATTTTCAGAAAGTTGATTAAACTCAAAAGTGCTCTCTCCAACTAATGCGAATAATCTAATACATAATTTAGGTGTAAAGGGAAGCCAGTAGCCCGCGGGGGTCGCTCAATACTGTTTTTGCTAATGTAGAGCTACCAATCCAGAACTTTTCTTACCCATCAGTTAATAATTCTCCGAGCTACATAGCCTGCCAATTGTCACATAATACTATCCGCGGGGCCATCAGGCTGGTCGATTGTTATTCTTCGGGTATTCTTGTTACGTTTTTTTGAGCTTTCTTATACGGCCAACAGTGAAGGACCACTTTTCGGTTCCGCATGTCATGAGCACACACAGACAGGTCAATTATATCAAAATTTGAAGTATAATGAGTTTAATTAATCATAGAGTAGTAGCACTATTTATTAATATTTAACATATACATCAAATAATTTAGACTAGCTCAAAAGACCATCTAGGATAGATAGCAGTAGAATACACTATTCTCTGCTTTGCAGTATTTGAAAAAATTTAAAAAAACCACAGTACGTTTCAAAAGGAGTTTTCTTCCGCGTACAACCTCTCTGTGGAATAGTTTACCACCGGCGATTTTCCCGGACCGATACGACCTGGGGACCTTCAAGAAAAGAACTTACTCCTTTCTAAAGGGCTGGCAACGCACTTGCAATTCCCCTGGTGTTGCGGTTGATCATAGGCGGCGGTAGTCACATAACATCAGGTGAGTGAGCTGCATGCTCGTTTGCCCCCTCTTCTATAAAAAAAAATCTTACACAAACTTCTAGTACGTATAGACTAGATTGTATAAAATAAATTTGCGTGAGGCTAATGCCTGAGATTAATCTATCTTGATTAAAATTATTCCATTGTACATTAAATAATCATATGAAATTACCAGAGCAGTGATAGGAAGCAGCGCAAAACTTCCATATGATGGGATAAATCTTCTATAAAACAGGAGAGGCTTATGTATCGCAGATGGCAGGGGGCTGTTTACAGGTTTGGGAGGATATTCATTCATCCATTTCAGCCTATAAAAGTCCACTGGTGAACGTAGGTCTCCCCCTTAGATTGCCTCATAAGGGGTTTTGTCGTAATTACCACGCTTGTCAGGCGGGTTGGTGACCGCAGTATTTGATTATTTTGATTTGTTATTAGGAAGATAGTCTTGGTACACTCACCATACGAAACACAGGAGTTAAGCTACTATTTGACGCCGGTATTCTGTGAGAACGCGGTCCTTCCCCGGTCGAGCCGACCAATTCCTGCTACAACTATACTACTCAGTTCTATCTAATAGAAGTTAGACACATAGTTCGCCCGACAATACGAGACACATAGTCCACCTAATGGTAAGTGGATCCTGTGGCCCATAGACATTTACATTTATCCACGATTAAGAGTCAAAACGCAGAAACGTTGTCACCCCTGAGGACTAAGATGGAATGCCTCTTTTCCAGTAAAAAGGGTCTCCGGTTCTCTACACTCACCATACAAAACACAGCAGCATTAAGCTGTTATTTGACGCTGGTATTCTGTGAGAGCGTGGTCCTTCCCCGGTCGAGTGACATGGCATATAAAAATTTCTCTTTTCGTTGAACTTTTTTACACAGCCGAGTTTTTAAATTACTGTTTTAACCATAGAATACTATAATACACAATAGAATGGCTATCAAACTTATATTATACGAGATTCGGCGTCGCCGGGAGCACACATACAAGCAGTTACGTTCAATGACGTATTATATATAGACACGTCATGAACGAACATCGCGGCGCTTAAAAACGGCAAAAATACTAGAACTACTTACACGCGTGAAGAAAGAGAAAGAAAATATGACACCGTACGGCGTCATATTTTCTTTCTCTAATGTCTGTTGCTTGACTACTAGCTGCATGCGCCGGCCGCCATTAGACGGCGTCGTCGAATAAAATGAAATGAAAATAGGTAGTTTTGTGAACTTACGCATGAAATGACACATTTTTGTCTTTAACTTTTGGGGTATAATTTGTACATCGTTTAAACACACGACGGCATATTTTCTTAATGTTTTTGCACAGGTTTACACACACGAATCACGATATAATAAATTAAAAACAAACGTAGCGTCGCGCGACAGGTTGGTGCGTGACTAAGCGCGATGTGGCCAATTGGCTTCATTTCATCTTGCCATTTTAGAGTGCGGACAACGTATCTATAAGTTTATATATCATTGGTTACGTTGTATTATCACTACTACAAATCCGATTCGCTGTTTTGCCAGACTATGTATTTTCTAAATAATTTGCATGCGAAGTTTGGAAACGATTGTAACGTTAAAACAGATCTCGTGTTTATATTTATACGTGTGAATTGATATGTTAGTGACATTTTAGTGGCTACACGGGCTCCGCCCACTCCCCGTTTTATTATGTATGTATTATAGTATTCTATGGTTTTCACCTTTGGATTTGTTTATGGCTGTATTCTGTCAGATTCCGAAACCTGTCTATTCCTGTCACAGCTATAATACAGCGGCAGCTGGCTAGAGCTTAGATGATATACCATATAAAATACCATTTCAACAGTAAACTCGAGTATATACAGTACCTTACGACGACTTTAAATGAAAAATGACTTAGAAACTCGTTGTAAACTTATGTACTGGAATAATATTTGTTAAGCTAAGCTTTTACTATCACATGGGATATTAGTCCCCCCCAACGAATTCCCACTTTGAGGGCTTAGCCGTAGTTGCCGTACCTTGCGGTACGTGTACACCAAAACCGATTTTGTCGGCCGACGGCGGACAGAACTACCCGGACGAGTAACTCGGACGTGGATGTGCTTACACTGCAACGGTGTAACACTTGTGCCGATATTAAACGTTGCCGGTATTCTGTAGTTGACTGTGTCTTAACAGAGTGAAGAAGCGTTTTTAAAATAGAGGAATTCGAAAAAATGTATCTATTAAAAAATCTATACCGCAATTTAATTCGTCGATGTCACCGTCGGCGACATTTGGCGGTGTGAGTTAATGAAATATTTATGTGCAACTAATTTTCTCACATCCATAGTCGCTTAGGTAGATAATAAAACTGACAGATTCAACAGAATAAAGACAGAATGATTAAATTAAACTATAAATACACTCAATTTGCACTGTAGACGTCGGCCGTCGGACGAGAAATCCCAACAAGTTCAGACTCGACGGTTGATCTGCCATTTTCGTGCGTTATCGGACGACGACGGTCGTGTTTGTGTAGGTCAGTGTGTTATACACAAAAATCAATAGTGTAGGTGCTCTCTTTGTTTAACAAGTGCTTGATTCGGTCATCCGAATTCGGCTGTCATCGCCCGAGCAAACTTCGGCCGATGACGGATTAGGTGTATGCGAAGCGTTATTCACTCACGGTGAACTAAGACTACTATGTGGAACTAAGTTCAACACCTAAGTTGAGTCCGACGTAACCCGCCCTTGTTTCCGCGAGTGGGCTATGTGCAGGCTTTTCCCAATGTAAAAAAAATGATGATAGTAGGTAAGCACTGGTTTTTGTAAGTCAAAATAATACCAAAATCGGTAGAGCTTCCTCTTAATTCGATATTGTCATAGCACGCGTGGCGATCGGCGCTCGTGTCGTGGAGCACATCGATCGTATCTGAACGCATCTGCCGCGGCGGGCCCCCATTATTGTTTCTCTTACATCCTCGATAACGGAATTACTGTTAATTGTTAATGTGGTTATTTAAGTTTAAACTGTCTATGTTCGGCTACCTTTCTAACTATAAGTTTGTTTTTTTGTCTCTATGGGGATATATACCAAGTATAATGCCGGTATATTTTATAAATACGTACTGGTTTAAAATAGTTTATTCTTTCAATAAAATAATTTAGCTTCTACAACTTAGATCAATTTGGTCTATGTTCTTCTGCAATCTATTTTCGTAATGCCAACAGTTATTTAATTCAAACGCAGTGGTTTATTATCATCTGTGAAGTACCAATATGTGTACTACATATGGCACGAATATAATACCATTATCAATTATATAACACACGATACATACGCTCCCACACCTGTTACTTAGAGGGGTAGGCAGAGACTACGGACTTCCATTTGGCACGATCCTGACGCATCTCTCTGACTTCTTTAATATTCATATATCTACATGCATACATGCTAAATTATATATTTTTGTTCCCTTTTTATTTTTTTGAATATTGCACATTAATGTTATGTAAACTTAGACCAATAAAGATGGATCGACGGAGCATACATTTCAAACGAGGCCGAAATACAGCCAAAGTCAAGTTCAATTTGTTATAAGAACACACACGTACACATATGCATCTAAAATCATCAACCATCTACATGAATAGAGTGGTATATGTGTGCGTCCAACAGTCGCAATTTACGTGCTGATAAAGGAAGAAAGAAGAAAGTTTTGTGTGTAAACGGTGTCAAGTAGTTGAACATAATAAGTGTCAGTTGCAATGTCCGCAGCGCTGCGATTGCTGATTGCTTTACTTTGCCATAGTTGCCACGCTTACAGGCGAGTTGGTGGTACGGCACTTTTTATTTTGAGTTGTTATTAGGAAGATGTTGCTGCCAATCTCCTTTTTTGTTTCTCTATGTCGCCTCTTACGACACTTATGAGGATACCTTGAAAATGAATCGAACTTTTGGGGGCGTGGCTTATTCCTTTGTCGGTGAAGCTAACGGACGACTGAGGGAGTGTCAAAATGAAAGTGATGCAATGACTTCATAGTACGCAAATTATGAGATAGCCATACCGAGCAAGCGCTCGGAAAAAACTAAGTAAGCGCCAAACATTATTTTTATTTATTTTAACATAACTTCGTTATGGATTAAAAAACTGGTTTATGAGAATTTAGATATGATTATTTACTAGTAGTAGAGAACCGGAGACCCTTTTTATTGGAAACGAGGCATAATATCATCTATATATGCCTCGTTTCCAATAAATATATCATCTATATCATCTATATAGCATCTTAGTCCTCAAGGGTGACAATACGTCTACCTTTTTTAAATTCTTAATCAAGAATAGGTGTAATGTCTGCACATCCACGGGGTCACAGCATCCAATTACCATCACGTTCATTGTGCGCTTGTTTGCCACTCCTATGGACTACTGTTCCCATCTCTGGGCTGGGGCTCCCCAGTACCAGCTCCTTCCACTTGACCGCATCCAGCGCAGAGCGGCTCGAATCGTCGACGACCGAGTGCTTTCCGATCGGCTCGATTCACTGGCGTTGCGAAGAGATGTTGCATCTCTTTGCGTATTTTATCGCATCTATCACGGGGAGTGCTCTGAGGAATTGTTCGGATTAATCCCAGCCGCCAAATTTCGTGAACGCACGACACGGCAAACGTCCCGATACCATCCACACCATCTGGATGCTTGGCGGTCCACCACTGTACGTTTCACAAGGAGTTTTCTTCCACGTACAACCTCTCTGTGGAATAGTTTATCATCGGCGATTTTTCCGGACCGATACGACCTGGGGACCTTCAAGAAAAGAGCTTACTCCTTTCTAAAGGGCCGGCAACGCACCCGCAATTCTCCTGGTGTTGCGGTTGATCATGGGCGGCGGTAGTCACTTAACATCAGGTGAGCCGCATGCTCGTTTGCCCCCTCTTCTATAAAAAAAAAATAAAAAAAAAAAAAAATTTTACAAAAAGAGAAGCCCATTTGGGTTGATGAAAAATAAAAAAATATTCCAAAAAAGGAACACACTACCAGGTGCGCTAGTTAAATTACAATGCCATACCTAATCCATGTAAACACCATAAAATATTTTTCTGTCTGTATGTCAATTTCTTGAGCTGTAGTTTAAGGCAGTTTACTGTCCAATACGCATATACTTGTATCATCAGGTAAGAAAATAGATCTAAATAATGAAAATATATATCCGATATATATCTTCGACTGAGAGAAAATTTTATAAGTGACTTCCGAACGAACGATGGATCATCATGCCCTGTGTCTATAAAAATTGCCAGAAATTTATAGAATCAGGTGTTACTTTGCGGCAATCTGTAATATGAAAGACTAGCGACCTCCCGTCCCGGTTTCGTCTGGGTGGGATTTATTAATGTGGCGTTATTAAGATTTAAGATAGTCTAAGACCATTTATTCTGTTAATTATCATTCTCTGAAAAAAAAAAACAACCAGAAGATTTTCTTGTACACTATATCCTAGATTGCTCTCTTTCTGTTCATGAGGCATTAAATCCACCCTTGTTATCTTGTATAAGGAATGCAACAAAGAATTTAAAAAAAGTTTCATTACAATTGGTTCAGCTATTCCGAAGATAAGCGCGAACAGAGAGACAAACAGACCGACAAACAAACAGACTGCAAATTAACCCCTTATTTTAATATTTTTTTATAGAATAAAAGTGACCAACGAGCACACAGTCCACCTGATGGAAAGTGAATGCTGTGGCCCATAGACATCTATATTTGTCTTCAATTCGTAATCAAAATGCAAATGCGTTGTTAGCTCTGAGGACTGAGATGGAATACCTCACTTCCAGTAAAAAGGGTCTCCGGTTCTTTAAACTCACCATACGAAACACAGCAACATTAAGCTGCTGTTTTACGCTGGTATCCTGTGAGAGCGTGGTCCTACCCCGGTCGAGCCGACCCATTCATGCTGCAACCACAATATAGCTGCAGGCTGCAGCATGGCTCTATCATGTAGAATATAGGGCAATTATTTCGATTATTACTTTCATTTTATTTACATGTGTCCGCCGCGTAAAAACTAAAAATCTTGCATCTTTATCCTCCTGGATCCTCCTCCTGGGGGGGGGGGGCTGCTCTTTAAAATAGGATATAAAGAGCAGCCCCCCCCCCCATCCTCTTCCTTAATTCGTGGCACTATCTCCGTCCCTGCTAATCCCAACTCTACTGCTCCCAACACCCCTACTATAGGAAAGTCACCAGCAGCGTCGATAATACGACTCGCGTTTCACCTCTAAACGAGGCATAATTAGCAGAAACACTCTTTGCGATTAGGCTGTTATACAGCAGCCTAACGCTGCTGTATATCAGCCTATTTTGCGCTGGTATTCTGTGAGAGCGTCGAGCCGACCCATTCGTGCTACAACAATAATATAGCGGCAGCGTGCTTCTACCACATATAATCGAGGGTAAACGTAGATGTCTATGGCTCGCAGCACATACCATTAAATATAATAATTACATCATTTATCAATGAGTACCGTCATACTTTAAACCTCTTGTTGTAAAATTAAACTCATGTAATGAATAAAATTCCCTGAAACTATGACCCTTAACGAGTTCAACAGTTACCTAGCGCCCTCTGGTTGATCACTTCAGAATCATAGGGGACTATTCTTTATGACTTTTTTCCGACGTCGCTGTGTCGAGTGATATAGGGGTGTCACATTATATCATGTGACAGAGACGAGTACAATAAAATTATTCTTATAATGTGTGGTTTGTTATTTTTATTACCTTTTTTATTGGAGCTGTTCCAAAGCTCCCATCGTATGTAACATAATGGTATAAATAAATAATAATTAATTTATTGAAGTTAACTGAACAGATTCCTTTATTATGAAATTAGCTTCGTCAATGTTTTGCTGCGGTCTAAACGCGGTTTGAAGTTTTTACCGAAGATGGTGAAATATATTTATATTTATGTATTGCCTTTAATCATGTGGCGGCTTTGTAAGAATATCCACTAGCCTCTATCGTCTTCTGTGTGTTGTAGGAGCCGACAGAGGGAAACAAAGCAAGACATGGGCAGGAGCGTCTTCCTAATTATAAATAAAAAAAAACTTCCGTTGCCAATCCGTTTGACAAGCCTGGTAAATATGATATACATTCCTCCTATGATAAAAAGATATTTTGAGTGCATTTTTTACGTTACTGTGTTACCTACAGTATCTACCAGCGTAAAAATACACCACCATAATGCTTCTATGTTTTGTATGGCGAGTGTAGAAAACCGAAGACTTTTTGATGTGTAACATGTTTTCTCTCGCTTTCCTGCTATCTGCAACAGTGATTTCGTGAAAAGAGACATAAGTGTGTAAAAGGAAGCTGGGAAAGCGCGCGTTATTCGATTACATCAAAGAGCGCACGCGGTGGTAGTAAAGTCAAACGACTTCAATATAAAAAAATAAGAACATCATCAAGTCAATTAATTACGCATTATTAAGGATAATACAAAAACTACCAGTCAGATCTTGATCAAATTTATATGGGACCACACAGCAGACAGAAGTAGCAGGTTTCAAATGAAAAAAGAATCATCAAAATCGGTTGACATAGAAAAAAAGTTCTGAGGTAACATACATAAAAATACAGTCGAGTTGAGAATCTCCTCGTTTTCTGAAGTCGATTGAAAAGTGCAGATCATTGATGAAAATGCAAGTGAGTAATAATGAATAATTAATTGGAGTAAATATTTCAGTATTTAGCTTTTTTAAATTTTGCTGTTTATATCTGTCCCTGCTCAATTGACGAAAATGAAAAAAAACCTTCCTAGCTTTTTCCAGCATATAATGTTAATTGTTATTGTTGCTTATTACCAAGATGAGATGTCAGATGACACACAACGTGATACTCGTATGCGTCTACTTTAAGGCTCGCTCGTTTTTTTTTACTGGTAATGAGGCATTATCTCTTTGTCCTCAAGGATGGCAAGGAAATGCATCTAAATTTGGATAGATCATCAGGATTAATATAGATGTCTATAGGCCACAGCATCTATTTACCTGATGGTAGACTGTGTTTGTGCTGTGCCTTTCCCGGTGTAGAGGGAATTTACTCTTGTCCGACGAATTGCGGATTGTCGCTCTCGGAGTATTTTATTGCTGATGTAAGCAAGTTGGTTATAGCGCCATCTATCGGCAGTCATAAGTTCGTTTTTGTGGCATTTCCTACAGTCACCTCTTACGACACCCAAGGTGTGGAACAGAGTAACGGATTTTCCTACGCCACCATCACAAATTCACAAAGCAATCAATCACGTTACTGTTTGCTCGCCTCCTGTGAAATTTCTCGCTTTATTTTAGCGCTTTGCCCCTGAGCTAATGCGAGTACGTCGGTATTTGTTAGTAGTGTTGATCTGAAAAAAATAGTATGAATGATTTCTTGTTTTCCTATTTTTTACGCGAACAAAACACATTGGATAAAACTAATTTTAATTCACGACATCTCAGGTGCTTTCCAGCACGATCACGGCGGAGTGAGGTGATTGACGTACCGATGTCAGAGATAATCCGGAGTACCTTCAGCTCTTTAGTTTTGGTCTGATCTACACAGAATGAACTTACTGTGTCTTGAAGTCTTGCAGTGGTATGCTTGGGATTAGTTTTATTTATTTCAGGATCCGGTTGCTAGGTAGGCAGGTGGCAGAAACCCAGCCTCCTTCTCTATTGAAATTAGGATGTTTTTTAATTTCAATAGTCTGACGTATCATCCTTGCCAGTAATCGTATAAAGGAGTATGAAATACCAATTAGAACATACTTGTAAAAACAGAATTTTAATTCCTGTCAAGACTATGTTTTGTTATCTGAAATTAATAATAAAAATCTAGAAATTATGCCATGTTCCTTTTACACTCTCGTTATTATCAATGAAAAAGCTCAGAAGAGTATTGTGTGAATTAATAAATTTACGGACCAAACCTGGCAAATTTTAATTATAGTATAACTCAGCAACAATTCCACCCTTTAGTACTTGCAAAGTTTGGTCTTTATTGTAATACGATTTAAAATTCACAGTGTTTTACTTTACTCACAAAACTTTTATTACACTACTCAACGCTAGATGTCGATACCATCCTAACTCCTAACGGATGCAAAGTAACATATTAAGAAATTTAAATAATCAGAAATGAAATGTATTTATACAATTGCATAATATATTTGTACTTTACAGTATTTTCAAAGTATATGCACACTTTGTAAAATATTTTCCATAAAAAATATCATAACTTTATTTATTACATTTGTATAAGTGTAATATCATAGCTTGTCGACGACCGCTCGAGGATCCCTCAAACCTTTCACTGCATCACAGGTCTGAATATTAAGGATTTTAATTACTTACGAGTACTTATTCGACAAAGTTCGGTAAATATGATGAGGTTCGACCCGGGATATGATTCCAAGAACTCATGTTTGGCAGTAGCGCTATTGACCGCTAGACCAAAGAGGCGGCATATATTCAGCCTGGAAGATATCATTATCATTCCCAATCCACTTTTTATACTATAATCTACAACAAGCCAAATAGTCGAAGGTTGGTGTTTTTTACAGCGTAAAATACTCGTGCTCCAGCAGACTACTTGTAGAGCTATACTTTTTACACAGGCCAGTCGCAAAAAATCTCCCACATTTTAATCTCCGCTAACATAAATCATCGCGAAAACCGCATGCTACGCTTGTTTTTGTCCCCATGTTCGTTATGTTTAAAAAAAATCGCCCGATATTATGGTGTTAGGTTACAGTGTTGCCATCTGGCTTGTGTCTACGCTAACGCGTTCAGAAATGCTAATTTGGTTACCTCACGTTCGGGGTGCAAAGCTGTGTACTAAAAAATAAAAACTATTTTTCACAAGAAAAACTCGTAAAGTTATACAAGTTTGCTTTATTTCATTAAGTCATCCTTGCTGAATTGCTACAATTTACCTTTGGGCTAGAAAGGAATCTGCATTGCAAATGTGTAACTTTTGTAACAAACGAGGTTAGCTTAATTTTTTTTTCTTTCATTACAATCCATTAAAAGTCCTGAACATAGCCCTCCAAAGTAGATGCGTTGTATTTGCCATAGTTTCCACTCTTGGCAGACGAGTTGGCAATTGTTTTTTTTTATTATTTGAGCTTAATAGGAAGAGGGCCATCTTCTGTTTATTTGTATCATATCATATTCTTATGTATATTCATATATAATTTAAGTAGTCATATGCATTTCAATTTATACGTGGTAGAGCCGTGTTTCAGATATATTATGATTTTAGCACGAAAGTTTCAGCTAGACCGAGGAAGGATCACGCTCTCATAAAATACCAGCCTAAAATAGCAGCTTTGTGCTGCTGTGTTTCTTAAAGTACCGGAAGGCCGATATGTACTTTAAACGAGGCGTACCATCTTGATTCTCAGGGGTAACAACGTATCTGCATTTTGATTCTTAATCGAGGATGGATGTACATATCTATTGATAATGTCCTCCAGACAGAATTTCGGTCGAGGTGACCAGCCTCAACCGAAACAAGCCATCGGCGCAGGACAGGGTTATAGTGCCCAAGTGTATGCGCAAGCACAGGTGCACTATCCCTCACTGTCATTATCCGATGGGATGGTAAACCGACACGAACGGAGAGAGATCAGGCGCAGGACCAACGGTTTACGTGCTTTCCGAGGCATGGGGATGAGACACCGCCATTTTCCTGACTCCAGGCAGTTACTGACAATTTCTTGACGGAAAAACTCTGTAATTGATTTTCGGCCCGACCCGGGATTCGAACCCAGGACCTCATGATCAGCAGTCACACTACTACAATCACTAGATCAACGAGGCAGTCGGATATCTATTGACCACAGCATGTTTGTCGTCCTTATTCTATAAAAAAATCTTCATTTTGATATTTGAAGTGAATTGATAAGTTTCCTCGTATTGTGTAAATGTACCTATCGCTATCGATTAATATAATCAAATTTACTATAATAAATACATAAATTTAGATCACAAAGTTAAAACGAAAAAGGTCTATATTCAGCAGAGAAGAAGAATATAACAATGTTACATCATTATGAAAAGACAACGCAGTTGTGGAATGAAGCCGGCCACGACTCCCAACAGAGATACACAATTCAATCACTCACGCTTTTATATAACCAGCGGCGACGTGTATACTCGTATATCTATCTTAGTTTGAATGCCTTATCCTTTACTCTTAGGAAATAGTATCGCAATATATCCTATTCCCAAAATCAATTAATATCTTAGAATCCATCACAGGCACGACCAAGTCGTCGGCAAGTGAACCAATGGTGCATAACCCCTCATTTTCTTCTTCTTTATCATCTGCCCGTAAAATTTACCTCTGGACATAGACCTCACCCTACGGAGAATTTGTCTGAATAGTCACGGCAAGTTTTCAAGCGGATTTGTGTGTAATTTATGTCCGGCTTAAACGATATGGTTGTACAGTTGTCTATCGGAATTTATAAAAAATCTAGCACTTCTCATAGTCGTCTCTTACGACACACACTGATCGTAATAGGTTATGGAATCTCCCACTACTACACAAATTCATCATCGTCATCATCATTACAACAAATTATAAGTCCACTTCTCCAAACATAGGTCTTTACCAAGGAATGCCCTTAACCACGGTTCCGAGCCACTTGAATCCATCAACTTATGTAGACTAAGTACTGCATTTTTTACTAGGCTGTCACTCTAGCCAATGACGAACTGCCCTACCATTTGCTTATTAATACGTGGCTATCATTCGAAAAGATTTCTTCCCCATCAGTAAAAGATGCTTGAAGAATCCCCATGCGGATTCTTCAAGCATTTTGAACCCGTTTACGAATTAATAACCCCCAGTTCAAGTAAATAATTTTTTTTTATTGTGACAGAAAATTTCGACTTCAGTTTTACTTAATTTTTTTACAGAGTAAGCGTAACAAATGAGCACATAGTTCATCTTATGGTAAGTGGATGCTGTGGCCCACAGAAGTCTGCATTAATCATTGAATAAGAATAAAACGCAGATGTGTGGTCACGTCAGTGGACTAAGATGAAGTGCCTCGTTTCCAGTAAAAAGGGTCTCCGGTTCTCTACACTTACCATACGAAACACAGCAGTATGAAGCTGCTATTTTACGCTATTCTGTGAGAGCCTGGTTCTGTCTAGGTCGAGCTGACCCATTTGTGTTAAAAACGGCAATATAATATTGCGTTGCAGCTTGGTGTGGCTCTACCACGTATATTTTGAACACTGTAGTTTGTGAGGATAATATGGTCATCCGGTTAATATGGTCACTTTCTTATAACTTAAAAACTACAGCCTTGTTTGCATAGATGCCTCTGTGATACGATAGCTCTTCATCAGTAAATCAGATAATAAAAGGTCAAAAATGCGCCGATTTATTAACGCCATTTTGACAGTTGACATTATAGTAAATGTTTTAGTCGATTTTAATATTGTGTAGTGTAGTAAATTTTTTTAAGTTGGTTTTTCGAAGTGTCTCTAATTATTGCTTAAGTTTGTTTGCTGTTTTCTTTTCTTAATATATTAGCTACGAGCACTTAACCCTAGGGTTAAGTGCTCGTAGTATATTAGTTATAGTATATACGACTTTCTGTTTTTGTCTCTGACTTCCTAGTTTTGGTTTTATATAGCCGCAAAGCTTAATGTGACCACGTTATCCTCACCTACCTTAGTGATAAAACTAGCATCAGTTTTATGAAGAACTTATTTTGCACAAAAGTCGAACAAGGATACAACATTTTTTTATAGGATAGGGTGACCAACGAGCACACAGTCCACCTGATGATAAGTGGTTGCTGTGGCCCATAGACATCTACATCTATCCTCGATTACGAATCAAAATGCAGGTGCGTTGTCACCCGTGAGGACTAAGATGGAATGCCTCGTTTCCAGTAAAGAGGGTCTCCGGTTCTCTACACTCACCATACGAAATACAGCAGCATTAAGCTACTATTTCACGCTGGTATTCTGTGAGAGCGTGGTCCTTCCCCGGTCGAGCCGACCCATTCGTGCTACAACTATACTACTAATATAACTGCAGCATGGCTCTACCACGTATAAAATTCTATCTAATCTACAAAAGTTTTGTTTAGCTGTTTGAACCATAGATAATGTTAAAATTTTCCAACACAAACTAATAATCTACACCACCAGCACATGTGAACACTGCGCTCTGAATCTAAACCGTATCAAATTGATTTCTGAACACAGCGACCTACCCTTAGTTTTATAAACGGGGGTTCTCTAATGAATCAATTAGGGTGAATTTTGTCTGCACTTCTCCGGACACTTGTCTCTGTTGATTGATGAGAACTGGCGGTCCAGAGATGATTTTAAACTAAAGTGCTAACAGTCCAAGAGAATAAGGGTTGATGAAATATAATTAAAAGCACATTAACTAACAATTTGTTTGTGTTAGGTTCTTGGCTGTTTTTAACATGAACTCTCATTTATATCTATTTGTATAAATTGTGTTATTTTTCTCTTTTCTCCAGTGGATGTCGCAATCATTCAGAACTTAAATTAAGTTATATGTAAAGTAATGTCAAAAATATTCCTACTGGTTCAACCCAGAATAGAGTATTTTTTCTAACCAGTGGGAAAAGCATAAACGATTTTCAAGAAGTACTTATTCCTGAATGTTTTGTCAAATATATACAAAATTTATTATAATAATGAAAAAATGTACTAAAAACTTAAATTATTTACACGTGGTAGAGCCATGCTGCAGCTATATTATGGTTCTAGTACTTAAGGGTCGGCTCTATCAAGGTAGGACCACGCTCTTACAGAATACCAGCGCAAAATAGCAGTTCAATGCTACTGTGTTTCGTATGGTGAGTGTAGAGAACCGAAGACCCTTTTTACTGGAAACGAGGCATTCTATCTTAGTCCTCAAGGCTGGCAACGCATCTGAATTTTAATTCTTAATCGAGGATAGATGTAGATATCTATGGGCTACAGCATCTACTTACCATCAGGTGGACTGAGTGCTCGTTTGACATCCACATTCTATATAAAAAAAACCTACTTCCCGCGGTATTCTTATCTTTCAAATATTTATTATTATTCTCGTTTAGTATTCTTGTAGTCTATCTCTAACTGCCTCGTTGGTCTAGTGGTTGTAGTAGTGCCACTGCTGATCATGAGGTCCCGGGTTCGAATCCCGGGTCAGGATAAAAAATCAATTTTAGAGTTTTTCCGTCAAAAAATTCTCAATAGCTGCCGGAAGTCAGGAAGTTGGCGGTGTCTCATTCCCGTGCCTCAGAAAGCACATAAAGCTATTGGTCCTGCGCCTGATCTCTCTCCGGTCGTGTCGGTTTACCGTCCCATCGGATTATGAGGGCGAGGGAATGGAGAGTGCACCTGTGCTTGCGCATACACTTGGGCATTATAATCCTGTCCCGCGCCGATGGCTAGTCTCCGATGAGGCAGGCCGCCGTGACCGAAATTCGGTCTGGAGGACATTGTTCTATCTCTATATAAAAAAAATCAATTGCACTCTGTTAGACTCGCTGAAACTCAAAAACGGTGCGATTGATTATGATGAAATTTTTTGTGTGTGTTTGAATGGATCCATAGATGGTTTAGATTTATTTGGACACGGTAGTTGACGCTGTTGTCGTGATCAAGAAATCACCCGAGCGAAGCCGGGGCGAATCACTAGTATACATTCATATTCTATTCTGTTTGATGCTATGGTGTTGATGTTTTATAGCTTAGGAGAATCCTTTTTACTTATTATAAGTGTATGCAGTGCTTTACCGCAACCCCTCCTGGTGGTAAGTGTTGATGTAGACCTAGATGGTATATCGCACTGTCTTAGCGTAACAAAAGCCTGTTCCCGTGAGTGCTAGAAGGGGCGACTGAGCCTAAAGCTAAAGTGGAGAGCGAGTGAGGGGTGCGCCGTTCGGTATGAAAACAAAGACACGATGTGAAATTACAGTGCTTTTGCTTGCTTTAGTTAACTTAGTTTTCAAGATAGTTATCTCTTTTTGCCTAGAAGTCCTTCTGAATAGGTATCTTACCTGTTCCTTCCGTCGGTAATTGCACTGCTTTGTACTGGTCTATAGGAATGTAGAGAGCTGTTGTAATCGCATGCTGTGAGGCATTTCATTTATCCATTTTTTTAATGTTTCCTTCACACTAGGGTTTTCTCCTGTATCGTGGGGGTATTTTACATGCATAAATTTCACAAGGACAAACATCCAGACCCGGAATAATTATTTGTACGGCATAAATACTTGATCAGTGCGGGAATCGAACCCGCGGCCCTTAGCGTTGTAACTCATAATATAATATAAGCCTATGCGCCACGGAGTCGTAAGAGGCTGCCGAAGGAAACTGAAACAAGAGACGAGCAGCAGCATCTTCATGTCATCACATCAAAATTATAAAAGCTGCGGCTGCCAACCCGCCTACCAAGCGTGGCAACTATGGCAAAATTTACCCTATAGCAATCTATGGGGGCTGCCTATGTTCAGCAAATTACTGTAGACTGTAATGGATGAGGTGTTTCATCTAGTTCTTCAGATGTGCCAACGCATATGCAGCCTTCGTTGCTTAAGTTGGTTGCTTGTATCCATGGGCTACAGTAGACACATATCATAACTTGGACAGGAACAGATGAGAAGGTGATACCTTACTACCCAGGCGGTCTTCTAAACAGAAGAGTCTTAATGAAACGGACACAGAAACTTTTTTATTCAATATAGATTATAAATAATATAATTACCTTATTTATTTAACAGTTTATGTACACCCATACTTCGATAGGAAAATGGTAAAAACAAAATTATGTACAAGGGCACTGCTTATTCCATAATGAAATTTCTTCCAGCAGGCCTATTGAAGGATAGTTAAAGAAAATAGAGGTAGTCAGTATGCACATTATTAAAATATACATATACAATACAAATACAACCTACACCCTAGTAAATTTAATAATTGTAAATAAGATACCGGTAAAGCCGTAAAATTTGTTTTTATTCAATGTGTATTATCCGCATAAATAAATAAAACCTCGTTTAATATGGAAGTTTATGCATTGTTCACTATCAAGCAATCAATTTAACTTTGCACTACTTTAAGTACCCTCATGAAGTAATGAAGTGCGCTGTAAAAATCACGCTTTATCTGTTTTTCATTGACCCTCAGCGGTAGATGTACGGATGAACTTTCGAAATTTGATTTAACTTTGTGCAATATTTACCGAGAAAGGGAATTGTGTTATATATAATAATTTAACAAGAAAGAAAATAAAATTATTAGACATTATAGATGGATTTAAAATATAGCCGGACTGCTCCAAGCTTTTATCAAAAACTAGTCGAAAAATTTTAAGCATGTAATGATAATAAGTTCATAATAACGCTAGTGCTACATTGTTTTTTTATATAGAATAAGAATGACAAACGGTAGTTCACCTGATGGTAAATGGATGTGACTCATAGATATCTACATTTATCCTCGATTAAAAACATGCGTTGTCAACCCTGAGGACTAAAATGGAATGCCTCGTTTCCAGTAAAAATCGTCACCGGTACTATGTACTCACCATACGAAACATAGCAGCATTAAGCTGTTATTTTACGCTGGTATTCTGTGAGAACCCGGTCCTTCTACCATGGTCGAGTCGACCCGTGCCACAGCCATAATATAGCTGCATCATGAGTCTACCTCGTTCTAAATATTCTAATTTTATTGACCAAAGTATGTTGAATATGGACCAAATTAAAGACCCCCCCCCCCCTAACCAACGAGCATGTATGCGTAGATATATTACGTGTGATGTTGAAAAAGCGAGAGAGTTGTGCGCAGTCTCTGCCTACCTCTCTGGGTGACGGGGATGAGAGTTAAATATTTAAGTATGAATTTTTACATTTTATTCTTTACTATATTACATTACTTGCATATTTGTTACCTAACTTCTAGGTAAGTAATAATTACATAAACTTTTTTTTAAGACCAGGGCAAATACTCCCTGCGAAAGGAAAGACGTATTATGCAGTGGTCTTATACGGGTCGATGATAAAAAGAACAAGAGGTTTTTGAGAGTGACGAAAGATAACACCAAGAGATAACGCCGTGCAGTGGCATCGTAAAAGGATTCAATACTCCATGTCATCACGTGGATGTCGTAAGAGTTGACAGATTGAAATGAAACGAGATCGGCAACAGCATCCTCCTGATAATTGCTGAAAATAATAAAACACTTGCGGTTGCCAACCTGTCTGCCAAGCGTAGAAACTATGACAAGTATTACTCTATGAGGGAATAAATGGCTCTAATGAATGAAATAATTCATAAATAAAAACTAAAAACTATCGATTTATTATAGGCAGCCCAACTGCTGCGTTGGTGGGTACATGTTACTCTGGTTGTAATCGTGCTTGACTTTGTTTCGTTACATTGTGTTGTGTAAATACATCTGGATTATAAACTGATGACTTTTTTATATTCGTCTCTGATTATAGGTAATGAATTACCACACTGAAATAAAAAATAAACTGTCAGTCGTACGACTGCACGTCAGAAGTGAATACTTCTTAGCTTAACAAACTTGCAAACATTATTTTTGGATTGTTAAGTTTTTTTTAATGAATTTTAATCATTTTGATTTTAAACATTACTTTCATAAATTTTATGTATGTGAGCGTGACTATCATGCGATTTCAGTGCTTTTTAATCAACATAAAAGTGCCCAGCCTATCAAAAGAAATTTTGACTTCAAAAAATAAAGTAGTTACGCCGTGACGACTGAAAAAAACCAGGAAAAGGGATGCAGAATTATCCTGATAACTACGAACTAACAGGTTAAAATAGTATAGAAATTCCGCAATAGTTATGACAAATATGCTTCCTATGAAGCAATCTATAGGTGAGGCCTATTTCCGCCAATAGGCTTTCAATAGGCTATATTGAATGAATGAATAAATTAAAAGATAAGTAACAGTCCATAGGAAGGTAAGTGGCCACAGTATACACTGACTCTCCCTCTCTTTAAGTCGCAAGCTTTCTCAAAACGTATCCATTCTATTCCAAAACGAAAACAATAACAAAAGCCCTTTGCAGTGATGCCAGCTAACCGGAGCGTGAACAATCCGAACGCGATGCTTCGGAATTGTATAGAAAGTGAAAATTTATACAGCAGCATCTAGGGCAGTCGACAGTTATGAATTCCATGGTGCGTTAAGAACTTTATTGATACACCGGAAGATCAGTGACCAACGTTAAAATTTTGGGAAGTAAAATTTTGCTTAATTTGTCCTTATATGGTAGACAAATACGGAATTTCCATTCCGTATTTGTCTGACTGGGTTTAATCGGTTTTCTTTGTTAATACACACCTGTAAAAACAATTAAATAGACAATACTATATTTATTCAGCAGTTTTATACTCACATAATTTTATTAATAATAAATACATTACAACAAATAAAGTGTACAGTAACAAAACAAGGTTAATAATAACGGGAAAACCTGAAACGAATGCTATCACCGAAATGGGCTGACGTTGGTTTTCAAGGTTTATTTTAAGGTAGTTGCGGAACAAGTGTTTAATAGGGCATTATTCATAATGACTAGACAATTTGGAAAATGCACAATACGAGTAGTGATAGCCAATATGAGCAATATGATAAAAAACTATTGAATTGTTAAATTGACCGGGCTTTATGAATGAAGTTCGTTACTTATTGAGCAGAGTAATGAAAAGATAGGTTAGGTTAGGTTTTTATATCACTTAATAAATAAATACAATGGGGATAAGTTTTTATCGATGGTATTTTTTATTTTATCGTAAATGAAAGGACGTTGTTGCAATTTGATATTGCAGTGATTTTTCCCTTCTTTCACATTTTTACACTTGTTAATTTCATATTTGATACATTATTAACTTACTCTCTTAAAAGTAATTAACATGGTTAGGTTAATTTAGGTTTTATCAAATTGCGCATCAGATACGTAGTAATATTAATAATGACCCGACAATGTGATAAATAATGAAGTTTAAATTAGTATTAATTACATAGCCTAATTTCACTTGCCATTATTGACAATTGATCAGGCAATTAAAATAGTGCCTATATTCATCTCTTGGTCCATAACATATCCATTTATTTGGTTTATTAGTTTTAGATAAAATCGTAGTCACTTACTTAAAGCGTAATATTTTTCTTAAATAATAAATTATTAGTAAATTTATCAGATTAAAATCTACCTAGTAATAAACTAGCTGTTTTCCGTGACTTCGCCCACGTGTAATTTAGGGTTTATTTTGCCCGGAATCCTAATTCTTTTTCTAAAATTAAAGTAACCTAAGTTACTCTTAATAGCATCAGCTATCTGTTAGTGAAAGTCCCGTCAAAATTGGTTCAGGCGTATTGGAGATAAGCAGGACTAAACAGACAGACAGGCAAAACTTGTGTTTTTGTTATAAGTACCGTATATACTTTCACATGCATTTAGTAAAAAGCTGTTATTTTGAAATTATAAACAGGCACTTCAATTTTATATATTTGTATAGATTGTATAGATATCACAGTACGTTTTACCAATAAAAATATATATCCTTGCCTGGTATCCTTACGTGGTAGAGCCACACCACGCTGCAGCTATATTATCGCTGTAGCACGAATGGCTCGCCTCTACCGGGGTAAGAACACCCTCTCACATAATACCAGCGAAAAAAGCAGCTTAATGCTGCTGTGTTTCGTACAGTAAGTGTAGAAAACCGGAGACCCTTTTTACTGGAAACGAAGCATTCCACCTAAGTCCTCACGGATGACAACGCATCTGCATTTTGTTTCGTAATCGAGGATAGATGTAGATGTCTATGGTCCACAGCAACCACTTACCATCAGGTGGACTCGGCTCGTTTGTCACCCTATCCTATAAAAAATTCCCTTTTCTTAGTGAATATTGCACAAAGTTAAATTTCGAAAGTTCACCCGTACGTCTGCCGCTAAGGGTCAATTAAAAACAGATAAAGCGTGATTTTTATAGCGCACTTCATTACTTCATGAGGGTACTAAAGTAGTGCAAAATTAAATCAATTGTTTGATAGTGAACAATGCACAAACTTCCATATCAAACGAGGTTTCCTTATATTCACGCGAGTACTACACATCGAATAAAATCAAATTTTACGGCTTTACCGGTATCTTATTTTTGGTTATTAAATTTTCTGGGGTGATTGGTACCAAGCTATTTTTAATTTGTTTTGTATTTTACGTGATTGTCAAGCTGTTATTTAAAAAAAATAGTCCCGCTGGGTTTCTTGCTGGTTCTTCCTATCTTAGTCCTAAGAAATGACAAAAATCTGCTTCATAATTCGTCGAGGATAGATAATGAGAAAAAATAAATGTCTTTGCGCCGCATCGTCCTTTTACAATCAGGTGGACTGTGAGCTTATTTGTCACCCTTATTCTATAAAAAAGTAAAATTACACTTTATACACACTCTATGTGTTGGATTAGTAGTATATATTTTTATAACCGTCGTATATAAATAAGGATTTCTCCTGCGCCGTGGAAGCGTGTTATAAACATAAATTGCACAAGGGCTAGATCCAGAGGCATCCAGATCCAGAGCAATCGTTTGTAGACCAATCAAAAACTTATTCCGTGTGAGATTCGAACCCGGGACATCGCAGCGCTTCATCCAGACGCTTAGCGACACTACTGGACTACACTGCCCGGAGCCACGTCCATTTGGTATACGTTTATGAATTAGGATATTTATTTATTTTGCGTTATAAATGAGAAAGAAATTATTTTAAGCAAATGCGAAAAAAGTGGACAAAAAAGTGTAAGATATTATACTTGTTCCTTACTTCAAAGATTAAAATGTCCCAACAAATATCAATTTATTAAATTTTCGATCAATGTTTTAAAAAAAATAAGTAAAACGAGCTTAGAAATATTAGAATAGCGCAACGAAACTTGTATACTGCACCCTGAAACCTTACAAAGGTGACCAGATGGGTCGTGGGCGCGGATGTCCGTTTCCAACGCTGCGGTATCGGCTTCGATTACCAGGGCGTATTAATTTTATCGCGTATGCTGTATTGTATCGCGTTTCAACCGATGTTATGCGATACGTAAGTTGATAAGTATTGCCTCTAACGTATATTTCAATTGAGGTGCATTAGAAGACACTTTAATACATAATAAACTGACATAAAACAGATATATGAAGTGGCAATGGCCTTACAGCTCGAAGAATCGACAACCGATGTGTAAGAAAGGTTTTGTGTTCCGAGTGGAACCTCGTACCGGTGAGCGCAGAACATGAGTAAAGAAGCGTAGTTTAGAGTGTCCCTTACTAGATGGAGTGACTTAACCAAGTATGACATACAAGAAGTCGATGAAAGCATGTTCAAGTTCGTGTATGGTGGCATTCCATGACGAGGCCTATTTTCTACCATCATATAAATGTTGTGAAAGGGTGTTGAGAGCGGAGAAAAGTTTCCCGCGCTATCAATATGCGGATTTTGCATTTCCTTGAAATATTAAATTAAATTATAAGTTATACCGATTACCTCTCAATGTTTCCTTCACCACCGAGGACGTGGTGATATAGTTCTCAAATTACAAGCAAGAATTTCTTTGGTGAACCAACTCGTGTTGGTCTGTAAAATTATTCTGTTCTTATAGTTCTTTGAAATTTGAGGTGAACGCTTAGATCCCGAGCTAGCTCGGCTTTTAAAATGTGTATACTTAATGTTGACCAGTCTATAACTTGCTTAAAAAGATCATGTTAGTAGCTAGCAGATTATCTCTTTTTTACAACTTTCAATGCTAAAATGTTTGTTATGTTTTAAGAATAAAACCGGTTTTAATTATAGAGAACCGGCATCTGACCTACTTTGTTTAAACTTGGTTGTGAATGTTCATGAGCTGCAATATCCATTTACCATCAGACATCAATCAGGTGAACTGTGAAAGAGCTATTTTAAGAATTTTTGCCGAATTTTATTTTCTTTCTCAAATCAATCAACGCACATGGCCACAAAACTCACGTTACCATCCACATCATCTGGATGCTTGGCGGTCCACTATAGTACGATTTACGAGTAATTTTCTTCCTTACACGTTTCCTTTGTGGAATCGTTTGCCACCGGCAATTTTTCCGAACGGATAAGCCTTAACTTAAGCTTACTCCTTTTTAAAGGGCGGCAACTCACCTGCAATTCCCCTGGTATTGTAGTTGTTCATGGGCGGTGGTCAACACAGATATATATAGAAGTATAGAAGAAGCAAACGCGCATGCGGCTCACAATTGGGGTGAGCCACATGCGCGTTTGCATTCTTCTATATAAATAAACATGCTGCCCCTTAAAATCTAGCTATCGTAGCCATGGTTGCGTGGCTATGTCATTGTCATCAGATCATAAGATATCCTTTGTAGGGTCAGACTTCTCCTCGTACTACTTCAGAAGAGTTTTCCGACAGCATTGCACGCAGATTGGCGAGATAAATAAGTGCTTCACGCTTTTGGCGTTGTTCCCCATAGAATATTATAATACACAATAGAATGGCTGTCAACCTTACTTTGTAGGAGGATTGGTGTCACCGAGAGCACATATAGAAGCAATTACGTCGTATTATCAGTTATCTCTACTACAACTTTTGATTAATTTTTTTGACGTATAAATGTTTCTTTATTTTTGTTTCTAATATTCACAATTTCAAATATAAATAGTTACTGGTTGTAGAATATGTCTCCTTTATTTAAATTCCATTTCCCGCTGTTCTTTCGACGCGTAATTATTGCACAATTTGCCATTTTTTTTAAATAATTTGCATATAGCTATGCTTGACACGAAAATTGGAAACGATTGATAGTGGCTACACGGGCTCCGCCTACTCCAACGTTCCATTATGTATGTTGTGACGGCCCAATATTATTATTAATAATTAAATTCAATATAAAGGGGCGTCAAAAATAGTCTTAAAAGATATATTATATTAAGCAATTAAGTCAAATTAATAAACATAAAGTTAATATATTTCAGACATTATCCCAATAACATAGCAAATTAAGGGCAAAATTATTGTTTCTCGTAATAAGTAAATAATAGAAATACAAGTCAAAAAATATTATAAAATTAAGTTAAATAACGTTTATAAGATAATTAGAAAATCTGTTAAAAATTGTTTAAGTCATGGGAGGTGTTCGTGTATAAAAGAAAATTTTCCTAAGTTATTGAAGGAGTTCATGTATTAAGGAAAATTTTCCTAAGTTATGGAAGGTGTTCACGTATAGATGTCTTGTATGGATGAGCTGCCGGAGATACATTCCTGCAGTTCTACATATATATGGGGTGGTCGGGAGCCTGACTGCCTGAAGTACTGTAGCACAATGACTAGTCCTATATTAGGGACTTATGATATTAAAATCAATGATACAAAAGCAATACTATAGAAGGTCTCCATGATGAATTTGCATTACAATATTAGGGTCGTGGGTTCGAACCCCATATATGAATGACTTATGAAAGTAAGGTCTATGATTCAAAAGCAATACTATAGAAGGTCTCTGTGATTAATATGCATTACAATAGTAGGGTCGTGGGTTCGAACCCTATATATGAATGACTTATGAAAGTAAGGTCTGTGATACAAAAGCAATACTATAGAAGGTCTCTATGATTAATATGCATTACAATAGTAGGGTCATGGGTTCGAATCCTATATATACATGACTTATGAAAGTAAGGTCTATGATACAAAAGCAATTTTACAGGAGGTCTCCTTGAAGCAAAAGCATTGTATGGGGTGGTCGGGTGACTGACTGCTCCTAGTACTGTAGCAAAATGACTAGTCCTTATTAGGGACTTGAAAAGGAATATTATGGTGGCGTGTGTGCTGCTTCACGAGCAATTGGTCCGAGGTAAACTTGGACTCGCTAACCGATGTGTCCTAGACATATCATCTTAGTGCCGGTGGTAAGTGGGTTTGTTGTAGCAATACGGCTTTCCCGTGGACATCGCACACCCATACCGTTTGTGGGCGGCGTAGTAGCGCATAGCGATGCGTCGTCTATATTTCGGATTGGGATGATGAGTGTGTTTGGTAGCACTTTTAAGTGTAACAGGCATACTCAACTTCATGTCTTAGTGCATTAGCGCTATGATACGTGGAGTTTTGTTCATTGACGTCTCAGTAGCGTGCTACTATGATACGTTGGTGCAGTTTTATATAACAACAATCTTAGTGCCGGTGATGAGCGGGTTCGTTGTAGCAATACGACTTTCCCGTGGACATCGCACACCCATACCGTTTGTGGGCGACGTCGTTGCGCATAGCGATGTGTCGTCTATCTTTCGGAGGGGGTTGATGAGTGTGTTTGGTAGCACTTTTAAGTGTAACAGGCATACTCAGCTTCATGTCTTAGTGTATTAGCGCTATGATACGTGGAGTTTTGTTCATTGGCGTCTTAATAGCGTGCTACTATGATACGTTAGTGATATTTTTTATATAACAACAATACCAACTTTGTTGCCAAAGTCGATAGGAGTCATGTGGGTGTGTTGTGAGGGTGCGCCGCCCGTATGATAGTTGCATTGATGCTTACTGCTACTTGCGGTATTGCGTCTTGTGATGGATCTGCGGGTGTGCTGCGCCTGATTCGACGCATTCCTGTTGTTCTGGTCGATGGAGGTATACAATTAACATCTTAGTGTCGGTGGTAAGCGGGTTTGTTGTAGCAATACGGCTTTCCCGTGGACATCGCACACCCATACCGTTTGTGGGCGGCGTCGTAGCGCATAGCGATGCGTCGTCTATCTTTCGGATGGGGATGTTGAGTGTGTTTGGTAGCACTTTTAAGTGTAACAGGCATACTCAACTTCATGTCTTAGTGCATTAGCGCTATGTTACGTGGAGTTTTGTTCATTGACGTCTTAGTAGCGTGCTACTATGATACGTTAGTGATATTTTTTATATAACAACAATACTAACTTTGTTGCCAAAGTCGATAGGAGTCATGTGGGTGTGTTGTGAGGGTGCGCCGCCCGTATGATAGTTGCATTGATGCTTACTGCTACTTGCGGTATTGCGTCTTGTGATGGATCTGCGGGTGTGCTGCGCCTGATTCGACGCATTCCTGATATTCTGGTCGATAGAGGTATACAATTAACATCTTAGTGTCGGTGGTAAGCGGGTTTGTTGTAGCAATACGGCTTTCCCGTGGACATCGCACACCCATACCGTTTGTGGGCGGCGTCGTAGCGCATAGCGATGCGTCGTCTATCTTTCGGATGGGGATGTTGAGTGTGTTTGGTAGCACTTTTAAGTGTAACAGGCATACTCAGCTTCATGTCTTAGTGCATTAGCGCTATGATACGTGGAGTTTTGTTCATTGGCGTCTTAGTAGCGTGCTACTATGATACGTTGGTGATATTTTTAATATAACAACAATACCAACTTTGTTACCAAAGTCGATAGGGATCATGTTGGGTGTGTTGTTTTGATGCTTACTGCTACTGGCGGTATTGCGTCTTGTGATGGATCTACGGGTGTGCTGCGCCTGATTCGACGCTCTCTGTGGTTCTGGTCGATGGAGGTATACGGGTGGTGATGTCTGCTGGGATGTATGGGGGACCTTGGAATGGTGTAAGCCCGACGATAGTCGTATTGATGCTTGTTGCGTTCTGCAGCATTACGTCTCTGCGATGGTTGTTTGGTGGGACGCTATTCTCAATGGCGCTCTCTGCGTCTTGGTTTGACTCACACCTAAGTAGCTTTGCCCAAGTCGGGTCCCTTCATTGCGGGGCTGCAGACTGTCTGCCCTCCACGATGTTTTATATAACAACATAATATTATCTCTCTGTAACTTTCCCACCTTTGAATGATTGAAGGCAACTTGTTGGTGGGTGAGACAAACATGATCGAAAATGCATTTACTCAACGTCAGTGACACAAACCCTTTCTGATGGCGAATTATTACTCTTATCTTATAACTGCCTTTTGGCTATATCTGCCGTTGTATTGGTTGGTGGAGCATATGTGTCGACCTCATGCGGGTGGTAGCTGGCGAGAGGATCTGAGGAGACTCTCAAGGCTGCGGCCGAAAGCCGCACAACGTGGGACCCCATTCCCTTGAGGTGAGCGGTAGACTCATGACACGCTCTGCGGCTAGTAGCCGTGCTGATCATGCAATTGGTGGTGATGCCATACACTTACATCACGTCTGCAGGAGCGGCGGTCTGGCAGGTGGTGGCGCTCACAGAGGGTTTAAGGCCAGTGTGCCTATTTGCCTAAACCGTGTGACGTACATTCACTGTGGCTGGATTCGTTCGTATTCTGTATGGCGTTTACACGCATTGACATGCGCGACTTCGGTCGATGTTTGTGCTTACGCACTAACAAGGGGCCAAGCCTCTTTTACTGGTTCGCCAGTTATTTTGCTGTGGACTACGGTCCGGTTCCCGAATTAGCGTTCCCTTCGGGGGGAGTGCATCAAAATGGTTGGCGCTCACCGTGCACGGCGTGTGTGGGGCCGTGTACCTCCCCTACATTTTTTAAATAAATGTAGGAGAGCGAAGCCCTTGTATCGGGTATTTTTTGTATAAATATATTGTGAGCCTTTTCCAAGCGGGAAGGGATAAATGATAATAAATTAATAATGTAAACCTGATACAAGTGGAATAGAGACGTTTATGTTCTTAACCTTTTTCGAGCCCTGTCTTTGTGAACGGGGTTCACTTAGCTTATAAGGCACTACCAACAGCTTTCAATTGCTCTAGTGAATATTCATTCTTCCAAAAGACACCTAAAAGAACTAAGTTACTAAACAAACACAACGTAAATAAGGGTCCTAACTAAGTCGATCACGCCAAAATATTAAAAACGGCCTATTAATAAACCTTTTGAATGATCATTTAGGAAGATCAAAACATATTTTATTAATCCTGGTCTCATATATATAATGTTATTTAAAAGGGGATATTTTTAATATTATAAAATTTTTATATAGAGAGAGGGGGGGGGATCGTTACAATGTGTTATGACATTCTATGTTGTTCCCCGTCGCCAGGCTGGATATTTTACTTTAGGTACCAAACGACAAAGTCATATCGCATCAGCACAGGACCTTCTACTATTTTAGTCGTGGAGTGCGTCTCATCAAATGAAATAATTATTCATATTATATTCTATTATATTTTACATATAAAAATCATTTACTGTCCGTTGTCTCGCTAAAACTCAAAAACGGCTTCACTGATTATGATAATTTTTTTGTGTGAGTTTGAATGGGTATATAGTTACAGGCTATATACGTCCCACTGCTTGGCATCGGCCTCCCCTCATTTCTAAGAGGGTTTTCGCTCGTTGTAAATATAACAACGCGAGTAACCCGGGTTCGATCTCCGCCGGCACCAATGAAATTGTTAATTGCAATTTTAAGTGCTGATATACCATGTGCTCGGCGGTGAAGGAAAATAGCGTGAGAAAACCTGCATGTCTGAGGAATAAGAAAAAAAATATTTCGAAGACATGTGAAGTTTGCCAACACGCATTGGAGCAGCGCGGCGGACATTTCTTTGCCCTAAAAACCCTCTCAGAAATGGGTGTATATATATATATATATATATATATATATATATATATATATATATATATATATATATATATATATAATTTAAATTCTTCATTCCCTATATAGTTTAAATTTACATTGGGACCTGATAGGTGAAGCTGTTGTCGAGAAGCCGGAGCGGATCGACGCTGCGTAGCGCATCTTTGTTAGCTTGAGTACGGGGCAAACACAGAAACATTTACTTTTTTATAAAACGATGATAGCATAACATTTTTATGTAGATTTAAAAATGAGAAAATATGCGAACCAACGGCGGAATTTCACTTGTTTATAATTTAAAAATCAAATTACCTTCCCCTCAGGAACCAAGACGCAGTTATCGGAGTGCGATTGCAGGATTTCCTCCTTATTAGTATGCATGAGATTCGGTTTTGTGTTATTGTGAGGACCCACCCCTGTACCAAGGCAGGCGTTAAGGAAGTGGAAAAAAATGCAAACGTAGCTCTACGTGTTTTTAAATTATTCCGTTAAATTTATCTTCGATATTTGCTTTTAACTTGACAGATAAGTAGAAATATTAATATTCAAATTTTAGCCTAAGCATAAATACAATTAATGCTTAGTTTAAATTAACTTCGCAACTATGTATGCTCCTTAACAAAATATAATATCGCGAATAATGTGATGACATCGAAAAATTATTATTAGTGTTTAAAGTAATTTTCCATTTTAAATTCATTTAAAAATTCCATTATTTAAATAAAAAAGGAAGGTGAAAAACGCTTTGGTTACATGTACCACAGTTTTGATATTATTTCTAAAACAAAATTCAAAACAACTTAAATTTGACGCCATAATTACGAATGAACGTAGAAATAGATTAATTTAATACTGCATTACAACTGCAAACAGATTTTATCACTTATATTATGTCAATTAAAAAAAATACCTAATAATACCCACTAAAACACAACAGTAACGATGCACAGTTTGTGAAAGATGCGCAGATTTTGATTTTATATGTGATGTAAATGTGGCAAAATCCAAAGAAAATACGTAGGAAGTGCATGCAGTTTATCTATGATGTAAAAATATAGATTTTTTTTATTTAATAGGTAGTGAGGACAATTACAATCTACTATATATCTATCGTAGATTATCTGACTACATACATATTATACTAAGATACTAAGATTTTTCGTAGTATGTTGTGAGTATAAGTATGTAATGTTTATATATATATATATATATATATATATATATATATATATATATATATATATACGAGTATCTAACATCACTACACAATCACGGGGAAACCGTAAAACGTGAATTTCGCACTGAAAGAACGTTGGAATCTTTGGAAGTATCGAATTATCTTAATGCTGCTGTGTTTCGTATGGTGAGTGTAGAGAACCGGAGACCCTTTTTAATGGAAACGAGGCATTCAATTTTAGTCCTTACGGGTGACAACGCATCTGCATTTTGATTCGCAATCGAGGATACATGTAGATGTCTACGGGCCACAGCATCCACTTACCATCAGGTGGACTGAGTGCTCGTTTGTCACCCTGTCCTATATAAAAAAATCGTTTCAAAAAGTGAGATGAAGGCCTTCCTTTAATAGAATAAGGGTGGCAAACGAGCACACAGTCCACCTGATGGTATGTGGATGCTGTGGCCTATAGACATTTACATTTATCCTCGGTTAAGAATCAAAACGCAGATGCGTTATCACCCCTGAGGACTAAGATGGAATGCCTCGTTTCCAGTAAAAAGGAATCTCCGAATCTCTACACTCACCATACGAAACACAGTAATATTAAGCTGAAATTTGACGCTGGTTTTCTGTGAGAGCTCGTGCTCCTTCCTCGGTCGAGCCGACCCATTCGTGCTGCAACCACAATATAACTGCAGCGTGGCTCTACCACTTATAAAAAGGCTATATTCAGAAGTGGAATATGTAATACTGTAGCTATTACTTTAATTTTTTTGATTTACCACTTTATTTTCGTAATTATGAGAAAGAAATTTTATTAGTGGGTTCGCTCTACTCTTCGCTTATCTGTACCAGGCAACCTTTCTTCTCCATTGGTTGTCGGTTCTTCGAGCTATATGGCCCATTGTCACTTCAGTCAACTATTCCACCCCCCTCCCCCCTACAAATAGATGGAGTGCCGACCTGGAAAGAGTTGCAGGAAGTCGATGGTTGCAGGTTGCCCTGCATTGTGCTTTGTGGCTTTGCTTGTGCTTTCAATTTTTGTGCCTTGTTTACTTACTATATTACTATATTACTATATTATACTGTTTATTACTACATAATATATTCTTTACGTGTGTACTTATTTAATTTTGTCATGTTTATTTAGGTAAATTTTCTTACGTGTTTTCATTTATATAAAATATTTATTTTATTCATTTATCTATCGCATACACGCGTATACATAGTTTTACGAGCAAGACATGAAGGATCTTGTTTTACGAACATCCCATGTAATTCAAATTTCTTTTTAATCATTTTAAGTTATCGAAGGAATTATTTATAAATCAATGCGAAGAGAATGGTGACCAAAAAAGGGGTCAGATATTATCCTTATTTAAGGTCCCGTGGGAACGACAGGATAGGATGCGTACGCGTGTAGATCCAATCTGGACGTCACGGTCACTGCGCAGATGGCAGCAGTCCTGCCATTGTCCTGCGTCGGATGGAATACGATTAAATTGGAATTTGGAACCTTTTTTATTATTTCTACGCACTACGCACTGATGTAATGGAAAGTTAGAAAAAAAAAAAACCTTAAGAATGAGTATATCTAAACGTCGCTGTTGAGTTGTAAATTAGTAGATTATTATTGAATTACATTTGTAGCCTACATCGTTGGTCTAGTGGTTGAAGTAGTGCGACTGCTGATCATGGGGTCCTGGTTTCGGATCCTGAGTCAGGCCAAAATATCAATTATTGAGTGTTTCCGTCAAGAAATCCTCAGTAGCTGCCTGGAATCAGGTAGTTGGCGGTATCTCACACTCTTGCCTCTGAAAGTACGTAAAGCCGATGGTCCTGCGCCTGATCTCTCTCCGGTCGTGTCGGTTTACCGTCCCATCGGATTATGAGAGTGAGGGAATAGAGAGTACACCTGTGCTTACGCATCCTGTTGGGCACTATAATCCTGACCTGCGCCGATGGCTAGTCTCCGTTGATGCTGACCGCCGTGACCGAAACTTAGTTTAGAGGACATATATTATTATTATCATTTGTAGTCGAAGCTGGATTTCTAGCTGGTTCTTCCCACGACAGAGGTATTTTCCGAACCAGTAGTAAATAATATAAATAACGTTCAATAATTAATTATCATTACTGAATAAAAATTGTTCTATTCTATTCTACTCTAGTTCTCTTTGGTATATTCACTTAATTTTTATTTATGTACAACGTTATGTAGATTATTATCATCATAATTATAGCCCGTTTAAAGTCTAATGCTGAATATAGGCCGCCAACATAGAATGCTACAAAGTATGGTCCTGAGACACCTTTATCCATCGAGTTCTTACATCTCTTACTAGGTCTTACCTCCATCTATAGAAGGATCGCCCTACATATTGTCACGTGGTAGAGCCGTGCTGTAGCTTTAATAGTAGTATAGTTGTAGTACGAATCGGTCGGCTCGACCGGAAAAGGACCACGCTCTCACAGAATACCAGCATAAAATAGCAGCTTAACTGCTTACAGGAAACGAGGCATTCCATCCAAGTCCTCACCGGTGACAATTAATCTGCATTTTGATTCGTATTTGAGGATAGATGTAGATGTCTACGGGATACATCAAACACTTACCATCAGGTGGACTGTGTGCTCGTTTGTCACCCTTATCCTATAAAAAATTTACTTACAGGTGCAGGACTGCCAATCCAGGACCTTTGAGTGTATACAATCAGACTTAATGCCTGAGGCATACTCTGTAAGTCTACCTGAGAGTTGTACGAAGATAAAAAGTATACATCTCTTTTTAACTTTATTTATCATCATCATCATTACAGCCCTTCACAAGTCCACTGCTGAATATAGGCCTCCCTCAAGGTATGCCACAAATCACGGTCCTGAGCCATCCATCGACTTCCTGCATGTCGTACCAGGTCGTCACTCCATCTATTGGGGGGTCGCCCTACACTTCGCCTACCGGTACGAGGCTGCCACTCGAGAACCTTTTTTCCCCAACGGTTGTCGATTCTTCGAGCTGTATGGCCGGCCCATTGCCACTTCAGCTTACTAATCCGTTGGGCTATGTCGGTCACTCTGGTTCTACTGCGGATATCCTCATTTCTAAGTTTATCACGCAGAGAAACTCCGAGCATAGCCCTCTCCATAGCTCGCTGAGAGACTTAGAGCGTCCTCATACGGCCAGCAGTGAAGGACCACGTCTCGGTTCCGTAGGTCATCACTGGCAACATAACTTTATTGGTCAGGGTTTATTGAAATACCCTTTGAGCCATATCGATGAAAATAATTTTTTCAAGTACGTTATGTTGGAGATCAGCCTGTAGTTCTTTAGGTTACTTATTAAGTAATTTCTAAACAATTTATTACTGTAATGTGAACTCAGTACTCACGTCATCGATTAAATATACGTATATATGTATACTTGTACATGTAACTCAATGGCTTGCGTGTTATCCTTATCTATATAAAAGAATCGCACACATACATAAATAAGTAAAGTTACAGCCCGAAATTTTAAAATTACCCACTGCTGGCCTTACACCCACTACTCCAGAGCGTGTTGGCGGATTTTTATCAATAAAAAAAAGAAATTGTATTTAAAGCCAGTGTTCAGCCCTTTATTATAGTATTTGTATTGAAACTTGAATTGGTGAGAAAAATTAGCTTTGCAATCTCTGATAAGAATTTTACTTCGTAGGACATTTTATATATTTATATTTATTGCTTGTAATTTATTAGGACAAAGCGTTAAATTGTAAAGCGGAGGGTGAATTCTGTATGAGCGAGAGCCGGATGCGTTATGGTTGGTCTCTCGAAACGGAAAATAATAAATTGTCCTGATTTCGTCAGTTCCAGCAACCTATTGTTTAACCTCGCAGCGAATATATTAACAGTGATAATTTTTTTTACTTGTTAACGTTTTGTTAAAAGTAATTGGAAGTTATTAAAATATTTACGATATGATCATAGCTCACTATTTAAATTTATGATTGCCTTATTGGTCTAGTGATCGTAAGTGCGAATGGTGATCATGTAGTCCCGGGTTCGATCCTTGGTCGGGTTTAAAATTAGATATTGAGTTTTTTAGTCATGGAATTCTCAGTAGCATGCCGGAATAAGGAAGTTAATCTATATTGTGAGGTGTTAGTGCTGTTAGCCTATTAGGCTTCAACTTCATCTGAGTCCGATATATTAAAGGGAAAGACAGAAAGTTAGCGGTGTTTTACCTCCATACCTCAGAAAGCATCTAAAGACGACAAGGCATTCTGCGCCTAATCTTTCCAGTTGTGTTTAATAACTGTCCAATTTGATTACGAGAGTGAGCCAACAAAGCCTGGGTAAACGAATGTTTGCAAACAATCTCATGCGTTATAATCGTGTCCTGCACTGTCCACATTCAGAGGATATTATTATTGTTATTTTGTTTTATACCAAAAAGCTACCAAGCCGTAACTCACAATTTAAATATAAAGTTATATTACATCAGATATATGCCATATTATGTCTGATACAATATAACTTACGATGGCAAACAGCATCTAAGGTGTAGATGTACTACGGTTACCAGATAGTCGGGATTCATCTGGATTCTTCCGACAAAACTCAAAATCTCCAAACAAACAGCTTCTCTTCACATCACAACTGCCTTTAATTTAATAAAAGCTGAATTAGTAATTAGACTTAACTTTGAAGTAAATTGGTTCAATTTTAAATCTTTTCTGAACACTGGTAAAGATTCCAAATTGGTGGACTAAGTAAAGCCCAATTCCAAATACACGTGGCAACTTATACATTAAGTGTACTTAAACTAGTTATGTGTCGTTAATGTTAAGTCTTTTTGTAGCCTTTTAATATTTATTTCTTCCGACAAAAAAATTTGTCCAGATATTTTGGATTCTAGATCTGGCATTCCTAAGATGTACTACAATCGCCAATCCGATACTATGAAGTTTACACGTGGTAGCAGCTATATTATGGTTGTAGCACGTAAGGGTTGCCGCGACCGGGAAGGACCACGCTCTCACAAAATACCGGCGTAAAATATCAGCTTAATGCTGCTGTGTTTCGTATGGTAAGTGTAGAAACCCGAGGACTATTTTACTAGATAGAGGCATTACATCTTAGTCCTCAGTGGTAGACAACTCTCTGCATTTTGATTATTAATCGAGCATTAATGTAGATGTCCATGGGCGCCATCATACACTTACCATCAGGTCGATTGTGCGCTCGTTTCTCACCCTCATTTTATAAAAAATGTTAGTTGACAACATACAGCATAGATTATTTGATTGATTGATGAAAAAGATGAGAAGGATTCAATAAAAATCTACAAAGACTACAAAATACCTATTTAGGCACCTAGATCCGTTGGTATAGAAGAACTAAACACAACAAACAAATGTATAGGCAATGCTCAGGTGCATCCAATAAGGCACTTCCTTGTCGCGATCCTGTGCCGCTTGGCTGCTTGCAACGGTCGCGACACGGACTCGCACACTCGTGGACAGTGTACGCATATCGTCTTACTGTAGGAAAAATATTTAGGACTACTTATTTCCATATTTTAGAGGCTTTAATATTTATAAAGCGATGTAGATATTATTTGGAATAGATTTATGAGAGATATATTATTTACATATATAATTAGATTTCATTTTTTGAAAGTTTGAAATTAAAATCAGGAAATAACATGTGATAGAAATTATTTTATTTTAGCTTTTTCGTTTTTTTATGATCAACAACAATTATAAATAAAAAATTGCTCAAACCAATATAAAACTAAGTAAAAATTCGATTTTGTATCTAAACTGTATAAAAATTTAGATATAAGATCAAATGATATAAATTTAAAAACTAATGTAATTTTAAAATACGAGTGGGAGTGTAATTTTTAGATATTTTATGTGTGCACACATACGAATCAATAAATTATATACAGAGTACCCTCTTCCTCTGAGCTGATAAGCTCAAAAATAAGAACGAATATAGCTTGAGAGGAAAAAGCGAAAGATTCTCTTCAAAGAGAAGACCATCTTAACACTTTCACTGTTCGGTTTTCAGATACAATAGTAAGACAATTGCAATGAGTCATTGCTATTATAGCTACCGTGCACTACATATAGGTCATTGCCAATGACCTATAATATGTAGTGCATGGGACAGCTAAAGGATTGAAATACGACACAGGCTAGCAAACCAGTCACCAATACACAAATACCTGAAACATTGAATAAACTTATGTAAGAAAATTTATCAAGCATTTGCTACGTGCAAATGATTGTAAAAGATTAGCGAATTTATGTGAAAAACGGCATGACATTTGGTCAGGCGTTCAATACATCTCATATTTTAACAAAGGTGTGTGTTATATATTTTCGACCGATAGACGGAGATCAATCAATCGTAGTCTATTCTTTTTACCTAGCCAACAAGTCACATAATCCAGTGTGTGTCGTGTGGTCGTATTTGTGTGCGATAACTTTGGATAAAAGAAAATAATTTTGTACAAAATGTAGAAAAGTTTGTTCTCATTATTTAATACGTGTTTTTGCTATTTAAAGCTAGATAACGTTACAATGGCCACTCTATAAACCTTTTAATCTCTTTGTATTTTAATAATTTATATATATATATATATATATATATATATATATATATGTATATATATATATATATATATATATATATATATATATATATATATATATATATGTTAATTTTATCATATGTTGGCCTACTCCAGTGGTTATTTTATCCTGGAACATTATAAGATGCGGGTGTGAATTATGTTTAACGGTAAACTGTCAAAATGAGGAAGACCCTGAAATCAATATTAATAGTGCATCTTGATCTTAAGTTAGTGTCGAAAAACTTTTTTTTTAAATTAATTTTCATCGAAAAGTATAATTTTAACGATGAATTATTGTTCTCTGTAGCTTTATGGAAAATAAAATAAGCTAAAAATCTCCAAAGAGGGACTAAAATGTTATTATTAATTTTGCCCTATTGTAGAAAATCCAATTAAATATTTTTCTTTATTGTTGCCGCGTGGTAGCGGCGTGAGCGAGTTCACCTGAAACAGGACAGTAGCAGCAGCATCTCTCTGATAACAACTAAAACGGTAAAAAAATGTGGAGTAGGAAAAAAGTTTACTTTGGAGAAAACGTGAAAGACGTTATTGATTTTGGAATGTGGAGCTTTAACTAAAAAAAATATATTAAAAATGCCGATGATTTAATAAATACGAATCACAATAAATTTATGCTATAAAATTAACAAACGACACAATAAATACTATTAATAAGTGACAGTAATTAAATATTATACAAAAGGTCAAAAGGTTAGAAGAATTAAAGTTAAAATGAAATTTGAATAAGTACAAGAAAAGTAAATAATTTAACACATAATGTGTGTAGCGTGAACAAACTGTAGGCTCTACGTGGGCTTTGGAATGATAGCTGCGTTTAAAGTTTACACAAGAATTTGCATTACAATAAATAATTAAAAACGTTATTTTAAAAATGAATATCTTCTGGTCCAGTCTTAAAATAACTTTTTGCGTACGAGGTTATATAACAATAGATTTTATTCTAAGAGAACATTATAAACTAATTATAACTGCAGTGGTATATTTAGGTTCAGATTACATTAAACATCTAGACTAGATTTTGCCTTTATAGGCTTGACTATTCATATCCATCTTTATATTATAATTGTGAAAATTTGTTAAAAAAACTTTGTTAGTTGTTTGTTAAATTAAATTTTACACACTGGATAACTTCATTGAAAATTGTATGCTTTATTTTAATTTTTATAGCTATAATACGTTTATATGTCTTTTGTATTTTTAATAAGAATTACATTTTTTATATTTTTGTATCAGTTATATCGGAATATTTATACTATATCTCTCGGAAAGTAACATGTTCATCTGATATAGAATTATCAGTCATGTAATTTATTAAATATTAATTAAGTTGCAACATTAAATGTGGTTTACGTATATGATTATTGGCGATATTCATTCCTGTGTAACGAAAGTATGGAGGATAGTAAATATAAAAGGACGTCTTTGTAATTATCACATTAAAGCTCCACGTCGTTTTGCGCCATTATTCTCATAAGTCACTTTCCAAGTTATAAAAATACATTCCACAAATTATGTACTCATCCGGACATAAACTGGTTAAACTATTGTTGCAACTTGTTCTTTTTCTTAAAGAAAACTAGTATGCATTGACTTCATGATTTGTAAATAATATATATATATATATATATATATATATATATATATATATATACTAGAAATATAAAAATTTCAAAAAGTGCAACTTATAAGTGGTTTTATTATCTCTGCATTGGCCGAGGAGTAAGAGGATTGTCAAAGACCCCGCATTACCGATACTCGTGTGAGTTATAGGAAATAAAACCACATACAATGTGAAAATATTTTTTTAAATTAAATTTCAAAAAATTATGATCGAGTTTTCTAAAAAAATATTTCTATACGCTTGAATACTGATTCTGATAACGCAGTTAATGGGAACCACAGGGTTTTTGTCACATGTTGTATATATATATATATATATATATATATATATATATATATACACATATATAGAATGGTATATATATACCATTATTATGCTTTATATATGTGTATATATAGCATAATAATGGTATATATATATATATATATATATATATATATATATATATATATATATATACCATTCTATGGGTACCTCCTTATTTAAGATAAATGATGATACGAAATCAAAAGATTTTAGCTGTTTAAGCCCGATTAGTAAATGAGTGAAAAAAATATTAATGTCTGAAAATATCAAGTTTATATTTGACCAACTTACTTTTAGGTTTAGTATTTAAAGAGAACTAAAATATACCACTGCAGTGAAAGATTAAAATTAATCTCACTATCCATATACTATAAACATTTTTTTAACATTCGGTGATCATGTTCGTCCTTTACAACATAATTACAGCTACAATATTACAAGAGATCAAACACTATAATTTTCATCAAAAATAATTCCAATATTAAATGATGAATCATCATTTAGAATTTTAGATTAATGATGATTACAAACAATTATTAAAATTATAAAATATTACAAAATAATATCTACATAGAGCTGTCAAGAAAATCTAAAAATATCAATATGTGAGAGACGAAATAACTCTTCATCCTTTAATTCAATCTCGATTATGTTTCGAGTGGAGAGTAAATTACTTAAAATATATTTACAATAAAAAAATACTAAATTTACATAGAAATAGTCTTATTGTGTTGAATAAAATTCAACCGTTCACATAGTCAATAAATAAAATTAAAATTAAAAGACTTCCAAAATGTCACAGTTATGTTCTACCTTAATATATATTAACAATCGATTTAATTAAATCATGGCACTTTCATAAAACATCGTCTTGAAGGTATTAATTTTCATTTCAGTACATTTCATGAATAATAATAATTTAACCTTATGGTTTCTCTAGTCATTACTTTAATTTTAACTCAACGGTCAACAGAATTTAAGTTATTGAAAAAATAAATATACACATAATAAAAATGTTGAGTAGTTTTTGATTTGATTTATGAATTAATTATTTCATGTAAAAATAATTTGTGAGAAAGAATACAATACTTTAAAATGTCAATAAGATTGTCTGCTATAATCAACTATAATTTACTTAATTAGTTTTGTGATTGCTAAAATTTACGTACCAAAATGAAAATTATTTAATGGTGGATTTCCAGATTTTTATTCGAAGCTGATCCTGCGTTTCACTTCTCTTGCGCCACCCAAAGCATTGTCTACGACCTCTTTTCTTCTCTTCCTCAGCATTGGAGCTTTATCAACCTTATCGTTTTTGGGTGTTAGTTCATTATCTAATTTCATTGCCATGAAATTTTCATCATTAGTGCCTTTTAATGCATCTTCACAGGCAAACTTTCCTTGCGTTTGCGTTTCCATCCCAATCCAGTCGGCGGAACCATTGTCTTTAAACCACTCCCAGGTTCCTTCTAGTGCTATTTCATTTTCGAAGTCGAAGTTCCATTTATGCATCTTTTCCAACTTCTCTGTAACAGCAGACTCTTGTAGGATGTTTGTGAAGTTGTCGATCTTGGCTTCATCGACCAGGTCTTCGGCAGGGAACAGGCATCTTCTTACCGGGTTGTCGGGCGAGATCCTATGCATGCTGGCTCTTTGGTGGTGTGAGGTAGTCTGAGGACAAGATAAATATTGGTTAATACTTATTATTTATCTTCGGTGGGCTTATAAGGGATTGTACCCATGTTGGTGGCGGCTTAAAAGTAATAAATAATTTTGTCATCTGGATTTTGCAATGGCGAATACGGCATATAATATTAAATCAATAATTCCACGTGAAAGAGCCACGCTGAAGCTACACTACAGTTGTATAAAAAATGTATATTAATATATATTACAGCACAAGTGTTCTCACAGGATAACTGCTCATCTGCTGCTGTGGTTAGAATGGTGAGGATAAAGAACTCGATATCATTTTCACTGGAAACGAGGCATACAACTGAAGACTTTGCATTTTGATTCTTAATTGAGTGCAGATGTAGATGTCTATTGGCCATAGCATTATCTTACCTTCATGTGGACTGCGTGCACGTTGATCACCCTCATAAAAATTTATATAAAAAAATATATTTCAATATGTCACCACTCCTCTCACAAAACAAACAATTGTAAGAGGATGCTGTATCTCATAGATACGCCTGAGAATTGAGATGATATGCCTCGCTTCCAATAAAAAGGATGCTTGTGATGGTTTAAGCCTAGTTCGGCCATAAATGCTGTTTTTTTCATGTTTGAAGATTAAAATTTCTTGATTAGTATATAGATAGTCATATTGTTAACTGGTATATATGCATTAATATTATACTTGTTATAGTTATCACTCTCTGTATAAAAAGGAAAGAAAAAACGGACACACAAGCCTTGATCAAGTGTGACCTACAATGATGATACGATGAGTTGAGGAATTGTTATTATTTCTTTCATTGGTAAATAAATAATAAAATTACGTCTCAATTCACAAGTGTAAAACTTATATGACGCACCGGAGGTACCCATTGTAAACCAGCTCAATCGGATGTTTGGCAAACATCGTTTGCGGAGCTACCGCTGAAGTCAGAAATGACCGCGCGCGTTGACAGACGTAACCCGGTGTAAACACAGAGCTGGTACGGGATGAAGTGGTGACGGAGTAATGGACTGTGAGGTGAGACAGCTTACCTACCTCTGTGGTATGGAATAATATTCTGTATGGCCTGTTTTGCGTACTATAAGATATGGACCGAGCAAATTATGTGTGATTTTTAATAATACAGAAGAGAGGAATATAATACACGTATTTAAAATGAAAATTTGTCGTCATCGACTGAGACACGAATTTTAAATTTAATCAAGTAAAATAAAACGTCGTTAATAAAGTTACCGTGTAAGCGGTGTAAGAATATCCACAACTCCATTACGTTCCAAAGGTGTCGTAAGAGGCGACGGAGGGAAACTAATGCAGAGGTTGGCAGAAGCGTCTTCCGAATAACCACTAGAATATAAAAACTGCGGTTGCCAACCCACTGGCCAAGCGTGGCAAATATACTAAACAACCCCCTTATGAAGTAATTTAAGGGGCGGCCTACGTAAATTTAGTCTTTGCAGGCTGTGATTGATAGATGGATTAAATAAAAGTGATGAATTAGCGTATATTTTAATAATTTTTAACGTTTTTATTTTGTAATATTTTTATAACCAGTTAACTGAAAGTATACAGTAACTAAAACTTGCTTTTATGTACTCTAAGACCGTAAAATTATATTACCAAATGTAGGGTTCTACCCTAACAAAAAAATAATTAAGCGCAAAACTTAGTTCAGATTGCTGATTGCCGTAAAAGACTTCTTGCACCTAGATTTCTATAATATCACTAAATATCCGCATATGTGTGTAAATTAACACTTTTAAAACTACTTCGGGGATCTTAAGCGATTCACAGAGGAAGATTTCCGTGTATAATCTGTTCTTAATAGATGTAATGATAGTAGAAGTTTTGGTGATTTGTGATCAAGCCGTTAATAAGTAAACCTTATTAGGTAGTTTTATATTCTTCGGTCAAGGAGTTCTAGTAAAGCACAGCCTCAACGACAGCTTCTGAAGTCGGTGCTTTCATTCTTCGAAATACCGTTTTATTGCACCAACTTCAGAAGTTATTAAATTTTTTTTTATTCGTCTAAGTATTTTAAGTTGATTTTACCATTTCTTAGTTAATCCTTTTGACACTACTCAAAGATATCGTAACCACCCATTGTATTAATTAGAATGTCGTCTAAATAACCTCATTGAATATTATTTTATGATTACATTTTTCAAAGTTAAATGATGCATTAAATCGATTGACAACTGGCGAAAATATCGAAATATCGTGTAAGATCAGAATCGAGAATCTTCTTTGAAGTCAAAATGGCTAAAACATAATTTAAATCTTCTTGAATAAAAAAAATTACGGGTTTTATCGCGTTTAACTTACTTATTTTTAATTCCCGACGTTTCGGGTACTGTAAAGCAAAGCATTGTCACGTGGGGGGTGGGGAGGGGGGCTGAAATGTACGACGTACCAATGTCATAGTTAGCCCGGCTATCTTCTTTTCTGATATTAAGTAAAGTACCTGGATGACCGAGCTTTGCTCGGTATTTTTTATTTTGGAAATCTAGTTTTTGGAAATTATATTTAGATACAAGTTACATACTGATGAAATACGAATAACACATTTTTCGATCTTACCGATATAATAAAAATAAAATTTTTTTATTGGAAACACGTACTTACTTTTTTATAGTTTACGTAAGTATAATCAACGTTTTGATTATGAAATCGGGTCTTAACCTAATACTTCTTTCCATACTATATTGCGGGTATGTCGAAGATTTTCATTTGGAAGATAGACTTTTAACGCAGTTGGTCCCTTAACTCTAGAAAATGCTACGTATAACATGCCATGCATAAAGACCGAACTTGACCTTAAGTCAACCCCAACAGATTCAAATGTTTGCCCTTGGGATTTGTGAACAGTCATTGCAAATGCAGATCTAACAGGAAATTGGTGACGCTGCATGGTGCATCCCAGTTGTCCTTTTGATGAGTCAAGTGTTATCCTTGGTATATGTACTTCTTTTCCGGATTGTTCACCATTAACAATTTTTGCCTTTATTATATGATTGCACAGACATGTTACAATGAGTCTTACACCATTGCATAGTCCTTCTGATACGTCTAAATTACGCAACAATATAATTAACGCATTTTTTTTCAATTTTAGTTCGTGAGGTGGCAAGTCTGAAATGTTGACACTATTGAGAAGTTCTGTTGTAAATTCGACTGCTCCTTCAAGTTGATCTTTAATTGAGTCATGGCTATAGTAGATTTTGTACTCTCCAGGAAGTTTGGACACTATGTCATCATTAATTTTTTCAACATCTTTGTTAAGAGGCGCAAGTATTACTCTGTCTTTCATCCCATCATAATTTCCATTGGCTAAGCAGTTGCCAAATACTTCATCAATAAGATTATTGCTTGAAATGATATTCTGTGGCAATTGAATTTCTTCCATAGTATTTACGGCCAGTTCGCCGTTGCCTAATTTTAGTAAATAATCAGCAAATTGTCGTTGTTCTGTAGCAACTCGCATATTTTCTTCTAGTTTAAAAGTCTTAAAAACGGACCATAAGGAGCATCGCTTAATAGAAAGATCTAATAACTCAAACTTATTCGCACGCGGTTGTGCAGGCAGACATTGGCGAAAATCTCCTCCTAGTACTATTACTTTTCCACCGAAAGGGAGATCTGAATTCCCAATGGTTCGCAAAAGTTGATCAATGTTCTGCAATCCATATTTTGGAAGCATTGGAGCTTCATCCATAAGAAAAATATCTATTTCTGCTAAATGTCTCGCTTTAGAAGAGTTAAGTACAATACTTGAGATTGAATCTGGTGTCAGTGGTACTTTTAGTCCAAAAGTTTTATGAAAAGTGCGTCCATTAGGTAATAATATGGAAGCAATACCAGTAAAAGCCATACATTTTACTCTGTATCGTTTTCCTGTCAACATGTAGTATAAAGTTTTATATATAAATGTCTTTCCAGTACCCCCCGGCCCATCAATGAAGAAGCATTTCGTTTCAGAAACTGTATTATTTACAACGTCAAGAATGGAATTAACGATTTCTATCTGTTTTCCTTTTAGTAACTGGTATATTTGCTCTCCTAATACTGCTGATTCATCCGTGTTCAAATTCTCTTGATTATCTTCAAGACCGTAATTGTCAATGTCCTCAAAGTCAAAATTTTGTACCCAGTATTGGAAATTTCGGCCTTCTGTTGCTTCAGTGTTTAATTTTTTAGCAATTAATCTGTAACCGTGATTGATTGCATTTTCTATAAACTGTCCATTTTGGCGGGTTGCATGTATAAAATCTTCTGTTAAATTTTCTTTAAATATTTCCCACAGACGCTTTGGATTTTCAGGAGAACCATAAATTAAAATTTGTACAAAAAGGCTTCTCATTGCTGCAGGCATTTTAGATAATGCAGATTCTCGTAATCCTTCTATCCATTGTTGATCGTCGTAAGTCAAGCCTCGTGCTAAGCAGGCTTGTTTAAATGTCTGATATTGGATGTCTGTTACGGTTCGAAGGTCTTTAAAACTTGTTGTATCTTTTACATGAAATAGTAACAATCGCAAGTGGTAAAGTTCCGGTTGGGCAACGAAATTCACATTGTGAATCCTACCAATAACTCGCAAACAGCGAACTCTTGGCTCCCACTTGCTAAACCTTCCGATCCATTTAAAGTTTTCAGGCATCTGCCAATAAAAGTAATATCCACGTGTGACATTATCGCTTGACTGATTATGTCTTTTAATTTCTGCATTATGCTTAAAATAAGCCTCCAAAGTAGACCCTCTTTGGCCAATATTGGCTAAATCTTCATGGATTTGATCCAAGTTTGCAATCCGATATTGTCCTGGTAAATGAATATCCATTCGTTGGACACTATGACTTTTTTTTGAATTTCAAAAGCAAATAATCGCCAGCATGCTTCTGGTGACGTGACACAACGTCCTTCAATGTATGTATTTGCTTCAATATAAATCAGGGTCCTTTGTTCTTCTACAACTTTGATCGATGCACAGTCATATCCTTTATAAATGTATTTATAAAGATATTTCACAGCCAAAATACTCCCTACGTACTCAACGTTAATATGACAATTAAATTTTTTCAATAAATATGCGTTGTAGGGGGCTACATGACGATTATCTCGTGTTATACGACGACCGTTTATGTCTTTGCGATAAACTGCATGTTCGTGTGAAAATTGGGGACTATTAGGGTCCAACTGCGGATTGTAGCGTCGTCGGTAATTTGGTTTACCATCATCTACTAAAGATGTAACTTCTTGGTACGATTTTGGAAAGTCAAATCGACATTTTGTTCTTCCATTTTTGTGAACCATACATGTTGCATTGGGATTTAAATCACCACATGGGTTGTGAATCATCCATTTGAGTACTAATTCTCTTAACTCTAAGTCATCATTTTGGGGTATTTCGGATGAAATCAAGTCATCGAGCTCTTCTGCTTGATGAATCTTGTCACCGGCTGTCATAATTATAAGCAGGTGCATGTGTGGTAATCCACGTTTCTGAAATTCTATGGTGTATACAAAAGCCGATATCTTTCCAAAGACTTGTTTTTTATCTAAATCTTCTATTATTTGGTCAAATTTTAACTTAGCGACTCGAGCTACGATATCAGGACGATCTTGTGGAAGCTGTTGCAAGATTGTTTTATCTTCTAAATGTATTTGCAATGCCTGTTTTATTTCTGGCCAGTTAAGATTTGATGTCATGGTGATAAAGAAATGAGGTGATCCAAACCGTCGAACAATAGCCATGGCATATTCAAAATTTTCCGTGTAATACCTCGTCGAACCAGGAAAAGAGGAGGGTAAAATAATCTTCTCACCAACTGTGGCATTTTTCTTTTCGGCAAGTTGATTAAGGAAACTGGTTACTCCCGTATACTGTTCAGCTAAAATCTTATTTTGGTTATATTTTATCCACTGAATACGGTCACGCTCTACACGAATGTAATTATCAACTAAATATTGTTGAAATAATCGGCCCCCAAAATGCAGTGCATTAAATGAAAGTTCCCGGATATCGGGTCCTTCTGTTGATGTAGATTCTGTTAAAAATTTAACAAACTCTGGTCGAAACGAAAGTCTATATTGTGCCAGTTCAAGCCGAGTTAAATGACTGCGGCTGGCATAAGACGTTTGTAACTGCGAATCCGGGCTATAACCATCTGTGCCGGCAGGGTAAAATAATGGGTAAGTAAATGGCTCAACTCTCCTATCAACATTCTTTAAATAGACAATCTTTTTATTGCGCTGGTGAACAATCATTTCAGTATCCGGAAAGCTTTGATCAGCATTTAGTGTAAAAACTGCACAAACCTCATTACACGCCGGTATATTAAACCTTCTGCGATCAACTTGATCTGGAACTCTAAATAAAAGTTTTACGTATGGTGGGGGTAACCCTTGAGCAGAAGTTAACCGATTCATTTCGTCCTCTACTTCTCGCATCATTATATATCCCTGTACATAGCGATTATGCGCTCGAATGATGAACTCCAATAACTTCATCATTGAGGTAGTACTTCCAGAATTAAGTGGATGGTTAACTCTTTCATTAACGGCTTCATCGGGATCTAAAAAGTATAGTTGCCCGTACAGTGGCCGTTCAAAAACACCAAAATCATTTTGCGTTGGGTGAGCTGTTATATTCATTTTATGATACACTTGTCCGCAAACGATAAAACTATAAATGCCATGACTATTTATTGTTCTGTCATCTTCTGCACTGAAGGATGCTAGAGCAAAAGATGCGTTTATCTTTCTTATTTTTTTATGAAATTCTTCCGAATATGGGTGACGGTTTAAAAAGAGACGTACTAATTCGTTTGAAAATTTTGGTTGCTCCATTAAAATTCGTCCATGCAAACAACAGTCACCAAAAGAATTTCTATTTATAAGATTAGAAACGCGTTCTTCTGGAAAGTGCAATGAACAGCAATGAATACACAAAATTTCAAATGGTCCTAAGGGCTGATATTGCACAGCTGCAGTAATGGCACATTTATATGTCGGTAAAAAATTATTAAGTTCTAAAGCCCTACGACGTCTTCTGTCTCGACGTCTTTGCTCTTCTAATCGGTATTCTCGTTGTTCTTCATTTTCAGTAGCTATACGTTGTGCCGCACGCTGCCGCAAATCTTGCAAACGTCGCTCTCGTTGTGCATCATTTTCAGTAGGTACACGTTGTGCCGCACGTTGCCGCAAATCTTGTAGGCGTTGCTCTCGTTGTTCGTCATTTTCAGTAGCAACACGTTGTGTCGCACGCTGCCGCAAATCTTGTAGACGTCGTTCCCGTTGCTCGTCGTTTTCAGTGGCCACACGTTGTGACGCACGATCTCGTGAAACATCTAAATCATATGACCTTTCTGCTCGTATAATGTTAGTCAAGTTTTGCAAACATCTTACTTTAGCAGTACGTGGGGGACAAGCGGAAACATGACTATTTTCATGAAGGCTTTCTTGAAATGAGTTTTCACTGTGTAAAGTTTGAGAAACCTGACCTGTTTGTGTTTGATGACGATTGTCTTCAAAGTGTTCTTGAGACGAGTCGCAGCTTCGAGAAGTTAGATTGTTTATAAAAACGTTTTTCAAAGATCTTTTAGGCATTTTTAAGTGAACACGTGAGTAAAAAAACACCTATTTTATCAATAATATAAGAACAATTGCTTTTCTTGGTCTAACGTCAAACCAAACATTCATTGGCTTAGCGTTGCTTAGCAACGCCATCAACTGAAGTAGCTTTAGTGTTGCTGTGTCATTAAAGCAGTTAGTTGCTCCCAATTGAAAAATAGTATTATTACTCGCCAATAGATGTCAGGAAGAATATATATATATATATATATATATATATATATATATATATATATACATATTTTTCAGTTCATGTTTAAGTTGATTATTGTTATTACTATGTTTATACCCGGATGACCGAGCTTTGCTCGGTTTTTTTTGATGTTACATTTATAAATTATATTTTAAAAATGAAAAAATAAAAATAATATTTAAGTTACATACTGATGAAACTTAAATAATGCTTTTTGATCTTATTGAAACTGATTATTGGAATAAAAAATCATGAGTGCAATTATTTTAATTTAAATTTTCGTGTTTTTAAAAAATACTAAAAAAAGGGCTCGAAAAAATAGATTTTCTCAAAAAAGAAAGGAACTTGAAAAAAAAATTAAAAAAGGCGGTCGGTCGGTCTGGGCTCGAACCGGGGTTTTACGATTCTGTGACCGACCATTATACCAATTAAGCTATTTATAATCATTAACAATCTGTCAAAATTTATTTTCTTATTCTAACGATATCGTAGCAGTTTTTAATTGCCTAAAACACGGACAAAAAGACATTTTCTAAAAATAAATCCTAGCTAGATCGATTTATTATCCCCGAAACTCCCTGGACACTAAATTTTATGAAAATCGTTGGAGCCGTTTCCGAGATCCCGATTATATATATATATATATATATATATATACAAGAATTGCTCGTTTAATAGTATAGGATTAAATACGATAAAATCCTTAAAAATTGTTTAATTAAATGTGTAGCATTCACGTAAATATTATAAGAAATCATTATATAAAAAGTAAAAATTACTTCAAAATGTAAAGCTTACATAAAAATTATTATCAATATGCCAACCCTACTGCAAGCGGAAATGGAATCAACTATGTACGTGTTTGTGAATGAATTCCAAAATTAGAATACGAACAGCATTACGAATTTGTAGCGATGAGATTAACGACTTATTGGCATAATAGGTACAACGATACGCAATTTTCTAAACACAAACGGCCTTATTACTAAAATTTGTATGTAATCAGTCTAAACTAGGAATCAGTTCAGTTTCGTTTCACAAAAACAGTCCTGCTAGAATTTTTTTAGTCCTAATAAGTCAGTGCTGGACTAAAATCACACCTGGTGGTAAGTGTTGATGAAGTCCTAAATGGTAAATCGCATTATTTTAGCATAAAAAACGCGTATTCACTCTTTCCTTGAACACCCAGTTTGTTATCGGACAGAAAGATGCCAACAAATTATTCCACTGCTTTGCTGTACGCATTACGATAAACGAAGATAACTGTTTGGTTCTAATGCGTGGAATATCGACAACAAATAGGTAAAGACCCGCCGACTGCCTGGTTATTCGATAATGGAAAGGGAGGGATTAAGGCATGAAATTCTCAAATAAGTGAACTAAAATGTAAAATTTGACAGCCAATGTCAAATTTTGCAAAGAATGTGGCGCCACAGTTATAGTAACAAGACTTTTTTGGTCAGAGGGACTCTTCCGGTATTTTGATAATAAATATTATTTGGGTTAGCTATAGCTAAACAAATAATAACAAAAGCTATATTAGAATAACACTAACATTTATTTGTAATAATTCTTATGACAAAAATAAAATAGGAATTCACATTGTTTTATAGTTATATTTAATAAAACTTATGTAGTTTTAATAATACGCAATGTACAAAGTAAGCTAAACAGATCTATTCGTGAAGATACGTAATAAAAGTAAAAAGGTAGATTATTTACTTAATCATTAACTTGCTTATTTATTTGAATTTTAACTTGCATTTCACTTGCTTATCTCCTTATTAATTTAATTATTTACTTTACCCCTCCCTAGCCTGCTTGCCCTTGCCTTATTACTTTACAACTGTACTTCTAATATGTAACTAGCACCTTTTACCTTACCTTACCTTTTCTTATTACGTTTACTGTTACTTGTACATATATCTTAAACTTATGACTACTTAGTACGTAGTAGTAGTTTGGACATGAACTTATTACTGGTACGTGTTAATATCTATTGTTAGTAGTAGTTCATGGGCGGCGGTAATCACTTACCATCAGGTGAGCCGTACGTTAGCTCCCTCTCCTATTAAAAAAAAAAACAAAAACACTGATTCCGAAAAAACCTTTGTCCTGGGAAGAGACCCAGCGGGACTTTTTTAGGGTTCCGTAGTCAACTAGGAACCCTTATAGTTTCGCCATGTCTGTCTGTCCGTCTGTCCGTCCTCGCTTAATCCGTTAGCACTAGAAAGCTGAAAGTTGGTACCAATATGTGTATCAATCACGCCGACAAAGTGGTAAAATAAAAATTGGAAAAAATGTTTTATTAGGGTAGCCCCCCTATATGTAAAGTGGGAAGCGATTTTTTTTTAATTTCAACCCTAACGTGTGATTTTTTTACCCCTACATAAAGATTTTCTCTTGTATCGTAGGGGCAGATTACAAACATAAATTGCACAAGGACAAACATCCAGACCCGGAAAAACTATTTGTAGGCCATACAAATACTTGTTCCGTGCGGGATTCGAACCCGCGACCCCCAGCGTAGCCACTCATTGCTAAGCCACTGCGCCACGGAGTCGTCGAATATTGTTTGAAAGGTATTTACAAATGAATGGGGGTTTACTAAAATCATTTTTTGATAATGTCAATAATTTTGGAAATAATCGCTCCAAAAGTAAAAAGCAATGTGTGTCCCCCCCTCTAACTTTTGAACCATAAGTTTAGAAAATATGAAAAATATCTGAAAAGTAGAACTTTATAAGGACTTAGGCTTAGGCTAAGGCAGGGAAACAACAGTACCCACTACCGGGAGCAGTTGCAGGAGCGCGGATCGCTGCTGGAGCGCGAACATAATGGATACCCACCTTTAAACTCCTAAGTAGGAACACTTATTGTGACGGACAGGAAATACGGAACCCTACACTAAGCGTGGCCCGACACGCTCCTGGCCGCTTTTTTAAAAGTAAGTTATATCTACAAATTATTCACAAAATTAATTTTAGCAAGAGCTTGGAAGCTACCACCTCATTTCCATGCGTTATTATCAACCATGTATTAATTTATATCATAATAATCCTTTTTATACAGTTTTTGTTTATTTAAATATTTAAACTAGGTAATAGAGAGAGAGAGATCATGTATAATTTCAGACCGTTTATTTTATATATTTTTTTTTGATTTATCAGAAAAGATCTCAGAGATCACTCCTGGCATTGCTGTCACCTGTTCGCGAAGTTTCATCAAAACTCACAATTCCGATGATCTGCCCGGTCAGAAAAACATTCAAAGAAAAAACTCTTTATTCACGTCTTAATGGCATGCAAATAATGTCCTCCAGACCGAATTTCGGCCACGGCGGCCTGCCTCAACGGATGCTAGCCAACGGCGCAGGACAGCTATAGTGCCCAAGTGTACCCTCTATTCCCTCACTCTCATAATCCGATGGGATGGTAAACCAACACGACCGGAGAGAGACCAGCCGCAGGACCAACGGCTTTACGTGCTTTCCGATGCACGGGGGTGAGCCACCGCCAACTCTCCGAATTTTTTTTTTATAGAAGAGGGGGCAAACGAGCATGCAGCTCACCTGATGTTGACTACCGCCGCCCATGATCAACCGCAACACCAGGAGAATTGCGGGTGCGTTGCCGGCCCTTTAGAAAGGAGTAAGCTCTTTTCTTGAAGGTCCCAGGTCGTATCGGTCCGGAAAAATCGCCAGTGGTAAACTATTCCACAGAGAGGTTGTACGTGGAAGAAAACTCCTTGTGAAACGTACAGTGGTGGACCGCCAAGCATCCAGATGGTGTGGATGGTATCGGGACGTTTGCCATGTAGTGCGTTCACGAAATTTAGCGGCTGGGATTAATCCGAACAATTCCTCGGAGCACTCCCCGTGATACATGCGATAAAATACGCAAAGAGATGCAACATCTCTTCTCGTCGACGATTCGAGCCGCTCTGCGCTGGATGCGGTCAAGTGGAAGGAGCTGGTACTGGGGAGTCCCAGCCCAGAGATGGGAACAGTATTCCATGTGCGGCCGAACCTGCGCCTTGTAAAGTTGCAGGCGGTGTGCCGGCATGAAATACTGTCCCGCTCTGCTGAGCACGCCAAGCTTTTTAGAGGCCAATTTGGCCTTCCCTTCCAAGTGACCACGAAACTGCACGTCACTCGATATGTCGACGCCGAGGATTCCGATACTGGCTGAGGCAACAAGGGGAGTGCCTTGAAACTGAGGGCGTACGACAAAGGGGTTCTTTTTAGCGTTTAACGCGCAAACTTGTGTTTTCTGGGGGTTAAACTGGACTAGATTTAGTCGTCCCCAATCCGAGACTCTGTTCAGCAAAGACTCAACTTCAGACACAAGTTTGTCCCAGCACTCGGAGACGTTTTCCCGAGAAATACTGGCTCGGCCGGTGTAAAGAGCATCACCAGTGCTGTCATCTGCATAGCAATGAATGTTACGGGTATGCAACATATCATTGATATGCAGAAGAAACAGTGTTGGCGATAGCACGCAGCCCTGTGGAACACCAGCATTAATAGGCTTGCAATCGGAGCTTGCACCGTCTACAACGACCTTGATGCTCCGATCTGCAAGAAAGCTGGTGATCCAATCGCACAATTTCTCGGGGAGCCCATAGGAAGGGAGCTTCGAAAGAAGCGCTTTGTGCCAAACCCGATCGAAGGCCTTCGCAATGTCCAAACTAACGGCCAATGTCTCCCCCTTGAACTCTACTGCCTCCACCCATCTGTGAGTGAGGTAGACCAGAAGATCACCAGCTGACCGACCACGGCGAAAACCGTATTGACGGTCACTAATCAGCTGGTGATCCTCAAGGTACCTCATGAGCTGGCAGTTTACAATGGACTCCATTGTTTTCTTTTGACTCCGGGCAGCTACTGAGAATTTCTTGACAGAAAAACTCAATTATTGATTTTTTAGGCCGACCCGGTATTCGAACCCAGGACCTCATGATCAGCAGTCGCACTACTACAACCACTAGACCAACGAGGGAGTGGCATGTAAAAATAACCCAACAGCTGATTGAATACAGTTGTTTCGATAATACAAACGGACACTTCAATTTTATTTTTATATGTATAGATTTTTGATATTATAAAGCGACTAAATAAATCGGATAAGAAATAGCAAGAATATCCAAATGATACGCACGCGATATGTTACAGTCAAAGCCCATAACCGGTCAAAGCCCAATTTGACTGTGAAAATCAGGCAAAAATGGTTTTGACCAAGAACTTTAGTCAAAAACAGTTTTCACTGCTTTTCGTAGTCAAAAGTGGTTTTGACTAGTTATGAGTGTTATGCATATAATTATAATGTACGCGACTTTATAATGTGCCAGTCGCACCTTTACCTACTGTCACTGATAATCCAAGATTTGTGTAATGTTTTATAGACGCAAATAGTCTTATCAAACGAGTACCAGTAAAAAGTAGTTTTGACCCACGTCCTTATGAAAAACTGATTTTACCTGATTTTTGCACTCAAAAGTGGTTTTGACCGGTTATGAGTTTTGACTGTGACATATATACCACGACGCCTCTCCCGAATATGGAAGTTTTTTTTTTTTTTTATAGAAGAGGGGGCAAACGAGCATGCGGCTCACCTGATGTTAAGTGACTACCGCCGCCCATGATCAACCGCAACACCAGGAGAATTGCGGGTGCGTTGCCGGCCCTTTAGAAAGGAGTAAGCTCTTTTCTTGAAGGTCCCCAGGTCGTATCGGTCCGGAAAAATCGCCGGTGGTAAACTATTCCACAGAGAGGTTGTACGTGGAAGAAAACTCCTTGTGGAACGTACAGTGGTGGACCGCCAAGCATCCAGATGGTGTGGATGGTATCGGGACGTTTGCCGTGTAGTGCGTTCACGAAATTTGGCGGCTGGGATTAATCCGAACAATTCCTCAGAGCACTCCCCGTGATAGATGCGATAAAATACGCAAAGAGATGCAACATCTCTTCGCAGCGCCAGTGAATCGAGCCGATCGGAAAGCACTCGGTCGTCGACGATTCGAGCCGCTCTGCGCTGGATGCGGTCAAGTGGAAGGAGCTGGTACTGGGGAGCCCCAGCCCAGAGATAGGAACAGTACTCCATGTGCGGCCGAACCTGCGCCTTGTAAAGTTGCAGGCGGTGTGCCGGCATGAAATACTGTCCCGCTCTGCTGAGCACGCCTTAGAATGCCTACATTATACTGCCTATTATTATGTACAACCAGGTACTGAAGCGCCTTCAGTACCTGGTTGTACATTTAAACCTAGGTATATCAGAACCGAAGGGTTCTAATTATTAGCACCGCGGTTGGAACGAGTGTTTTCGAGAGCCTAAAAGCACAGAATAAATGATAGTACTAGGTACGTAATAAAACTTCGTACCCTAACGTCTCTGTTTACGTAAGGTACCTAGAAAATTTGGTGGTTTTTCTACTTTATATATTTTTTTAAGTTTTATAGATTACAAATCAAAATTTTGACTATATGACCTTGGATTGCATAAAAAGAAAACACGATGTCATGTAATTTTCTCGATAGAAAAAAATTGCAAAGTTGGCTATAATTAGTTACATTTCTCCATGACACCACAATATTTTTACGAATAAGTTCATGGAATTATTTTTAAGGCATAGCAAATAATCATATCTAAGTTCCCATAAACCGTTTTTTAAACCTTATGGATACGAAGTTTTGTTAAATAAAAATGTTGTTTGGCGCTTACTTAGTTTTTTCCGAGCGTGTGCTCGGTATAGCCATCTTCTTATAATTTGCCTACTATGAAGTGATTGCATCACTTTCATTTTGACACTCCCTCAGTCGTCCGTGAGCTTTACCGACAAAAAATAAGCCACGCCCCCAAAACTACGATTCATTTTCAAAACCGACTACTATCATGTATATGTATAATCCACTCGCACACATAATATTGTATTCAAATAGAAAAGTAATTTCACACGCTTTTTCTGAATACGCATTCTTGTCAGGCAGCGCTTACTAGCGTACAGATTAGCGTCTAGTTAGAGCGTGCAAGTGAAACGGTGACTGTTGGCCGAACGCTACTGTTTAACTTCTAATTCTACTGTTCACCGTTGCACATTGTGCGAAAATTAGAGCCCACAATGCTTATGTAAGGTCGTTACTATTAGCTATATCGGAAGACCTGCTTTAGACGTTAGTAACACACTTTCGTCAGAACACCATTTATATCAGAATGTTACAGAGTCAAGTTACAGCATTAAAACTTTCCACAGCTGGGTACCGGCCTGTTTTCATTTCTGAGAGGGATTAAGGACAGGGAAGTGTCCGCCACGGGGTTAGCGAATTTTATAAGCCATCGTAATTTAAATAATTGGAGCGGAGCTCCCATGGAGCAAGAAAATGATTCTTTGAAATCTGTGTCCTCCTTAACCTAGGCCAATTTACATAATGTTTTCGGCAATATTTATAGCTGAAGGCTCATAAGGTTTGTAAACAATAAAAATTTGAATTTGATTTTTTTTTTCTTTTACTATCTCTTCTCTAATTCTAATCTAATCAATCCGCTAATTTACATCTGCGCAATGCCACACCATTTGATTAAATCTTTTGTTGAAATAAAGATAGTTATGACTTTAGACTTTACTCAGCTCCGTTTATGATGCTAGCAAAAGGTTTTACCTTTTCATCTGTATCAGCCCTAGTTTCCTACTCATGCAGGCTTCCTTACGATGTTTTTCTCACAGCCGAGCAGGTGGTAATCGTCACTTAAAATTTCAATTTATAATCTCATTCGGTGCTAGCGGGTAACGAACTCGGGTTGCTCGAGTTTTAAAATAGCGCCTAGTGCTTCTGAGTTTGGTATGGTGAATGTAGAGAACCGGAGACTCTTTCTAATTGAAACGAGGCATTCCATTCTAGACCTCAGAGGTGACAACACATCATTTAGATTCTTAGTTGAAGATAGATATAAATGTCTATGGGCCATAGCATCCACTTAACATATGCTAGTTCTACACCCTTATTCTATACAAAAATACAAAGAGAGTCCGGTGCGTTTGGTGATTGTTGTGTATTGATGATCGATGCATGGCTTGTATGCATTCATTTTCTTTCATCATCAGCCTTCACAAGCCCACTGCTGAACATAGGCCTTCTCAAGGAATGCCAATAAGTACGATCCTGAGCCGCCTGCATTCATCGACTTCCTGCATAACTAACCAGGTCGTCACGTCAACTAGTAGAGGGCCACCCTACACTTCGTTTACAGGTACGAGCTTGTCTCTCGAGGACCTTTCTTTCCCATCAGATGACAGTTCCTTAAGCTATATTTCCTTTAATAAATAATAAGAAAACAATTTCAATTCGAATTCATTAATTCAAAAAACAATAAAATTGAAATTCAAAACTCACGTACAATGTTAACACGCTGACAATAATATATTGCATACTCGAACGTGAAACAAGAAAGGCATTACTGTCAACTTCACAAGGCCACGCTACCCGTTGTCATTAAATTAGTTATAAGTACTATTTTTATACCGCACTAATACGTAAAGAAAGGTACAAATAAATATCAAGAGGAAACACTAACGAATAAAACTGATGCTTTTGAATAAAACATAGTTCACCTGTAAGTGGATACTGTGGCCCATAGACGTCTAGATCGATTAGAAATCCAAACACAGATGCGTTATCACCCCTGAGGACTTAAATGAAATGCCTTGTTTCCAGTAAGGATTGTCTCACTATACAAAACACAGCAGCATTGCACTGCTATTTTACGCTGGTATTCTGCGGGAGCGTGGTCCTTCCCCGGTCGAGCCGACCTATTCGTGCTACAACTATAATATAGCTGCATGTCTCTACCAATAAGTATTGTGATATCAAAATTCCAATAAAAATATTGAAATGCTATAACGTAATAAAAATACGCAAGCGCTAATAACGGTAACGTAAATTTAGCAGCTATAGGTTTATAAACACGAAAATAGGTCGAAACAAGTCACTCATGAGTCTAATTAAAGACGTTCAAGAGTTAATATCAAGTATGACAATAGGAGTGGCCTAGATGCAGATCTATTTTTGTCTCCCGTTCTCGGGTACAGATAGGCGTGAGATACATTGCGATTTTGCTAACAAAAACAGTGTTGCAACTAATTTTTTAATTTAAAAAAAAAACGAGTAGTCCAGTCCACTGAGATCTAAGATGGACTGATAACGAGTCGTTACCAGTACTAAGGTGGTTTTAGTTCTCATCTCTCACCATACGAAACACAACAGCAATATGCTGTTATCATCTTGTGATAACAGCATATTGCTGTTGTGTTGTGTTGCAGTATTCATTGTGAGTGTGATCCTTCCCCGGTCAGACATAATATACGTTGTGAGTCTTTCACATAAAAAATATCTCGTCTTTAGAAAACTTACACACTTTTAACAATCTTGTATTATTCCGATAAGGGAAGGCTTTATTAATAACCGTTTAGGCAATCAATATTCTAAATTAAATAAATGAGGCCACTTATGGGCCCTGAGAAACCCGCACATCTCAATTTATTGTGAACTTGACCTATATGTTGACCCAATAAATTTATAAAAAAATTGATAGACAGGGAATTAGATGTGACCACCCTGTATCGTAATTGTTTCTTTTGTCGATGCACATTATACAGAGTGGCTCAAATAACTTTGACAAGCAGTTTCGTAAATTATTAATGTTATTTTAGGAGTATATTAAATTAACTTAAAAACCATAACCATACACCTCAGTTTTTCATAAGAATTCCTATTAATCTACAAAATAACCTCGTTAAATATACATAATACATAGATACCCAAGCTTTTTCTACAAATAATGTGTATTACCAATCTGCCAAAGGTGTCGATTAACTTTAAAGACAATTATGGTGGATTTTTTTCTTTTAAACAACGTTACCCACACTAGGATTTTCTCCTGTACCGTGGAGGCAGTTTACAAACATAAATTGCACACGGACTAACATCCAGATTCGGAACAATTATTTGTAGGCCATACAAATACATGTTCCATGCGGGATTCGAACCAGCGGGTACCCCAGCGTAGCCACTCATTGCTAAGCCAATGCGCCACCTTGCTGTCAATGATTATAGGTAAATAAATAATATCCATAATATACAAAGTCAAAATCAAAATCAGTATATAACATAAATTCGTAATTGCATAATAAATACTCATTGTAAACACGCGCGCTAAAGTCATTAATGTGATTGTCAGTTGCAATTGTACATCCTTATAAGTATATCACGTCCTTGGCAGTGAAGGATATCAAGTGGAAACCTAGACATTGGTGAAATTATAGACATTTCAAATACATGTAAAATCTCCCGTACACACACAGCACGGCAAACGCTTTCCTGCTCCAAAGTCAAGCAAAACGTATATCCTAACGTCGCTTAATATGACATAAACTACAAACTAACTTTCAAGATCCGCGTCCCTACAAAGGGCGCGCTTGCGTTTAAGAACAGCAATAAAATATGTTTTACAACTATAGCTTCCGTCCGTCACTTTTACTCTCGACGCCTGCATCCGTGAAATACTAGCGAAGTGCGCCATTATGTTATTGTAATGACGCCATCCTATTATCATTTACTTAATGGCTTTTAAAGAAGTTCCATTTTTTATGTTTACGGCTAAGATTTTTGTAAATCGTCCAAGCATCCATTACAGCCCATAAAAGTTCAATGCTGAGTATAGGCCTCCCTCATAGAATGCCTCATGGGAGGATTTTGTCCCAGTTTCGTAAGCGGGTTGGTAACCGCAGTTTTTATTATTATTTTGCGTTGTTTTTTTTATAGAATAAGGGTGACAAACGAGCACACAGTCCACCTGATGGTAAGTGGATGCTATGGCCCATAGACTCTTTCCCTTACACTTAGCGGAGCGTGCCTCCCATTGGAGGACTAAAGACGCATCCACCAGTATCTCGTTCCCCCTTACCAGGCAAGCCCGTGCGGGGAAGGAAGGAAAGCGAGGGGAATTATGTCAACCAACCCAACTAACAAATACATCAACAAATATGAAATGCAAGGGTGTGCGTTGGCGCAACCACTGATGAGGGTAGTCTGTAAGTCTGAAATATAACGAAATGAAAAGACCCATAGATCATCTACAAAGCATGTTCTATATTAATATTGAACAACAACAAAAAATATCTAAAAAGTTAATCGTAATAAATGCGTTGCAAATTTGTTCACAATAATGATTCAAGTGGCAGCCATCGCCCTTTTTGGGAATTTTAAAGGGAAGTAAGTTTACGTGTAGCTTGATATACCTGAGTCTACAATAATCTGAAATATTACGTAAATTACATAGAGCTCTCTCCGTTTCTCTTCGCTAATTTATCCTAGATTAAGAATCAAAACGCAGCAGATGCGTTATCACCCCTGAGGACTGAGATGGAATGCCTAGTTTCTAGTAAAAAAGGGGTCTCCGGATCTCAATGTCTATACATATCTATCATAATATAGCTGCAGCGTGACTCTACCACGTTTAAAATCACTCTTATCAGGAAGATGCTGCCGAACTGTTTAAATTTCCCTCTGTTGTCTCTTACGACATCCTCGGGTGTAAATGTAATATGGGGTAGTGGATATTTTTACACGGCTACTACACGGTTAATAGAATAGAATAATTTTTATTCATTAAACATTACAAGAACACATATTTTTTATAAGACAGGGTGACAAACGAGCACACAGTCCACCTGATGGTAAGTGGTTGTTGTGGCCCATAGACATCTACATCTATCCTTGATTACGAATCAAAACGCAAATGCGTTGTCAACCCTAAAAACTAAGATGGAATGCCGCATTTCTAGTAAAAAGGCTCTCTCTCTAGTAAAAGGGGTTCTCTACACTCACCATACGAAACAACAATTTTATCGAGTATAATTTTATGTTTTTTCATTTCCCACGTTTCGGGCACTTTACAGCACCCATGGTCACAGGGAGAAATGAGATATTTGACATCCCGATGTCATAGTAACCGAAAGCTACCTTCAATTTTTAACTATTAATATTTGGACTGATCTACGCAGAACGAGCTAACAGTATCTTAAAGTCTCGCAGTAGTGTGCTAATTAAAGAATCCCAAGCAGATGGTAGCACCAGCCATCTTCTCTATTGAAATAAGGATGTTTTTAATTTCAATAGCCTCGCGAATCATTCTTGTGTTCTTTTGCGAGGATTTGATATAATGGCTGGGACAATTCTGAACATATTGACATAGTGTAGACTTCCCGAAACGTCCGTGCTTTCACATCAGCGATATAATGTTCTTCCACGTGGGATTTATGGATCTTTTTGTTTGTCCTATTTAAGAGAGACTACATTCACAATCAAGGTTGTACACTCCTGTATCTCGTATCGGAATATTACATTTGACGGATGGTAAGAACTGACTAATCTTCTTCGATGGCTTGTAATATGTTCCTATGGGATAAAATCGGTAACATTAGTTTATTCCATATATTGAAATTCTTTTAGTATTGTAATATCTGTAATAGATTTGAAAAAATCTTTCCAAGGAAGAACCTACAAAAAACCAAACAATATTTTTTCTTTAATAATAATTATAAATATAATACACTTCAGGTGGTCTCATAATAATGTGGTTAAAATATATTGAAATAGAATACGTGTAAAATGTAACTATTTAAACGACGAAACGAGATTATGATATTCTTCAATCCACTCAAAAGGGTTATTTAAATTCATTTTCATGTTTATTTTACTGCTGGTTCAGAAAGTACTTCGACAATACAATTTTTTTTCTTTCCATTCGACAGTGAAACTGTTTTCATTTTAATAGAATTAAGTATTTTTAATTGCAGCGTACATTTGTGTCTTAAAATTACAAAACAAAGTGTAATCTGTGACGGTCGACAGTTTATAGGGCGACAGATCTGTACAATGTAAAAGTTAGGGGATAATCCAAATGCCTTCGCATTATTTTTTATGTATTTTGTACGTGTTAGACGAACCAAGCTGTATAATAGTCGCAGCACGAATGGATCGTCACGACCAGAAAAGGACCATGCGCACACGGAATAGCGATTGTGCGAGTGAAATAACAGTTTTTATACGGTTTTATTGATGAGAACCGGAAACACTTTTTTTTAACGAGGCATTCCACGTTATAAGTTATTAATCCAGTGGTGACTACATAGTATTTTCGATTCTTAAACACCGATAAATTGTCCCTGTGGGCCACAGCATTCACTCACCATCAGGTGAACTTTGTTTGTCACTTTTATCAAAATTGTAATATTTCCAATCACAAGTTGTGAGAATTGGATATGACAATTTAAACGGGTTTTTCAGTCTTATCCGTAGATCAGCAGGATGTGTTACTAGTTAATTACAGGAACAGGGGTTTAAAAGAATATTTAAGAAGGAATAAAACTATATTTTATTTTTTTTATAGAAGAGGGGGCAAACGAGCATGCGGCTCACCTGATGGTAAGTGACTAACGCCGCCCATGATCAACGGAATTGCAGGTGTGCTGCCGCCGCAGACAGGCCAACTTCGACTAAATATTTTGTTTGTTAAACACAAAATATAGGACAACCTCTCTTTGTTATAGATTACCCGACTCCGGCCAAAGCCGCTAGAAAATGTTTACATCGCCTTAGATAAGGCACCCAGGACCGGATCACTGTAGTGTGCCGTGAAGAATGCCCGGGTAAAGGGGTGTAACCCGAGGTCTGAAACCTGCTGGGCAGAAAGCCCACGCAGAAGACGACACCAAAAGAAAAGGAGTAAGCTCTTTTCTTGAATGTCCCTTAGTCGATCAAGTAAATAAGTGTGATAAACGACCACACAGTCCACCTGACGGCAAGTGGATGCTGTGGTCCATACTTATACATCTATCTTCGATTATGAATCAAAATGCAGATGCGTTTTCAAAATGTAGTTGCATAGTGACCTTGAGGACTACGATAGAATGCTTCATTTCCTTAAAAAGGGGTTTCCAGTATTAAGCTGATATTTTACCCTTGTATTCTGAGTATTCATACTACAACCATAATATATATAGCTGCAGCATGGCTCTACAACGTATTTACTTACTCAACTTATTGTGAGAACAAAATGAAAGTAAGTCAATGTACTGCCGCCCGGCATTCCAAATCAAAGTCACCCGGAACGTCACACGGAACAAAAGGCGACAATCGGTGCGGGAGCAACACCAATCTAAATTTGTACAGGGGGCGCAGGAGTGTGGCCCAATTGTGACGCGCACGCGCCGCTTTGCGGATGCAAAATGGCGGCTCAACGAACCGCTTCCGTCCCGAAGCCAACAAGTGCATCCGAAATTGATACGTCACGTCCATCCGTAACGCGATCGGAAGTCGACGGGTTTCTCACGTCATAATTGAAATAAGTCATTCAATTTTGGCTTATAAGAATGTTTTATAACAGACATTTAAGCCGCCTATAACCCACCCCTCTGTTGGGCACTGACATCCTCACAATTTTGACAGAGTAATGGATCCGGGAAGTCTCAAGAATGCGCAGAGTAATGTATTGTTGGAATAGTCTTACTAGATTTTATTTGACTATTTCCGATACCAAATTAACGCTTAATTATATAAGTCGAATAATAATTCTCTACCTATGAAATAGCTGCGCTGCAGTATTGGACATTTCGAATCAAAATAATTATTGTTTTGGTAAGAATTCTAATTTAAAATTAATTTTAATGACAAAAAAATGGAATTCTTTTTTCAAAATCAGTCATTTGTTTATTGATCAGCGTTATGATTACATCGCATTTAAATCTTTTTGTCATCATGGAAACGTTAAAAATTCGAGTAATTATGGAATATGAGTCCCGGCGTGGCAGCAACACGGTACAAGCGGCGCTCAACATCAACGAGGTTTACGGAGCGAATACTACAAACGAACGCACCACGCTTCCGTTCTGAAAATATCGACCTGAAAAATGAATCCCGTAGTCGTCCGAAAACTTTGGTCGACAATTACGATTTAAAGGCGGAAGGAGAGGTTGAAAGTTCCCGTCATCCACCGTACTCACCAGACCTTACGCCTACAGATTTGTATTTTAACAGAATTTGGATAACTTTTGGCGGGGAAAAAATTCAATACCCAAGAGGCAGTACACAAGTTTTTGCCCTTGAAGAATTTGTTGTCTCCCGTCCAGCTGATTTCTTCAAGAAGGGCATCAATAATCTCCCACTGGGTTGGTAAAATATAGAAAAAAAATACGTTAAGTTATTTCATAAAAAAGCAGCAATTTCATAGGTAAAGGTAAAACCTAAATAAGGTAAAACCTAATATTTAAAAACATATTTTCCATAAATATTGGCCGCTGGGCTGTTGCGCCTTTCAAACGTATTCTGAGCAGATTGCAATGAAATAAACGACGTCCAAAACGGTCTTGTTAATCAAGTTTTTGTTTTAAAACTTCAAATAAAGTGTAGAAGGTAGACCAACTCTTTCTTAGATTCAAATTTGGGTGCAAGAACGGTAGCCGATAAATCACGCTATCGTGTTATAATGCAATCATGCGCTAACACGCTTCTACGCGAATGGAAATACGAGTACATCATGTTCGATTGTAACAATCTATAATGTAACCTTGACCCATCACGCTGGTATTACGTTTTTTAACATCTATACTTTGATCTATTCATTTAAAAATGGCGTCGCTAATGTGTCATATGTCTGGTTTGTCGCTAACGTTGACGTAACAGTTATAAAACAGTTGGTATTACAGAAACAGTTTGTTCTGCAATTCGTCTCAGTCTGATTGTCGTTTGTAGTAATGCGCGGCATAACCGTTAAATTTTTTTATAAAGAAGTAAGTAACAAATGAACATAGAGTCTAGCTAATGGTAAGTGGATGCAGCCATATATATCTACAATTAAAGATGCAGATCACCTCTGAGGTTTAAGATGAAATTCCTTGTTTCTAGTAAAAAGGATCTCCGGTTCTCTAGACTCACTATACGAAACGCATAAGCATTAAGCTGTAGTTCGTGCCAAATCGATTGAGAAAAACGGATGATGAGCCGAGTGTCAAAAGGCGTAACTTATAAAATCTCACGAATTTTATTAAATTTATAAAAAGTTATTTAAATAAAATTTATAAATTGTTATCACATAAAAATAGTTCTTTATAATTAAGACTGTAGCTACAGTGGCGCCACCCTTATTTAGCGCTTTCCTACTGACACTTCTTTATACAGAGTCTGTACTCCTTACCTCTACACTCCGTAGAAGAATAGTTGAAAATGTATCCTTCTGTAAGCAGTAAATAACTATATATAATATATAATAAATGTAGATATATATAAATAATTTAATTTAATTTATATAAATTTAGATGTGATAACAATATTTGAATATTGATATTATTCAGACTTCTAGGTCAGCACATATATTTTGTTTTTTTGTTTCTTAAATAATATTGTCTGTGATTCCTATAAACACCGTAAAATCTTACGGTACATCGCGAAAAATGTGTTATATTTTATATTTCAATTTATGGTAAGTAACGCAATTCATTTAATAACAGTTTAATATTTAAAAAATATTTGAAGCATTATAATCACCATATTGAGCTTTTGCAAATTCATCCCTTTAAAATAAACAAAACGCACGTTACGTCAGTTTATTCTAAAAGAAACGTGACAATGGAAGCCAGAGATACCTCACTTTTTTTGGGCCGGCCCGCATGCACCGCATAAAAATAAAGTTCTTATATAATATTGAAAATAAAGTTTTATCTTTTGAATAAGTACGTACTTACTCGGAGTCGCTATCTCTTGAATCTTTATATGTGTTATAAATTAATGATTTTTCGTTTTAAATGAATAAAGTACTTTATTAAAATAGACGATTTTTCTTCCACAGCGATCTTTTACATAACTTTTTAATAATAGTTAATAAATATATATTATATCAATCATTATTAAAAAAATAAAATAAAAAAGTCATTAAGTATATAAGTAAGTATAAGTAAAGAAAGTACTACATATAAAAAGTGCCTATATATTGAAGGTTTGTAGCCCCTGGTTAAACCGAAAGGTCAATGTACGTTTTTCTCAATCGATTTGGCACGAACTATACTATTTTACATTGGTATTTTGTGAGAGCGTGGCACTACCCCGGTCGAGCCACCCCTTATTATCTATCATATCCGAAGATCCTATCCTAATCGTCATTAGGAATCAAATTGCAAAAACGTTGTCATATCACATTATGGTTGCCACTTTGGTCGTTGCAGGAAAAGGAGTCATCTCTCGCCGGACAAGGTTTTCAGCCCGAGGTGCGGTCAACGCTTCGTGTGGTAGTACGGAGTTATAATATATATACTAGAGTAGTAAGTATTAACGTGGTAGAGCCATGCTGCAGTTATATTAGTAGTATAGTTGTAGCACGAATGGGTCTGCTCGACCGGGGAAGGACCACGCTCTCACAGAATACCAGCGTGAAATAGTAGCTTAATGCTGCTGTATTTCGTATGGTGAGTGTAGAGAACCGGAGACCCCTTTTACTGGAAACGAGGCATTCCATCTCAGTCCTCACGGGTGACAACGCATCTGCATTTTGTGTTGTAACTGAAGATACATGTAGATGTCTATGGGCCGCAGCAACCACTTACCATCAGGTGGGCTGTGTGCTCGTTTGTCACCCTATCCTATGAAAAAAAAGTATTACGGAAATTTTAATAGCGTGATTTAGGCTTCGGTTCGTTTTCGCTTGTGTCGCGGTGCTGACGCTGCCACACACCCCTGAGGACTGAGATTTAATGCCGACTTATCAGTAAAAAGGGTCTGGCTCTCTACATTTACCATAAGAAGCCCACAACTGTGTGCAACCATTAGCATTATACTGCAATTTCACGTTGGTATTCTCTTCAAACGTTTTCCTACCCCGTTCCTCCAACCTATTCGTCTCGCTATATATAAAATAAAGCCAATTTAAATACGTCGTTACATTTTGAATAAGCTTCCCTTACGTGATGGATCCACGCTGAGACGAATTATAGCTATGTTTCGACATCACGAATGGGCCGGTTGAATGGGAAATTGACCATGCTCTCCCCGAAAATCAGCGAAATTGTATATATACAATTTGAATAACCACATCATCCATTTAGTCTTAAGTGAACGGTGTGCTCGTTTGTGACCCTTTTTCAACCGACTTCAAAAAGGTGGAGGTCAGGAGGGTCAATTTGACTGTATGTTTTTATGTGTTACCTCAGAACTTTTTTTTTGGGTGAACTAAATTTCATCAAGATCTGACCAGTAGTTTTCGAGTTATCCTTTAAGAATGCGTATTTAATTAACTTCGAATACATTGATTATGTTCTCATTTTATTTATATTAAAGTCGGTGGTACAAAATTTTTAATTTGACAATTTGTATAAAGTCTATATTCTTAACACTTTAACTTCTCAAAACTTATGAAATCAATTAACAGCGAGATACTATTATCGCGCATAGAATGCACACAATGATATCACTTATTCTTTATAATCGACAGTAACCAAATAGTCAAGGCTACGGACCGCATACTTGAAGGTACAACTGAAATTATTAAGTGTAATTATAATTACTAATTTATCACGTTCTCGAGAGTTTAGGAAAACGGCGTAATAGAAACCGACATATCTAATAAAATATTTCAGTCAATAAACAGACATGTCTCATAAAATATTTCAGTCAGTGAAACAGACATGTCTGATGGTTGAATGGACGGATGAATTCCAGCGATCCCGGGCAGCAACCGTTGCTACGTCACTGAAGGTTTCATATCCCGCACAAACACGTATTTGTACAAAGTTACTTGTGAATCAATTTTTTCCGATCTGGTTGATGGTTCATGTGCAACATGTTTTTCTCTAAAACGACTACCCAGTACCCACATTATTCAGGTCATGATATTCCTAGTGGGGGTTAACATAAATAACAACGAAAGAAAATAATCTATTTATTTAAAAAAATACTACAGAAAAGATTTACACAGTTAGTATTTAAAAATCTAACTGTGAACTGACAGAGCCACGCTACAGCTATATTATAGTTGTAGAACGTATAAGTCGGCTCAACCGGGGCAGGACCACGCTCTCACAGAATACCAGCGTAAAATAGCAGCGTAATGCTGCCATGTTTCGTATGGTGAGTTTAGAGAACCGGAGACCCTTTTTTACTGGAATCGAGGCATTCCATCTTAGTCCTCAGGGGTGACAACGCATTTGCATTTTGATTCTTAATTGAGGATAAATGTGGATGTCTATGCTACAACAACCACTTACCATCAGGTGAACTGTGTGCTCGTTTGTCACCCAATGCTATAAAAAAAAACTACCCTTAAAAGTGGAATAACTTAGCAATCACTACTATTTAGTGGCAAAAGTAGTTAAGAGGGTGGTGCTGGTGACTAATAAGACGGACTCCAAGTAATAGACGAATAATATTAGACTTATGAAAAACCTAAACATCACACACCGATCCTAAGTTGATTATTTAATTTTATCCCCACGTTCCTGATAGTGTCCTGTACTAGAATAAAGTTATTAAATTATTGTATTTTCATCAGTGCCAGATATGTGTATAAATCAAGTAAAAACTAAAATATTTTTCAATTTCAGTCCTGTTTTCTAGATACACTAACCGCATATGTAACTTTGTAATCCCATATAAACATATAGAATTACAAAGTTACATTTGCAATGAATGAATCAGTGTACCTGTAAATGTATAATATAATGGAATAAGTGTAGATAGGTACTTTGTTTGTAATCAATAAGTAGAAGGTACCAGAAGGAAAAAAGTAGAACTATCTGCAAAAAGAAATGAGATGCCATCAAAAACACACTATGTAATAAACAGACGAAACAGTCTGTTTTCATGCGATGGTCATGTCAATCAATCTATATATTTAAAACATAAACGATTTTTAATATTGATATAGTCACCATAAGATGTTGTTAGGTTAGCTAATTACGTAATAAGTTAAAACAAAATCACCCTTAAGTAGGTAGAATAACTTAATCGACTTGGTATTACATGGATCTCACAACTTTTTACGGCAGGACTGTGTAAAAAAACCCAAGTCTCGCAACTTGAGTTTTTTTACAATCTGTGTTTTTGATGACATTAAAATTTTCTGTTACATAGATAGATACTGTCTTACTATCTAGTACGCGTAGTTAAGAAGAAAGAAGTCAATAGTTTTCTACATAATAATAGGTGCAATATCGTACACCCAGGTATAGAAGAATTTCCATTAATATATTGAGTTGTTCGTCCCTACGTCAAGAATTACGACTTCAAGCGTTATTCTTGAAGCGAAATAATAAAAACACAACAGATTAAAAATAAACCGCGAACTTGAAACTAAGCTTTGCAGGGGCATGTTGAAAATAGACATTGCAGCGGTCGGGAGGTGCGACGCGTCAAAAGATCGCTAGATTTAGCGTTAGTGGACACCCGCCGCTTCTTTAAATATTCTCCATACGTGTTCATCATTAACTAAGCAGATGTAAGATATATTCATCATTAACTGAACAGGGTGGCAAAGTAAAAGATCAATAAAAACCCGCGTAAAAGAACATAGCTGATGTGGAGAATCAACGCTCCGGGAAATTTGCAGTCTGCGAACACGTACAAGATCGGCCCCGTCACTTTATTAGATTTGATAGACTTATCCTCGGTAAAGAATACCGATACCTTCCAAGGATTATTCGTGAGGCTATTGAAATCACAAAACATACTAATTTCAATAGAAAGGATGGCTGGATGTTATCATCTGCTTGGGATCCTATAATTAATAAAATTAAGTCCCAACCCAAGCATACAACTGCAAGACTTCAAGATACTATATACTAAGTTCATACTGCGTAAATTGGAACATAAATTAATAATTTTAATCTGTAGGTAGGTAGTAATTATGACATTGTGACGTTGAAGTTGAACATCTCAGTCCGAGTGACCATGGGTGCTGTAAAGAGCACGAAACGCGTATCGATATCGTGTCGTAATCGTATACGCGATAAAATCCGTAAAAACTAGTTTTATTTAAATGTGTAGTGTTCGCGTAAATATAAGAAATCATTGAGTAGAGTAGGGTTTAAGAATATCCACTATCCCACACTGTCCCGTGAGTGTCATAAAAGACGATAGAAGAAAAAGGACCAGGAGATGGGCATCAGCTTCCTTATAACAACTACAAAACAATAAAATCTGCAATAGCCAACCCTGCCTACCAAGCGTGGCAACTATGGCAAATATACCCATAAAGCAATCTGTGGGGAGGCCTATAACGTTGAACTTTTGATAGACTGTAATGGTAAGGGTAACGTATATATATTTACACGCCGATTCTCAGACACTTTTTTTTATAGGACAGGGTGACAAACGAGCACACAGTCCACCTGATGGTAAGTGGTTGCTGCGGCCCAAGTACATCTACATCTATCCTCGATTACGAATCAAAATGCAGATGCGTTGTCACCCGTGAGGACTAAGATGAAATGCCTCGTTTCCAGTAAAAAGGGTCTCCGGTTCTCTACACTCACCATACGAAATACAGCAGCATTAAGCTACTATTTCACGCTGGTATTCTGTGAGAGCGTGGTCCTTCCCCGGTCGAGCCGACCCATTCGTGCTACAACTATACTACTAATATAACTGCAGCATGGCTCTACCACGTATACGCTTGCAACAATTATGTAAGATGAGGTAGGCAGAGGTCTAGAGCCGCGCGAATGGTGTCACGTTTTGTCGTAACCGGCGGGTTTGATGTTTTATTTTCTCACCAAGAACAGCCAATATGGCCGACCTAAACTGAATGACTGGCCCAAGTTGGCTATTCTAGACGGTTTTTTGTTGCTGGACTGTGAAACTGGTCACTCTGCTACCGAAACGTGAACAAAGACAAACTGGCCCTTCCGAAGTGCTAGTTAATTTGACCCATCTCGGTGCAAGTCCGACAAAAACCGTCCTTGTGTCCGCATCTTCCCCACGAAATCACTTAGTTTCGTTTAAAGTTTGCTAAATGTAATACAGTTAAAGAAAGAAAGTTTTTAACGTGGTAGAGCCATGCTGCAGTTATATTAGTAGTATAGTTGCAGCACTAACGGGTCGGCTCGACCGGGGAAGGACCACGCTCTCACAGAATACCGGCGTCAAACAGTAGCTTAATGCTGCTGTGTTTCGTATGGTGAGTGTAGAGAACCGGAGACCCTTTTTACTTAAAACGATGCATTCCATCTTAGTCCTCACAGGTGACAACGCATCTGCATTTCGATTCGTAATCGAAGATAGATGTATGTAGATGTCTATGGGTCACAGCAACCACTTACCATCAGATGGACTGTGTGCTCGTTTGCTACCCTGTCCTATAAAAAAAGCTAACTCGTGGTTAACAAAGCATTTTTTTAAATAGTGATTTCTTATATTTACGCGAACACTACACATGGAATAAAACTATAATAGTTCTATCTAATAAGACTAGGTTAAAGGACTTAGTGACGTCCCGGCATTACAATAAAGTAGTATAATGTATTTTTTTACATAAAAAGCAAGTGACTAACGAACTTACAGTCGTCCACTTGATGGCAAGTCGCTCTTGCAGGCCGTGGAGACCTGGGACCAACTTCAATTAAAGAAGGCAACACTTGTGTTATAATCTCTTAAGACTAAGATGGAAAGTCTCTCAGCATGTAATTACATTTGCTTCCTTTACTCTTCAGACCGAAATATAGTAGTGTACGTACTGCTACTTGGCGACAGGAAGGCGTATAGAAGGATATTATGGAATCCGAAAGCTACCAGATCATCAAGGCAGCAAGACCATCTCGTTTACGTAAAATATCCAGGTAGGGTCGTGAATCGTGATGTCATATCCTACCTACAGCTGGAAGCCCAGTTCCGCGCTATATAATAATAATAATTCTTTATTTCAGATGTCAAAGTTCCATAAGTTGTTAGTATGACTTAGCTTAGGTTAGTAATTAAGAACATTAAATAAAATAAAATTATATCAAAACTAAAACCAAATTGAAACCGAAAATGAACCGAAATTTACAATAAAATCAAACTAAAATTTATTTTTTAATTAAATTGAATTTAATTTAGTCAAAATAAAATAAAATATCGAAATAAAGTCAATTTGAATATAATTTAATCCAATACTAATAAAAATATTAATTACTTTGCAACCTTCCGTATATAAAACACAATGATGTGTCTTACCTGGATTGAAGAGCACCTCCCGCCCTCCCTCAATTGCATGCACTAACTCCGTCACCACTGGTCCAGTGGTAGTCAGGAGTTAGTGTTCGGGAGTATGTGCTCAGGAGTTAGTGATCGGGAGTAGGTGCTCTTCAGTCCAGGTCAGACACATCATTGTATTTAGTTAGCGGAAGGTTGCAAATTAATTAATATTTTTATTATAATGAATTTCCGCAAAGTAACGCCTGATTGTATCAATAATCCAATAATTCCACGAAATAACAGTTAGAAGTGTATATTCTGTGCCAATGAAGGGTACTGGCCTCTCACGGATAGTTATGATAAGACCTAAACGAACGGATTCTCAGCGAATGGACACTAGTGTTTTGACTCGCACGCCTCTAATAACGGTTAACGGATAAATTGCTGTACAATTTACGTCTATTACTTAATCGAAATATATATAGCGTGAACCGTGAATTAGCGCCCGCATGTCTGTCTGTTTGTCGGCATCCCTCTCGGAAGCAAACTGTACTTAATTTACATACGGTCGGGAATTCCGAGATACAATTGCGAACTTATTGTCTTTGAATCACGCCCCTATCGCCATGTACTGTTTCTTTGATTGCTGTAATGGCATATTTCGTTTTATTGCAGGTCTACGGTGAGAATCGTAAACATCCATATATAGACTTAAAAATTAACTACATATATGGGGTTTTGCAAATATTATGTTAGCTATGTCTAGGATTTTTTAATAGAATAAGTGTGACAAACGAGCACATAATCTACCTGTGGCCCATAGATATCTACATCTATTCTTAATTAAAAATCAAAATGGAGATGCGTTGCCACCCCTGAGGAAAAAGATGTAATGCCTCGTCTCCAGTAAAAAGGGTTTAACGATTCACACGATTCAAACCCAGCTCCGAGTACTTTTGTCCACTAAGTCGGTAATACGGTAGTCATACTAGTAAATTATAATTCGACAGAATTTTCATTACAAACCCGTTTCCCTATCAGACTTAAGCGATGCTGTCTCAGACGAGTGAAACATGACTACTACGTGTAGCTTATGCTACGAACTTTTTTTGTTGGAAATAAAATATACTTTAAGACTCGGTAGTAAGTATGTTCTGATTCACTTACAATATTAGTAAAGTAAAGTAAAGTAAAGTAAAGTAAAGTTACAGCCTATATACGTCCCACAGGCACAGGCTTGCCCTAATTTCTGAGAGGGTTTACAATATTAGTCACACGTATTTTAGTATTGCGCCACAATTTACTTGGTGGAAGGTCTTTTTTTCAGTATTACGAGTCTGTCTGTTTTTTTTTATAGGATAGGATGACAAACGAGCACACATTCCGCCTGATGGTAAGTGGTTGCTGCGGCCCATAGACATATACATCTATCCTCGATTACAAATAAAAATGCAGTAAAAAGGGTCTCCGGTTCTCTGCACTCACTATACGAAACACAGCAGCATTAAGCTACTTTTTCACGGTGGTATTCTGTGAGAATATGGTCCTTCCCTGGTCGAGTCGACCCATTCATGCTACAACTACACTATTAATATAACTGCAGCATGGCTCTACCACGTATAAAATGATGGATTGTTGGGAACCACTCTCCTAATATACGTTTCTTCCGCAAAGTAGCAATGATAAATGGAATGTCCGAGAGCTATAACACCAGACATAAAATATGAAAACCATAAATATCTTGCGTTATGCATTTCAGTGGCATTTAGTGCATTGTATGCTCGTTTACTCTGTTTTATTATTTCCTTTATAATATTATCTTTATATATTTTACTTTATGTTATTTCCATAAAAATAATTTAATATATTACTTATTCTCTTTCAAATGAGATTTATATCGACGGAATATACTCGCCAGATTTTAATGTTAATATGTTAAAAATTCTAGTACCTAATCCTGGTGTTGTCACATTACACGTCAGACAGACAAAAAATAATTGTAAGGGTTTCGTTTTTAAGATAACGAAACGCTAAAATTATTAAAATTTGCGACATTTTGAATTCTTAGTTGTTTTGCTTTAAATTTTCCCGCCTTTTTATGTTATTTTTCAAAGAATTGATACCTAAATAATTATAAGAGACGCAGTGATATTGCGTCTTATTTTATATACCCACCAGAATTATTTTAAAATGGTTAAATGAGAATGAATGAATATAAGAGGGAACTGAGTCATTGTAATTTGGTAATTGACATTCGTGTTGGGTTTCCACCATTCATACCATAATATTATGTGTATTCATTCTTCAGATTTATTCGCACGTATTCTATAGGTACTGTACATTTTGGCCAATTTGATACAGTTACTTGCAATCAAATTTCAAGGTTCAATGCACCGGTCGTTTGGTACGACGCTGGCAGATTGGTAAAATTGCATCCTTTTCAACGAATTCCTTCCCTTGCGAATCAATTATTTCTCACAACAGTTTAATTGTTTCGAAACAGTTTCGTAGTCGGTAAGAATTAACTAAAACTTTATTGACGTTAAATCAATTAAGAAAAATAACAGAATAACCTCGTGGCGTCCATCCATACCGATAGCCATTTTAATAAAGAGTTCGGTCAAGTTATCTTTATAGAATATGGGTGACAAACAAGCACACAGTCCACCTGATGGTAAGTGTTTCTGTGGCCCAGAGACATCTACATTTATCCTCGATTAAGAATCAAAACGCAGATGCGTTGCCACACCTGAGGACTGAGCCGAAATGCCTCCCGTAAAGGATCTCCGGATCTATACACTCACCATGATAAACACAGCGGTATTAAGCTGCTATTTTACGCTAGCATTCTGTGAGAGCGTGGTCCTTCCCCGGTCGAACCGTGCTACAACCGCAGCTGTAGCGTGGCTCTACCACAGAAAATTGTACACAGAACAATTGTATAGGGAACGTGTGTTCACAGAATACCAGCATGAAAAAGTAGCTGCTGTGTTTCATATATTGAGTGTAGAAAACCCGAGATCCATTTAGCTGCTAACGAGGCCTTCCATTGATGAAATTTACTGCAGGATCCCATGGATCCAGCCACTTACCATCAGGCGGTGATGTTAAGTTCTTTTAAGTTATTATCACAATTGAATAAACACGTTGACTTTAATAAGTTATTACCCGCACTGCATAACTTAACACGCTGTAAAACCATCACGCAAGCATTAAAATTACTCTTGCACGTCTAAAAAACATAGAAACGATATGTTTTTATGGATTTCATTATCAACAGCTTCATAAAATTAATACAGTGTGTCAGCGTTCGCGTACTATGCTGTATTAAAAAAGAATTTACATGTGTGTAGGGTTACCATGTTTATAGATAGAATCTTAATTTCAATATGTATATATAATAAAATAAAAACAACCATACTGGAGACAATCATTACGTAATAGAGCTAAGCAGTGAATTATGGAATGAATTATTCTGCAGCAGGAATGGGTCGGTCGGCCTGTCGGGTAAAAGACCACGCTCGTGCGGAATACCAGCGTAAACAACAAAATAATGGTGCTGTTTTTCGTAGTTCTAAAATTATAGCTCCGGATTTTGTCCATGTGCGAATTGCACTTAAATAACCCCCCCCCCCCCTCCGTATAAGTAAAGCCTACGATAGGGCAGGAACGTAAAAGAATTACGAATATAATGTTACACTCGAAATATGTGTAGCACTCTAGATCCTACAATTTTGTATGTTATATGCGAGATATAAGGTCTGATGACGACGCCAGCATGCAGTACGCATTACTTGAAATGACCACAGAGTATTTTACACATATAAAATACTCTGTGTCTAAAATGTTTGCGTCCGTGCGATTGACTCGATAGACTGAGACGTGGTGCTTCACTACTGAGCGTATAACGAAGCATAAGAGTGCTCAGCGAGTTTTAAAGTGGACCATGCTCGGAGTTTTACTGTGTGATAAAAATTGTTATGAAGACATCTGCTGTAGAGCTGTAGTTAGCCTGTCATATAGCTCAAGGAACCGACAACCGGTGGGAAAGAAAGGTTCTTGAGGGGCAGCATCGTACAAGTACTTAAAATGTAAGGTGGCACCCCCTATTAAATGAAGTAAAAACCCGGAAGAGATGCTGTAAGTCGACGGATGCATATTGTTCAAGACCACGTTTTGTGGCATTCCTTCGGGGAAGTTTATGTTTATGAGTGGACTTGTCAAGGGCTGTAATAATGATGATGATGATGAATAAAATAATAATAGATTTAAAAGGCAAGTACTCAGATGAAGATTACTACCACCACCACCACGTGGTCGTCTATATATTGGGCCCTTACATATGAAATTAGCGTTTTGTCGTACTGACCACTTTGATCTGAAATATCTCCTCTTTAGTTAAGAATTCCAAATTCAAATTTATATATTCATTTAGCTGGTATATTTGAGTTTTGAAAACAGTCATTCATTTATTTTTACCTCATTATTTTTTTCTTTAGCGTCGCTTATTACCGCACAATGGAAAACATGAAATGAAATGAAATATCGGTATATTTACGAAAACGGGTTCTACCGTGGCACCAGTGCTGCAGAAACAGCTCGAAGGATTAATGATGTGTGCGGCGCTGGTGTCGAGAAAGAAAGCACGGTACGTTTTTGGTTTCAACGTTTTTGTTCTGGAAATTTCGACCTTCAGAACCAACCCCGTGGACGGCCGGAGACCAAAGTGGAAAATGAAGAATTAAAGGCTATTGTGGAAGCGGATCCATCACAAAGCACTTTAGAGATAGCTGCAAGCTTCGGGGTAACTGATAAAACTATATTAATCCACTTGAATCATATCGGTAAAAAAAAACTTGAACGACGTGTACCTCATGAATTAAGTGAATCGAACTTTTGCAAACACGCGTCGACTGCTGTGTTACTTTGCTTAACCGACACAAAAAATGAAGGGTTTTTAAAATTTTATTTATGATGAAAAGTGGATACTGTACAATAATCGGAAGTGCTCGTTGCAATGGCTGAACCCTGGAGATCCAGCCAAATCCTGCCCTAAATGAAAATTGACTCAGAAAAAGTTACATGTGAGTGTTTGGTGGACTAGCGCCGGTGTCGTTCACTACAGCTTTCTAAAATCTGGCCAAACGATTACAACAAATATCTATTGTCAGCAACTGCAAACCATGAAGAAAGAACTAGCTTGTAAACAACCGAGATTGCTCAATCGCTCTAGACCACTGCTGCTTCACGACAGCGCAAGATCACACACTGCACAACAAGCAACAACTAAGTTAGATGAGCGACAATTGGAATGTCTGCTACATCCACCGCACTCTCCGGACCTTGCTCCAACAGATTACCATTTTTTACGGAATTCGGACAACTTCTTACAAGGAAAAAAATTCTACTCCGATGCGGCAGTCCAAACCGCCTTCAAAGAGTTTGTTGATTCTCTTCTCCATGGTTCTTTTAGTAAAGGGATCAATGAATTACCTATGAGATGGCAAAAGAGCATAGAAAACAACGGTGCATACTTCAGCGTTCTGCAAGTACATTAGCATTAGAGTTTAAAATGACATTCCTTCGTAATTTAGCTTGCTGCTCTGCTAGCTGCGGGTTTGAATCCAAGACGGATTGTTCCAGGTCCGGATGTTGTCTTGTACAATTTCTGTGTGTAAAACTAATTTGCTATCATGGAGTAGTTTTAAATAGATACAATTCCTGGTATAGGTTTCTATTCTTTTAAACAAAGGGAATGCAACTTTCTCACACATGGAAGTACATTTCCGCATGAATACGTTGTACATGGTAACCCTACATGTGTCAGTATTCACTATTTGCTTGAGTTCCCACGAGGACGCGGCTGTAGTGTCAGCGGCGATCCCGCAGCTTCCGTTAAACTCGTACGAAAGGGAAGCTTGGGGTACGTTAGTCTATTTCTAAAGCCAAATGTATTAAAAATGTTTTAGTGTTAAAGTACAAGTTATAGTGGACACTGGAAGTATTTGGATAGAGCTTAACCTAAATTAATCCTTAAACCTTAAAGTAAGAAATTCAATTAAAATACACATAATTACAAATGCAATAAATACTATTAAACTATTGAAAATAAATTTTCGCCGACTTGTAGCGTCACTTTCGGGGAAGGAAGGATATTTCGTGAAGATCTACTTACCTTGGATAAATGATAACATAAGTAATATAATGGAAACTATTTATTATCATAAGTATAAGTTTTAATATAGTAATCTAGTTTGTTAATTTAGCTGTGAGCTCCTCGAATAAAATAAAATAAAATAAAATAAAAGTAAACAACTAGTCAGCCAGCGAGCCAGACCGAGCCTTACGTTCTTCTAGTCTTATGCTATATCTAATCCATCTGCCAAACAGGCTGGGAGTATATGGCTTATGTACAATAGGCCTTTTTATAGGTTATCAAAGAAGAACAAGACCATGAACTAAAATCAAAGATATAAAGTATTTGGAAGCGAGACAAAAGCTTTGACAGATTTTTTTTAACTTATAAAGAAGTATTTTAGAAATAATTATTTTATCAACTTTATTTTGTTTAGGACGGACAAAAACAGTAAAACAATATTTTAAAAAAAGATGGTACGAACAGAAAAGTACAAGACAAACATCAAGACCCAAAACAATTATTTGTAGGCCGTACAAGTACCGTATACGGGATTCGAACCCGCGGCCCTCAGCGCCGCTACTGAATGCCAAGCCACTGCGCAATTATAACCCCTACTCTATATATATCTGCATAAGCAGACTCACACAAGTATACAGACGTATACATGTATACACTGTACAAGTATTTGTAAACCAAGAAAAAAACATCTTACAAAACTCAATACAACAACAATTACCAAATTACATGTTTACCCTAATAATGAAAATGAAGAAGCTATATCTTTTTTCTGTCTCGATAAACACAGGAAATGGTCACCATTTGGAAAAAAAAACCTTAATGGAAACAAGTTACTAGTAATGTTCTACAATCATCGGCACTTTCCTTATATGTCGAAGTCGTCAAACATGTCCAAGATCCAAGTACAATGCTGGAGTGTATCGACCGCACCCCGCAATGTACTTCCGTGTAACCTCGTATATTATTGGCGACGTACCATGTGTCTAACAACACGCTGTACCTGATTTTACTATGAAATCAGGTCAATGATTTTCTTCGTAATTCAGACTCTGCTTCGAAACTTTCCTCCGCTTGAACTGTATTTAAAGCGGTGAAAAGTAGTGTGTAGGTCTATCAAGTATGGTATGACAAGAAGATAAATGGTTCCTCAGAATTATGGAATAAGAACAATGCAAGTGTTTCGTCTTCAGACAAAAATAAGGATTCCCGATTCAATTGAAGAGAATTCTGATGGTAACTATCGGTAATAACGTATGTTAAAAACGCGCAGCTCTTGTTTATGAGGTCGTGTTACATGTTATTTATTTCTTACAAATACAAATCAAAGGCAACGAACCGAAATAGATAGGTCTCAATATCGCCAATATTCATTTCAATAACGTCCTTTACTATAATATCAAGTTTAGATACTCGACAATAGATGGCGCTGACGTATTATTTTATTTTGACGGCCTGTTATAAACTGAAGATAATTGCAGAATTTCGGATGAAATTAAGCCTTTGCAATACCGTTGTATTGTTACAGAAAATACGGCGATC